>WNGS01162940.1:84323-102540 GCA_020271785.1 Procambarus virginalis | reverse complement strand
AATCATGGTTGGATAGACTGGGGAAAACAAGGAACCACACAGATGGGACGGATAACATGGAGAACTAAACTGTTGGCAGTGGTAACAAATAAAATTAGTTAATTCAGCATGTCAGGGGATCCACAAGGATGAGAGGCAATGATGAACAGCGAGACTCGACCTAGTCTTCACACTGAATGACTCCGACATAAGGGAAACGGGTTCGAGGCCGGGCCTAAAGGAAGGGCGATCCCAGTGTACTGATGTTTGAGTATCTGATCGAAGAAGGGTGTGGTGTACCCAAGGAGGGCACAGAAAACAAAGGGATGGCATCCGAAAGAAACTATGAGGAGATAAGAAAATTCCTAACAGATATAACTTGGGAAACAGAGCTCAGAGGAAACACGGTCCAAGACATGATGGAATATATCACGCAGAAGTATAAGGAGGCAGCAGACAAGTTCGTCCCAGTTCGAAAGGAAAAAAATGAAATGCAGATGTGAAAAACTCAGTTTAATCAGAAATGTAAGATAGCCAAAAAAAACTAAGTATAAGGACGTGGAGAAACTATGTAATAATAGGACACAAGTGAGCAGAGAGAAAGATACCAGAGCGTCAGGAATGAATACATCAAGGTGAGAAGAGAGGCAGAAAGACAATATGAAAATGACATAGCAAGTAAGGCAAAGTCTCAATCTAAATTGCTGCACAGCCACATCAGGAGAAAAACAAGTGAAGGAACAGGTAATGAAACTGAGAATAGGAGCAGACTGTCATGGGTTGTGTTTAAGAATTTTGTCATAGTTGTGGTCTCAGAGGCCTGTCGAGAAATTCGGTGGTGTGGACCTTTAAATGTTGTCGAGGAATAAATAATAATTTTACTTCAGCCTAGGGGAAATCAAGGAGTAAGGAAAACAGCCTAGTACAAAGACACAAATTTTGCGCACAAGAGTACTGCATAAGACACGATAATATATATTCAACAACGTGAATTCCTTACAACTCAAGGTCATGCCTAGTAATAGAAACCCAAAGTGGGCTTTTGCACCCTATGGCTCACAATCCCAAACCTGGAGCCTTGCACACAGCCACCACACCTACCAACCGATGACACACATATATGAAACCTCTAGGAAATCTAGACTCTCTCTCTTATAAAACATCACCAAAGACTGCATTACTACTCTACCCTATCTTTCATCCCTGTTAGATACAGAGAAAGGCTTATCTGACTGTACTCACATAATTGTGCTTGCGGGGGTTGAGCTTGGCTCTTTGGTCCCGCTTCTCAACTGTCAATCAACAGGTGTACAGATTCCTGAGACCTACTGGGCTCTATTCATATCTACATTTGATCAACGTGTATGGAGTCAGCCTCCACCACATCACTTCCTCAGTGCATTCCATTTATTAACTACTCTGACACTGAAAAAATTCTTTCTAACGTCTCTGTGGCTCATCTGGGTACTAAGTTTCCACCTGTGTCCCCTTGTTCGTGTCCCACCCGTGGTGAAGAGTTTGCCTTTGTCCGCCCTGTCAATTCCCCTGAGAATTTTGTAGGTGGTTATCATGTCTCCCCTTACTCTTCTGTTTTCCAGGGATGTGAGGTTCAGCTCCTTTAGCCTTTCCTCGTAGCTCAATCCTCTCAGTTCCGGGACGAGCCTGGTGGCATACCGCTGAATCTTCTCTAACTTTGTCTTGTGTTTAACTAGGTATGGACTCCAGGCTGGAGCTGCATACTCCAGGATTGGTCTTACATAAGTGGTATACAGGGTTCTGAAAGATTCCTTACACAAATTTCTAAAGGCAGTTCTTATGTTGGCCAGTCTTGCATATGCCGCTGATGATATTCTTTTGATGTGGGCTTCTGGGGACAGGTTCGGTGTGATATCAACCCCCAGATCTTTCTCTCTATTTGACTCTTGCAGGATTTCCCCTCCCAAATGATACCTTGTGTTCAGCCTCCTGCTCCCTTCTCCTAATTTCATCACCTTACACTTTCCCGAGTTGAACTTTAGCAGCCATTTTCTAGACCATTCCTCCAGTTTATCCAGGTCATCCTGTAGTCTCTGTCTATCTTCATCCGTCTTGATTCTTCTCATAATTTTTGCATCATCAGCAAACATTGAGAGGAATGAGTCTATACCCTCCGGAAGATCGTTCACATATATTAGAAACAGGATGGGTCCAAGTACTGAGCCCTGTGGGACTCCGCTGGTGACATCTCGCCACTCTGATGTCTCCCCCCTCACCGTTACTCGCTGTTTCCTGTTGCTTAAGTACTCCCTTATCCACTGGAGCACCTTCCCTTTTACTCCTGCCTGTTGCTCCAACTTTTTTAATAGCCTTTTGTGCGGTACTGTGTCAAAGGCTTTTTGGCAATCCAGGAAAATGCAGTCGGCCCACCCTTCTCTTTCCTGCCTAATTTTTGTTGCTTGGTCATAAAATTCTATTAAACCTGTGAGGCACGATTTACCATCCCTGAACCCATGTTGGTGGTGCGTTACAAAGTTATTTCACTCTAGATGCTCTACGAGCCTTTTCCTCACGATCTTCTCCATTACCTTGCATGGTATACAAGTTAAGGAAACTGGCCTGTAATTCAGTGCCTCTTGCCTGTCACCCTTTTTGTATATTGGGACCACGTTAGCTGTCTTCCAACTTTCTGGTAAGTCTCCTGTTTCCAGTGACCTGTTATACACCATAGAGAGTGGCACACTTAGTGCTTCTGCACCTTCCTTTAGTATCCATGGTGAGATTCTGTCAGGCCCAACAGCCTTTGTCACATCCAGCTCCAGCAGACACCTTTTGACCTCATCACTGGTGAGGTCAAATTCCTCCAAGGTTGCTTGGTTTGCCACCTCCTCATTTAGTGCAGGGGCTTCTCCTTGTTCTATTGTGAAGACCTCCTGGAATCTCTTGTTGAGTTCTTCACACACCTCCTTGTCATTCTCTGTGTATCTGTTCTCCGCTTTTCGCAGCTTCATCACTTGTTCTTTCACTGCTGTTTTCCTCCTGATGTGGCTGTGGAGCAGCTTTGGTTGGGTCTTGGCTTTACTCGCGATGTCATTTTCAAACTGTCTCTCTGCTTCCCTCCTCACTCTGAGGTACTCATTTCTGGCCCTCTGGTATCTCTCCCTGCTCTCTGGTGTTCTGTTATTTCTGTAATTTCTCCATGTTCTTTTACTCAGTTGCTTCGCTACCTTGCATTCCTGGTTGAACCATGGGTTATTCTGTTGTTTTTCGTTTTTCTCCTTTTGGACGGGGATAAACCTGTCTGCAGCTTCCTGGCACTTCTGGGTGACAAAATCCATCATGACCTGCACATTCTTGTCTCTAAGTTCTGTTTCCCATGGTATTCCTCTGAGGAAGCTCCTCATCTCGTCATATTTTCCTCTTCGGTAATTCAGTCTTTTTCCCTCCACTCCCATCCTTGGATAGGTTATCCCTACCTCCACCAAGTACTCAAAGGTCAGTACACTGTGGTCACTCATTCCTATGGGGGCTTCCACTTTGACTTCCCTTATTTCTGACTCATTCAGGGTGAATATCAAGTCGAGTCTAGCTGGTTCGTCATTGCCTCTCACTGTATGGCCGGAGGGAAACCCTCAGATAGCAGGACCTGGTCGACAGCGATCCACCTCCCTTCAAGTTAAGATGACGTCCCCCTCTCTTGCCTCATCGCCCCTTAATACTCTATTCTTTACATTTGCAATCAAACCCTTTATTGACTTTATTTACCATATTCCCTATGCATGCTTTTTGAGTGAGTCCATTTTTCTCTTAGATTGTTATGCTATTCCGGTTCACATTATTCCTGACAATCTCCCGCTGAGAAGGTACTACTTTACTGGGCGGAGTATTACCGGCCTCTCTGATATCAGCTGGGGATTTATTCTAATAAACATTCTCCACTGTGTCCACCAACATTTTATCATTGAAACTAACCTCCACAGGAGGTAAGGTTCGTAACACAGACAAACGCACTACAAACGACAAGGAAGTGTGCGAAGAACTCAATAAGGAATTCCAGGAGTTCCTCACGGTAGAGTCAGGGAAAGTTCCAGAGATAGGAGAGGGCATACCTAATCAATCACCACTAGTTGAGTTTATGATTACCAGTGGGGAGGTGAGGAAGCATCTGCTTCCTCACCTCCCAGAACCGCCTTCAGAAACCTGAAGGGGGTTCTGATGTTGGTGTAAGGAATCTTTCAGAACCTTGTATACTACGTATGTAAGGCCAATCCTGGAGTATGCGGCCCCAGCATGGAGCCCGTACCTTGTCAAACACAAGACGAAGCCGGGAAAAGTTCAGAGGTATGCCACTAGGCTAGTCCCAGAACTAAGAGGCATGAGTTACGAGGAAAGGCTGAGGGAACTGCACCTCACGTCGCTGGAAGACAGAAGAGCCCGGGGAGATATGATCACCACATACAAAATTCTCAGGGGAATTGACAGGGTAGACAAGGATGGAATATTTAACACGGGTGATACGCGCACAAGGAGACAAAGGTGGAAGCTGAGTACCCAAATGAGCCACAGAAACATTAGGAAGAATTTTTTCAGTGTCAGAGCAGTTAGTAAATGGAATGCACTAGGAAGTGATATGGTGGAGGCTGACTCCATACAGTTTCAAATGTAAATATGATAGAGCTCGAGAAGCTCAGGAATCTGTGCACCAGTAGATTGACGGATGAGAGGCGGGACCAAAGAGAGAAAACTCAACCCCCGCAAGCACAAATAGGTGAGTACAGATAGGTAAGTACAGAGCTTATGTAAATGTATTAGTGATCATACACAGGATTTTGTTTACTGAGGGATATTTGTTTCCTATCAGGTCTCCAAACAAGCCTTCCTGTTTGGAGGCCTGATCAAAGACCGGGCCGCGAGAACGTTGATCCCCGAAATTAACGCAAGGTAACCACAAGGTATCCTGTATTACTGATAGTAGTTATGTTGTTGTTGTTGTTTTAGATTCAGCTACTCAGAACAAAACATTCCAAGTAGCACGGGCTATGGTGAGCACGTAAGTGGAGGCTCTTTGGAGCCATTATCTGTATAAATAGTTGATACTGGAGATCTAAAGATGGATGGGGATCTTCATGGTGGATTTCAGGCCAGAAGGGCTGGTTGTACTAGCCTTGTGGGGTTAGTGTAGACCTCTAGGTCTTCCCTTCTTTCTTTGCATGAGACTTTGGCTGAGCCGTGCTGTCTTTGGAGTTTGGCGAGGTGGCCTCCATGAGGTCTTGTACCGAGTAGGTGTCGTATTTGTGGTGCGGCGGTGGAGCTCCTGCTAAAATTTCCTCGTCTGAGAACATAACATAGAACATAAGAACAAAGGCAACTGTAGAAGGCCTATTGGCCCATACGAGGCAGCTGAGGAGTCCGTAAACTCTGTAATTGGTGTTTTCGTCTTTCGTCTCGCAGCCTGAGGTAGACTCAGGTGTCGTGGATTGGTGGTAGAAGCTATTTCAGGAGAGTTGCTGGTTATGTTAGCATAAGTAGACAACACGTCTGCTAGCACGGCTACTGAGATGGTGATAGTAGGAGTGTTGGGAGCTGGAGAGGGAAATGTCTGTTTGCGCTGCCCGGTTCTTGGGTGGTTCTGGAGTGTTGAAATCTACCTCGTGGTCATCCTGGTGGTAGTCTCCGGAGTGGTAGTGGAGGCAGTGAGACTTGTGCCAGGGGTTGTGATGGGGTCCAGGCCATTGGCTAGGAATAATACGTTCAGTTCACTGACAAAACGGTGGTTGTCTGGTCCAGAAAGCCTCTCCACTAGTCTGATAAGACCAGGGATAATGCCTGCACGTGATGTAGGGGGCTGCGAAGGAGCCTGTAGGGCCTTGGGTCCCCGTTGTGAAGGCTGGGTCGCCTGGTGGGAGGAGCCACTTTTTGATAAGACTGGAAAGCCTTCTGGTCGGTTGACTGGAGCTGAGGTGGTGGGTTGAGCACATGGGGCTCTGGTCCCGGAGGTAGAAGGGTTGTTTCTCTTGGCTTCTACCTGGGCCTTGATGTTTTCCTGTCTTCGGGGGCAGTGGTAAGAAACTGTGGGGTGATTGCCACTGCAGAACAAGCAGCGATGGGTTGTTGCCTTGCATATGGAGCAGTGATGGTCCAGTGCGCACAGGCTGCACTTCTGGACGGGGTGCTGCTATTTGTTAGTGGGGTGGGAGAGCTCATAGCACTTGAAACACTGCTAGATCTCATGGTATCGTTCCTTTTTTACTTGGTGAGGTTGTATTTTGTAAGCCGAAGCAGTAGAACCCTTGTGTGGTAGCCTGGTGACCGCAGCTATGGGGGTGAAAGTAATCTTCATTGATGATTTGTCGGTGCTGCAGAACTCATACACCCAAGCTCGGATTTTCGTCCTCGATATTGTCCATGATCTTATGTTGCGGTCTGTCAGCGATCCACTGGCTGGTCCTACTGGTAAAGAGTTTTTCCGGCCAGGAACTGACGTGGGAAGTGAGGATGTAAGTGGTGCTCGTTGTGAAGTATGACATCGTTGGTCAAGAGTTTTTCTTGTTCTTCCACACATGAAAAAAAGAGCACGATAGCACAACCTTCCTGACTAATGTCAGTGTGATGTCGGTAACGTCCTTCAGGACCTTCAGAATATAGCTTTTCCCGAAAGCATGACCGTCAAGGGGAGTAGCTTTAACCTGCGTTTGGGTCGCATTGTGTCCACACCCTCAACGGGTCGCAGTGTGTAGATAACTGGTAAGAAGCTGCTGCTTGTTTACCCAACATTATTTTTGGTGAAGTGCAGTTTTAGTAGGTCGTTAAATTTATCATGAATTAAAGAAATTTACTTCAGATTACTGAACGTAGTGACTTAAAAATCATGCTAAATAATTTTAAATCTAACATTGGAAAACTGATATCACATTATCAAATTCAGAATTAACGAAAAAGGGATTTAAGTCTGCAGTACCCTCGACTAAAACAATTTTGAGTACTTTTAAATTACTTTCAGACTTTGTGAATCCGGTGTGTCAGTCTTAAACGAAACATGCAAGTGTATTAATGCAACAGGTCAATTAAGCCTTGGCTTCTGAGGACAAGCTCCGATGAATTTCAGAAGAGCAGAATTGATCACTTAACTTTCTAATTTAACATTTAAGATAAAAACGTCATTGAAGGTACAAAATGATGTCGGGGAATATGAAATGAGTTTATAGAACCAAAGATGTGGACACACAACAATGTTTGGGAACCACTGTGTTAGACACTATATTACTCAATAACTCTAATGATAACTTACGGAACCTTCTCTATACCTGCTGACATCAGAGATCACTAAACAATACCACAATATGTCTCTGGTAAACAATACCATTCACAACATGTGATAGTATCCCAGGACGATCATATGATGGTGTTACACAAGGGAATAATATCACGTAGGCCACAGTAAGTGCACGTGACCACGTGATCCAGTATGCTCTCACCGCCAAGGTGTTGGACCGGGATATGGAGAAGAGGCCGCCCACTCTCAGCCGCAGACCGTCCTGCGAGGTCTGCTTCAGCCACTCCACCTGCAGCAGACCATCAAACATCACTTAACTATCCCTCAACCATCACTCACAACACGTCACCAAATGTTCAAGAGCTTCTTTAAGATCTTTGTAATATATATTTGGAGAAATTAATTTTAGATACGGTAATTTATGTATTAGGACAAAATAATAATAATTTCTAACGGATGAGATTCATACCTTGTTATTGGTAAAGGAACTTTATATCTTTATATACTCTTGGCTTCAAGACAAGGAAAAAGTATTATTTTGACATTTGTTGCAGAAACCAAAGTAAAGAAGATCAATCATAAATATTTACAATAAATCTATGAAAACAGGATTAATTTTTTTTAATCTCTACAGCTATTCATTTTTAATGCCTCTGTATACAGTCATCAGAATTATTCGTTTATTTGAGATAAATTATAAGTGCCAAATATTGATAATAAAAAGTATACATTACATATATATCACAAAAACAATACCCATCCTAACATGATACTAAATAAATGAAATAGACAAGCGCAAACAGTAGTATGTTACACTTCTATCGACACAAAGCATTTCTCAAATATGTATCAGAGAACTCTTGTTAAAGTAATGGTATGTGTGAAACAATATTCCTGTAGGGGCTGCTGTCTTCCTCACGGTCTCTATTCCTGTACTAATCTATTTGTGCCTACAGCATCCAGCATTGACTCTTACACCCCGCCTCTCTAGCCAACGGTTTTTAAAGCAATGACTCCTGTCATATTTCCCTATCATATCTACATTAATATTTATGAATAGAGTTTGCTTCCACAACCTGCTCCCTTAGTTCATTCCAAATTACCACTACTCTTACGCTAAATGAAAACAAAGTTAAATCTTTGTGACGTGAGAGTTTCAGCTTTCACCCATGTCCCCTTGTTCTGTTAGGATTTAGTGTGAACATTTCGTCTATTTCCACTCCGTCAATCCCTAAGTATTTTATATGTGTGTCATATCTCCACACTCCCTCCTTTTTTATAGCGTCGTCAGGTTCAGTTTCTTCAATCGCTCTTCATACCTCATCCCTCGCAACTCTGGGACGTGCCTCAATCTTATCCAGTCTCTTTATGTGTTTCTTCAGATGGTGAGACTGATCTCACGTAGGCAATGAAAAGTGCTCTAAATGTCTCCTTACCTGGTTTCTGAATGTTCTAACGTTTCCTGCTGTAGGTGTCCTATTTATGTGTGTCTCAGGAGTTTTATTTAGTGTTACGTCCACTTCCAGGTATCTTTCTCCAATCGTCACAGGTAGGTAGTTACCATTCATTATGTTAAAGTCCTTTTGAAGGATGTTAGAGTCCTCATCTGTCACAACTCTTCTCATTAATTTCGCGTCATCCGCAAACATTGATATATAGGACTCAACTCTTGTAGACATGTTATTAACGTATATTAGAAATAGAACTAGTCCCATCACCGATCCCAGAGGTACCCCACTCGTTACTGTTCGCCAGTCCGACTTCTCGCCTCCTTACTGCTACTCTCTGGCCTGTTAGGTTAATTCTTTACCCCATGCTTGGGCATGTGTGTTGACTCCTGCCGGCCTCTCAAGTTTGAACAGCAATCTTCTATGTGGTTCTGTATGAAAAGCTTTTTGGCGTCCAGAAATATGCAGTCCGCCCATCCTTCCCTGTTCTGCCATATTCTTGTTACTTTATCATAGAATGCCAGAAGGTTGGTTAAGTATGAACTTCCTTCACTGAACCCATGATGGTGTTTAAATATCTAATTATCTCTAATTGTGTTACCTGTCTTAACCTGATTATTCTTTGAAGTACTTTGCAGAGGATACTTCTCAGTGATACTGGTCTGTAGGTAAGTATATCTACTCTATCTCCTTTTTTAAAAATTGATACCACATTTGCTTTCTTCCAGCGAGTGGGCAACTCTCCCGTCGTACGTGACTCATTAAAGATCATGCTAGACGCGTGCTGAGGGCTTGCACTGCCTCTTTTAGTATCCGCAGTGATGCGTTGTCTGGTCTAAGCGCTATAGTTTCTGGCTCAGTTGTGAACATTACCTCCACTGCTGTCATCACTATATCTGTTAGTCTTTCACCTTCTATCAATGGCAGTTGCTCAGGCTCAGTTGTGAACACTCCAAGGAATGGAGTGTTCGCAGATTTCCTTATCGCTTTTTGTGTATCCCCCTCCCGTTTTCCATAGTCTTGTCACTTGGTCGTTTGCTGACATTTTCCATAACTATGTGATTATTTAGGTTTCTTTTTTGCTTTGATCGCAATATCGCTCTCGTAAGATTTTTCCGATAAACTTCATATATTAATGTGTTCGTTCCTATCTCTGTTGCATCTAGTCTTGTTGTCCTCTGAATTTCCTCCACTCTCTTCTGGTTTTCATCCTGACACTATTAAACCACTGCGCGTGTGTGTACTCACCTATTTTTACTCACCTATTTGTGTCTGCAGGACCGAGCATTGACTCTTAGATCCCGCCTTTCGAGCCATCGGTTGTTTACAGCAATGACTCCAGTCCTATTTCCCTATCATACCTAGTTTTAAAATTAAGAATAGAACTTGTTTCCACAACCTGCTACTTAAGTGCATTCCATTTTTCCACAACTCTCACGCTAAAAGAAAACTTCCTAACATATCTTTGACTCATCTGAGTTTCCAGCTTCCACCCATGTCCCCTCGTCCTGTTACTATTGTGTGTGAACATTTCGTCTATGTCCACTCTGTCAATTCCCCTGATTATTTTATACGTTCCAATCATATCCTCCCCTCCCTTTTGCCTTCATTTTTCTAGTGTCGTAAGGCTCAGTTCCTTCAGGCGCTAATTATCCCTCGTAATGCTGAGACGAGTCTCGTTGCAAGTCTCTGAACTTTTTCCAGTTTCCTTATATGTTTCTTCAGGTGGGGACGCCATGATGGGGCAGCATACTCTAAGACTGGCCTCACGTAGGCAGTGTAAAGTACCCAAAATGCCTCCTTACTTAGGTTTCTGAATGATGTTCTAACTTTTGCCAGTGTAGAGTACGCTGCTGTCGTTATCCTATTTATATGTGCCTCAGGAGTTAGACTAGGTGTTACGTCCACGTCCAGGTCCCTTTCTCGCGTCGTCACAGGTAGGCTGTTCCCCTTCATTGTGTACTGACCCTTTGGTCACCTATCACCTAGTCCCATTTCCATAATTTTACATTTGATCGTGTAATGGCTACTGGAGCCAGAGAAATGGCTCCAGTAGCCATTTCTCTGACCATCTCTGCAACCTATTCAAGTCTTCTTGGAGGATCCTACAATCCTCATCTGTCATAACTCTTCTCATCAACTTTGCGTCATCCGCGAACATCGACATGTAGGATTCTATTCTTGTAAACATGTCGTTAACGTATATTAGAAATTGAATTGGTCCCAGAACCAATCCTTGAGGTACTCCACTAGTTACTGTTCGCCATTCCGACTTCTCGCCCCTTACCGTAACTCACTGGCTCCTTCCTGTTATGTAGTTCCTAACCCATACTAGGGCCTTTCCGCTCACTCCCGCCTGCCTCTCAAGTTTGAATAGCATGTTGTTGTTGTTTAAGATTCGCTACCTGGAACAAAAAGTTCCAAGTAGCACGGGCTATTGTGAGCCCGTAGATGTTGAATAGCAGTCTCTGTATCAAAGGCTGTGTGTGTGTGTGTGTGTGTGTGTGTGTGTGTGTGTGTGTGTGTGTGTGTGTGTGTGTGTGTGTGTGTGTGTGTGTGTGTGTGTGTGTGTGTGTGTGTGTGTGTGTGTGTATTCACCTAGTATTCACCTAGTTGTGTTTGCTGGGGTTGAGCTTTCCTCTTTCGTCCCGCCTATCAACTGTCAATCAACTGTTTACTAACTACTTTTTTTTCCATACATCACACACACACACCAGGAAGCAGCCCGTGATACCTGACAAACTCCCAGGTATCTATTTACTGCTAGGTAACAGGGCCATTCAGGGTGAAAGAAACTTTCCTCATTTGTTTCTGCCGGGTGCAGGAATCGAACCCGTGCTTTGCGGGGGTTGAGCTCTGGCTCTTTGGTCCCGGCTCTCATCTGTCAATCAACTGGTGTACAGGTTCTTGAACCTACTGGGCTCTGTCATATCTACACTTGAAACTGTGTATGGAGTCAGCCTCCACCACATTACTGCCTAATGCATTCCATCCGTTAACTACTCTGACACTGAAAAAGGCCCTCCAGTATTTTCCACGTGTATATTATTTGGTATCTCTCTCGTCTCCTTTCTAGAGAGTACATTTGGAGAGCTTTGAGACGATCCCAATAATTAGGTGTTTTTATCTCGTCTATGCGTGCCGTATAATGTTCTCTGTATCCCTCTATTTCAGCAATCTCCCTGCTCTGAAGGGGGAAGTGAGTACTGAGCAGTATTCGAGACGGGACAAACAAGTGACTTGAAGATACAACCATTGTGATGGGATCCCTGGATTTGAAGTTCTCGTAATCCATCCGATCATTTTTCTGGCTGATGCGATATTTGCTTGGTTATGCTCCCTAAACGTTAGATCGTCGACAGCATTATTCCCAAATCCTTGACATGCTGTTTTTCTACTATGGGAAGATTTGATTGTGTTTGTACCCTGTATTATGTTTCAGATCCTCATTTTTGCCGTCCTGAGTACCTGAAATTTATCACTGTTAAACATCATATTATTTTCTCTGCCAATCGAAAACTTTGTGTGCAGCTGTTTGTATTTTTCAATGTCTTGAGCAGAGAGTAATTTTCATGCTGATTTTTGTGTCATCTGCGAAGATGACACGAAGCTGTGACGTGTATTTTTGTCTATATCAGATATGAAATAAGGAACAGTAGCGGTGCAAGGACTGTACCTTGAGGTACAGAGCTTTTAACATCGCTTGGACTCGATTTTATCTGATTGACTGGTTACTCTTTGTGTTCTGTTCGACAGGAATTGAGTATCCAGCGTCCTACTTTTCCAGTTATTCCCATTGACCTCATTTTGTGAGCTAGCACGGCTATTGTGAGCCCGTAGATGTTGATAGCAGTCTCTGTATCAAAGNGGGGAAAGTTACTCGAATCTATAATACAAATAAAATTCGTCTTCATCTTGAAAAACATAAATTAATAATTGAGTCGCAACATGGTTTTATAAATGGCCGTTCATGTTTAACAAATTTGTTATCTTTTTATTCTAGCATAGTTGAGGCAGTTGATAGTGGTAAGGATTGTGATGTTGTGTACCTTGACTTTAGCAAAGCTTTTGATACAGTGCCACATGAAAGACTGATTAAAAAGATAGAGGCTCATGGTATTGGGGGTGCTATATTAAGCTGGATTAGGGCATGGCTATACCAAAGGAAACAGAGAGTTAGTATAAATGGAGTCAAGTCAGAGTGGGAAAATGTTGTAAGTGGAGTGCCTCAAGGCTCTGTCTTGGGACCTCTGTTGTTTATAATATATAAATGATTTAGATTCAGGTTTGAGTAGCAACATTTGCAAATTTGCCGATGATACGAAAATCGGTAGGGAAATTAATTCGGAGGAGGACTCACTATCACTTCAAGTTGATCTAGATAGGGTTTTGAAATGGTCAAAGGACTGGCAGATGCAGTTTAATGCTGATAAATGTAAAGTTCTGAGGCTAGGTAATGATGATAGAGTTACAAGATACGAGCTAGATGGTGTTGAGATTGCGAAGTCGGATTGCGAAAGGGATCTGGGAGTTATAATTAGTAAGAATTTAAAACAAAAGGATCAATGCATGAATGTTCGTAATAAGGCAAATCGGACACTCGGATTTATTAATCGCAGCGTATGTAACAAGACACCTGGTGTGGTTCTCAAGCTATATCTTGCTCTTGTTAGGCCCCATTTAGATTATGCAGTTCAGTTTTGGTCGCCATATTATAGAATGGATATAAATTCACTTGAACGTGTCCAGCGTAGGATGACTAAGTTAATTCCCCAAATTAGAAATCTTTCATATGAAGAAAGATTAACAAAGCTTAAGTTGCATTCACTGGAAAGGCGAAGAGTTAGGGGTGACATGATAGAGGTTTACAAGTGGATGAATGGACATAACAAAGGGGATATTAATAGGGTATTAAAAGTATCAACACAGGACAGAACGCGAAACAATGGGTATAAATGGATAAGTTTAGATTTAGGAAAGACTTAGGTAAATATTGGTTCAGTAACAGGGTTGTTGATTTGTGGAACCAATTGCCGCGTAACATTGTGGAGGTGGGGTCCCTCGATTGTTTCAAGCATGGGTTGGACATGTATATGAGTGGGATTGGGTGGTTATAAATAGGAGCTGCCTCGTATGGGCCAATAGGCCTTCTGCAGTTGCCTATGTTCTTATGTTCTTATGTTCTTATGTATAACCAAACTCAATTACGGGCTTACCATAGCCCGTGCTACATGGACACTTCGTCCTGAGTAGCTAAATCTGTAACAACAACAACAACAACAGCTGAAGAACCACACCAGGTGTCTTGTTACTAACGCTTCGATTAATAAATCCCAGTGTCCTATTTGCCTTATTACGAACATTCATGCATTGATCCTTTTGTTTTAAACTCTTACTAATCATAATTCCCAGATCCCTTTCGCAATCCGACTTCGCAATCTCAACACCATCTAGCTCGTATCTTGTAACTCTATCATCATTACCTAGCCTCAAAATTTTACATTTATTAGCATTAAACTGCATCTGCCAGTCTTTTGACCATTTTAAAACACTATTTAGATCAACTTGAAGTGATAGCGAGTCTTCTTTTGTGTTAATTTCCCTTCCGATTTTTGTATCATCTGCAAATTTGCAAATGTTGCTACTCAAACCTGAATCTAAATCATTTATATATATTATAAACAACAGTGGTCCCAGGACAGAGCCTTGAGGCACTCCACTAACAACATTATCCCACTCTGACTTAACCCCATTTATACTAACTCTCTGTTTCCTTTGGAATAGCCATGCCGTAATCCAACTTAATATAGCACCCCCAATACCATGAGCCTCTATTTTTTTATTTAGTCTTTCATGTGGCACTGTATCAAAAGCTTTGCTAAAGTCAAGGTACACAACATCACAATCCTTACCACTATCAACTGCCTCATCTATGCTGGAATAAAAAGATAACAAATTTGTTAAACATGAACGGCCATTTGTTAAACCATGTTGCGACTCATTTATTAATTTATGTTTTTCAAGATGAAGACGTATTTGCAATTATAGATTCAAGTAACTTTCCCACAATAGACGTTAGGCTAATTGGCCGATAGCTTGACGCAAGTGATCTATCTCCTTTCTTAAAAATTGGTACCACATTTGCTACCTTCCATGACTCTGGCACTCTGCCTAACTCTATTGATTTATTAAATATGGTAGACAGTGGCTCGGAAAGCTCCTCTTTGCATTCTTTAAGCACCCTGGCAAACACTTCATCCGGCCCTGGGGATTTGTTTGGTTTTTGTTTTACTAATTGTTTAATTACATCCTCCCTGGTAACTGCTAAACTAGTCAACCTGTCCTCATCCCCACCCACATAGACTTGTTGGGCTGAAGGCATATTGTTAAGTTCCTCTTTAGTAAATACAGATATAAAATATTTGTTAAAAATACTACTCATCTCCTTGTCATTATCCGTTATTTGACCTGTCTCAGTTTTTAATGGACCTATCCTTTCCCCTAGTCTTAGTTCGATATAACTGAGAAAACCCTTTAGGATTTGTCTTTGCTTGCCCTGCTATGCGAACTTCATAGTTTCTTTTTCCTTTCCTTATCTCGTTTTTAACATTTCTAACCAGTTGTACGAATTCCTGTTCTAAAGTGACCTCCCCATTTTTAATCCTTTTGTACCACGCTCTCTTTTTACTTATAAGGTTCTTCAGATCCTTTGTTATCCACTTTGAATCATTAGTATTCGATCTATTCAATTTATATGTTATACTATGTTCCTGAGCTTTGCTTAGAATATTTTTAAATTGGTTTGAATTGGTAAATTAAATTGGTAAACAGGAACCGGAAGAATCCAACCAGGATGAGTGGAAAGGGAAGGACCGAGCAACGGCGACAAAGAGGTTGGAGGGGCCTGGATATGGCAGGGGCTATTGGCAACATAGAGAAGATTTTCAGGCTGGGCGCTTACAAGAAGGAAAGGAAACAACTAATAAAGTTAATACCTACAAACAAGGCAACGAAAGAGGAAATCCTGTCAAGGAAGAGCAAGCTTATGAGACTAGAGGGATACAAGGATGTTTTTTCTGTAGAGGGACACGACGAGGGAAGAGAGAAGGAGGGCTGCAGAAGCAAGGAGGAGACGCAAGGGAAGAGAAGTGAACTGGGGAACCACAGTACTTGGCGCAGTATCTCCATTAAACTCAGAGGGGAGTGGGAATCCCCTCACCAGCAGACCATCATCCCCAACAAGGAATATAACAGAAACCAGCCACCCCTCAATCATCCCCCCCCCAATCACCCGCACCTCGCCCACCAGTAGAGACCCTCCACAGACCATGCCCCCTCTGCTCTCCAACCTCAGCCTCCCCATGTTTTCCTCCATGCCCTCCTTCTTCCCCATCTCCTTCCTCCGCCCCAGGCCCTCCCTGTCCCTCCCTTGATTCTACAGCCGATGCCATCCCAGTACCACCACTCCAAGCTCTCCTTCCTCACACAAACCCCTCCCTCCATGCCCCTCCATGCCCCTCCACCCCAGGGTCCCCCTTCCCTCCACAATCCACAACCCCTGACCTCCCGCCCCTCCCCCTACCCAAGGCTCCCTTGGGTAGGGGGGCCGTCCCATTCTCCAACCGATGACCTCCCTTCCCCCTTCCAAAGACCCCTCCTACTTCCCCATCCCGAGCCCTAATTGACCCCCAACCCCAGACCCTCTCAGCTCAACCATCTCAGACCCTCCTAGCTTTCCCATACTGGATCCTTCCAGTCCCCCCTCTCACCCCAGATCCCCCCAAGACCTGCCTCCTTGGCTCTCCTGCCCCAGACACCCCTTGTCCCCCTACCCCATTGTAATTAGCAGAAACTGAGGATGGAATGCAGAGAATCAGTTTCAAGGTAATGTACTCGAACATAGATGGGATTACAAGCAAGGCAAGTGAACTTAGAGATAGAGCACAAGAAGAGAATCTTGATGTAATTAGGCTCACGGGAAACAAAATTCTCAGGAATCATAACAAATGGGGTGTTTCCTCAGGAATACACTGTAACAAGGAGAGAGAGAGAGGGAAGGAGAGGGAGGAGGCAGGGTGGCCCTACTGATAAGAATGGAATGGAATTTCGAGGAGATGGTTATCCCAGGTTGCGAGGGGTTCAGAGACTGCATTACAGGCACCATGACAATGGAAGGATCAAGAGTAGTAGAAGCAGTGATATATAACCCTCCACAAAACGACAGAAGACCCAGGCAAGAGTATGACAGAAACAACATGGCAGTGAACACTATAATTGAGAAAGCAGCCACTGCTGCCTGTAGAAATAGATCCCATCTGCTCACCATGGGGGACTTCAATCATGGTTGGATAGACTGGGAAAACAAGGAACCACACAGAGGTGAGGAAACATGGAGAACTAAACTGTTGGAAGTGGTAACAAAAAATTAGTTAATTCAGCATGTCAGGGGATCCACAAGGATGAGAGGCAATGATGAACCAGCGAGACTCGACCTAGTCTTCACACTGAATGACTCCGACATAAGGGAAATCGGGTTCGAGGCCCCTAAAGGAAGGAGCGATCCCAGTGTACTGATGTTTGAGTATCTGATCGAAGAAGGGTTGGTGTACCCAAGGAAGGGCACAGAAAACAAAGGGATGGCATTCCGAAAGGGAAACTATGAGGAGATAAGAAAATTCCTAACAGATATAACTTGGGAAACAGAGCTCAGAGGAAACACGGTCCAAGACATGATGGAATATATCACGCAGAAGTATAAGGAGGCAGCAGACAAGTTCGTCCCAGTTCGAAAGGAAAAAAATGAAATGCAGATGTGAAACTCATGGTTTAATCAGAAATGTAAGATAGCAAAGAAACTAAGTATAAGGACGTGGAGAAACTATGTAAATAATAGGACACAAGTGAGCAGAGAAAGATACCAGAGCGTCAGGAATGAATACATCAAGGTGAGAAGAGAGGCAGAAAGACAATATGAAAATGACATAGCAAGTAAGGCAAAGTCTCAATCTAAATTGCTGCACAGCCACATCAGGAGAAAAACAAGTGAAGGAACAGGTAATGAAACTGAGAATAGGAGCAGACTGTCATGGGTTGTGTTTAAGAATTTTGTCATAGTTGTGTCTCAGAGGCCTGTCGAGAAATTCGGTGGTGTGGACCTTTAAATGTTGTCTAGAGGAATAAATAATTTTACTTCAGCCTAGGGGAAATCAAGGAGTAAGGAAAACAGCCTAGTACAAAGACACAAATTTTGCGCACAAGATTACTGCATAAGACACGATAATATATATTCAACAACGTGAATTCCTTACAACTCAAGGTCATGCTATAGTAATAGAAACCCAAAGTGGGCTTTTGCAACCCTATGGCTCACAATCCCAAACCTGGAGCCTTGCACACAGCCACCACACCTACCAACCGATGACACACATATATGAAACCTCTAGGAAATCTAGACTCTCTCTCTCTTATAAAACATCACCAAAGACTGCATTACTACTCTACCCTATCTTTCATCCCTGTTTAGATACAGAGAAAGGCTTAT
>WNGS01162940.1:53663-80806 GCA_020271785.1 Procambarus virginalis | reverse complement strand
CTGCTTCACTATTCCCTGTTTTGTTCAACCAGTTATTCCACTCAAATTAAAGTCACCCATGACATAAATACTGTTAGATCTAGATGCCCTAGATATTTCCCATAGATGCTTTGCTTCCATTCTGTCTAAATTTGTGGCCTATATATAGCTCCAATTATAATATTATTTGCTTTTCGTTTAATTCTATCCAAATAGTTTCTGTGTGTGGCTCAGTTTTGATTCCCTCTTTGAGACTACATTTCAAATTGTCCTAACGTATATGGCTACTCCACCACCTCGTCTAATATATCTATCTGTGTGAAATAGTTTAAATCCATTTATTTGATATTCGGCTAATAGTTCTCTATTATCAACATTCATCCACGTTTCGGTAAGTGCAATAATATCTATTTTTTCTGTGCAGACAAGAGCATTTATTCGTTAATTTTATTTCTTAGACTTCTACTGTTTGTGTAATATACCCTAAGTGAATTGTTATTTTGAGGCCCTTCTCTTTCCCTGATCATTTTGCCAATTCCTTTCTCCCGCAAACACATACTTTTATTACATCCTTCCTCCAAATCAATTCCCATACCTCTATCTACTAACAGTTTAAACCCAAACAACACCTCTACCACTTCTTCCAACGATTTGCAACAGCAACAACCCCAGCTCTCGATAGATGCACCCCATCCCGAGCATACATTCATTTCTTCCATAGAAGTGTTCCCAGTTGTCTATATAAGATATTGCATTAGATTTGCAATATCTTTCCAGCCTGCAATTGACACCAAGTGCCCTCGACATCCATTCATTTCCCACCCCCTTTCTTGGAAGAATGCCACATATGATCGGGATTCCTCCCTTGCTCCTAACTAATTCTATTGCTGTATTGAATTTCAGTATTAGTTCCTCACTTCTAACTCTCCCAACATCATTTCCCCCTACACTAATACAAATAATGAGTTTGCTCCCATTTCCCGTCATAATATCTTTCATGTTTCCAACAATATCACCAATTCCAGCTCCCGGATAGCAAACTCTTAATCTGTTCCCCCTATCTCTGGCACAAACGTTCTGTCTAAATACCTCACCTGGGAATCTCCCACAACCAAACTCGCCTCGGTACCTCCTTAACTTTCTGAGCGCCCTGAGGGGCCCGCGCTTCGCCGCTCCTTGCTGATTTCTTTAAAATATTTATTAAAAATACTACTCATCTCTTCATCACTATCTGTTATTTGACCTGTCTCAGTTTTCAATGGACCTATCTTTTCCCTAATCTTTGTCCGGTATAATTGGAAAAAACCTTTAGGGTTTGTTTTTGCTTGCTCTGCTATGCGAACTTCACAGTTTCTTTTTGCTTTCCTTATCTCTTTTTTGTATTTCTAACCAGTTGTATGAAATCCTGTTCTAAACAGACTTCCCCATTCTTAATCCTTTTGTACCCGCTCTCTTTTTACCTGTAAGGTTCTTCAGATCCTTTGTTATTCACTTTGGATCATTAGTATTCGATCTATTTAATTTATATGGTATACTACAATCCTGGGCTTTGGCTAGAATATTTTTAAATAGGTTATATTTTGAATCCACATCGAAAACCCCTTTTACGTCACCTATCGCTGGGTTCACGTCTAGCTCCAATACCGGCCCACAACCCATACCCAAGACTTTCCAATCTATTTCACCCCAAAAAATTCTTAGGCTATTACATAAGAACATAAGAACATAAGAACAAAGGTAACTGCAGAAGGCCTATTGGCCCATACGAGGCAGCTCCTATTTATAACCACCCAATCCCACTCATATATATGTCCAACCCATGCTTAAAACAATCGAGGGACCCCACCTCCACAATGTTACGCGGCAATTGGTTCCACAAATCAACAACCCTGTTACTGAACCAGTATTTACCCAAGTCTTTCCTAAATCTAAACTTATCCAATTTATACCCATTGTTTCGCGTTCTGTCCTGTGTTGATACTTTCAATACCCTATTAATATCCCCTTTGTTGTGTCCATTCATCCACTTGTAAACCTCTATCATGTCACCCCTAACTCTTCGCCTTTCCAGTGAATGCAAATTAAGCTTTGTTAATCTTTCTTCATATGAAAGATTTCTAATTTGGGGAATTAACTTAGTCATCCTACGCTGGACACGTTCAAGTGAATTTATATCCATTCTATAATATGGCGACCAAAACTGAACTGCATAATCTAAATGGGGCCTAACCAGAGCAAGATATAGCTTGAGAACCACACCAGGTGTCTTGTTACTTACGCTGCGATTAATAAATCCGAGTGTCCGATTTGCCTTATTACGAACATTTATGCATTGATCCTTTTGTTTTAAATTCTTACTAATTATAACTCCCAGATCCCTTTCGCAATCCGACTTCGCAATCTCAACACCATCTAGCTCGTATCTTGTAACTCTATCATCATTACCTAGCCTCAGAACTTTACATTTATCAGCATTAAACTGCATCTGCCAGTCCTTTGACCATTTCAAAACCCTATCTAGATCAACTTGAAGTGATAGTGAGTCCTCCTCCGAATTAATTTCCCTACCGATTTTCGTATCATCGGCAAATTTGCAAATGTTGCTACTCAAACCTGAATCTAAATCATTTATATATATTATAAACAACAGAGGTCCCAAGACAGAGCCTTGAGGCACTCCACTTACAACATTTTCCCACTCTGACTTGACTCCATTTATACTAACTCTCTGTTTCCTTTGGTATAGCCATGCCCTAATCCAGCTTAATATAGCACCCCCAATACCATGAGCCTCTATCTTTTTAATCAGTCTTTCATGTGGCACTGTATCGAAAGCTTTGCTAAAGTCAAGGTACACAACATCACAATCCTTACCACTATCAACTGCCTCAACTATGCTAGAATAAAAAGATAACAAATTTGTTAAACATGAACGGCCATTTATAAAACCATGTTGCGACTCAATTATTAATTTATGTTTTTCAAGATGAAGACGAATTTTATTTGCTATTATAGATTCGAGTAACTTTCCCACAATAGACGTTAGGCTAATTGGTCGATAGTTAGACGCAAGTGATCTATCTCCTTTCTTAAAAACTGGTATCACATTAGCAACTTTCCAAAACTCTGGCACTCTGCCTGACTCTATTGATTTATTAAATATGATTGACAGTGGGTCACAAAGCTCCTCTTTGCATTCTTTCAGCACCCTGGCAAACACTTCATCCGGCCCTGGGGATTTGTTTGGTTTGAGTTTTACTATTTGTTTAAGAACATCCTCCCTGGTAACTGCTAAACTCGTCAACCTGTCCTCGTCCCCACCCACATAGACTTGTTCGGCTGAAGGCATATTGTTAAGTTCCTCTTTAGTAAATACAGATACAAAATATTTGTTAAAAATACTACTCATCTCTTCATCACTATCTGTTATTTGACCTGTCTCAGTTTTTAATGGACCTATCCTTTCCCTAGTCTTAGTTCGATATAACTGAAAAAACCCTTTAGGATTTGTCTTTGCTTGCCCTGCTATACGAACTTCATAGTTTCTTTTTGCTTTCCTTATCTCTTTTTTAACATTTTTAACCAGTTGTACGAATTCCTGTTCTAAAGTTACCTCCCCATTTTTAATCCTTTTGTACCAAGCTCTCTTTTTACCTATAAGGTTCTTCAAATTCTTTGTTATCCACTTTGGGTCATTAGTAATCGATCTATTCAATTTGTGTGGTATACTACGTTCCTGTGCTTTGTTTAGAATATTCTTAAATAAGTTATATATTGAATCCACATCGAAATCCCCATTTACATCATCTATCGCTGGGTTCATGTCACGCTCCAAGACCGGCCCACACCCTATACCCAAGACTTTCCAATCAATTTGACCCAAAAAGTTTCTAAGGCTATTAAAATCAGCTTTTCGAAAATCTGGCACTTTAACAGAATTTTCTCCTACAGGTCTATTCCATTCTATGCTAAATCTGATTTCTTTGTGATCACTGTTCCCTAGCTCACTCCCTATTTCGATGTCATTAATTTGTGTTTCCCTGTTAGTTAACAATAAATCTAAAATATTGTTTTCCCGTGTTGGTTCCTTAATGTGTTGCGTAAGAAAGCAATCGTCAATTAATTCTAGAAAATCTTCTGCTTCACTATTCCCTGTTTTGTTCAACCAGTTTATTCCACTAAAATTAAAATTATTCCACTATAAAATTATTCCACTATAAGGCAAATAGGACACTGGGATTTATTAATCGAAGCGTTAATAACAAGACACCTGGTGTTGTTCTTCAGTTCTTCAGCTGTTAGCAGATAGTGGTATGGGAATTGATATGGAGGAAGGAGGTAATAAAAATATGTGTTTGTGGAAGAAAGAAATTGGCAAAATGATCAGGGAAAGAGAAGGGCCTCGAAATAACAATACACTTAGGGTATATTACACTTGAAATTTTATTTCAAGTGTAATATATATTCAAGTGTGTATATTACACACTTATATATTGAAATCAGCTTTTCGAAAATCAGGCAATTTAACAGATTTTTCTCCAACAGATCTATTCCATTGAATGCTAAATCTGATTTCTTTATGATCACTCTTCCCTAGCTCACTCCCTATTTCGATGTCCTAAATTTGTGTTTCCCTGTTAGTTAACACTAAATCTAAAATATAATTTCCTCTCGTTGGTTCCTTAATGTGTTGCGTAAGAAAACAATCGTCAATTAATTCTATAAAATCTTCTGCTTCGTTATTCCCGGTTCTTTTAATCCATTTTATTCCACTAAAATTAAAGTCACTCATAGCACAAATACTTTTAGATCTAGATGCTCTAGATATTTTATCCCATAGATTCTTTGCTTCCATTCAGTCTAAATTTGGTGGCCTATATATAACTCCTATTATAAGATTATTTGCTTTTTCGTTTAATTCTATCTAATTAGTTTCTGTGTGTGGCTCAGTTTTGATTCCCTCTTTGAGACTATATTTTAAAATGTCCCTAACATGTATGGCTACTCCCCTCTTCGTCTAATATATCTATCTGTTTGAAATAGTTTAAATCCATTTGTTTGATATTCAGCTAATAGTTCTCTATTTTCTACATTCATCCACGTTTCGGTAAGTGCAATAATATCTATTTTGTCTGTACAGACAAGATCACTTATTTCGTTTATTTTGTTTCTTAAACTTCTACTGTTAGTGTAATATACCCTAAGTGTATTGTTATTTCGAGGCCCTTCTCTTTCCCTGATCATTTTGCCAATTTCTTTCTTCCACAAACACATATTTTTATTACCTCCTTCCTCCATATCAATTCCCATACCACTATCTGCTAACAGCTGAAGAACTGAAGAACAACACCAGGTGTCTTGTTATTAACGCTTCGATTAATAAATCCCAGTGTCCTATTTGCCTTATTACGAACCTTCATGAATTGATCCTTTGGTTTTAAATTCTTACTAATCATAATTCCCAAATCCCTTTCACAATCCGACTTCGCAATTTCAACACCATCTAGCTCGTATCTTGTAACTCTATCATCACTATCATCGTATCTTGTAACTCTATCATTGAGCCATAGAATTAGTTAGGAGCAAGGGAGGAATCCCGATCATATGTGGCAGTCTTCCAAGAAAGAGCTTTGGGAATAAATGGATGTCGAGGGCACTTGGTGTCAATTGCCGGCTGGAAAGATATATCAAATCAAATGCAATATCTTTCATAGACAACTGGGAACACTTCTATGGAAGAAGTGAAATGTATGCTCGTGATGGAGTGCATCTACCGAGGGCTGGGGTTGTTGCTGTTGCGATCTCGTTGGGACCAGTGGTGAGAGCCGTTTGTTTGGGTTTAAACTGTTAGTAGATAGCGGTATGGGAATTGATAGGGAGGAAGTAGGTAATAAAAATATGTGTTTGATGGAGAAACAAATTGGCAAAATGATCAGGGAAAGAGAAGGGCCTCTAAATAACAATTCACTTAGGGTATATTACACTAACAGTAGAAGTCTAAGAAACAAAATAAACGAATGCTCTTGTCTGCACAGAAAAAATAGATATTATTGCGCTTACCGAAACGTGGGTGAATGTAGAAAATAGAGAATTATTTGCTGAACATCAAATAAATGGATTTTTACTATCTCACACAGATCGATATATTAGACGAGGAGGGGGAGTAGCCATATATGTTAGGGATAATTTGAAATGTAGTCTCAAAGAGGGAATCAAGACTGAGCCACACACAGACACTATTTGGATAGAATTAAACGAAAAAGCAAATTATTATATAAGGAGTTATATATAGGCCACCAAATTTAGACAGAATGGAAGCAAAGCATCTATGGGATGAAATATCTAGAGCATCTAGATCTAACAGTATTTATGTCATGGGTGACTTTAATTTTAGTGGAATAAACTGGTTGAACAAAACAGGGAATAATGGAGCAGAAGATTTTTTAGAATTAATTGGCGATTGCTTTCTTACGCAACACATTAAGGAACCACGCGGGGAAATATATCTTAGATTTAGTGTTAACTAACAGGGAAACACAAATTAAGGACATAGAAATAGGGAGTGAGCTAGGGAACAGTGATCATAAAGAAATCATATTTAGCATAGAATGGAATAGATCTGTAGGAGGAAATTCTGTTAAAGTGCCTGATTTTCGAAAAGCTGATTTCAATAGTGTTAAGAAATTTTTTGGCTCAAATAGCTTGGAATGTCTTGGGTATGGGGGTGTGGGCTAGACGTGAACCCAGCGACAGGTGACGTAAGGACATAAGAACAAGGTAACTGCAGAAGGCCTATTGGCCCATACGAGGCAGCTCCTATTTACCCAATACCCAATCCCACTCATATACATGTCCAACCCTCGCTTGAAACAATCGAGGGACCCCACCTCCACCACGTTATGCGGTAATTGGTTCCACAAATCAACAATCCTGTTACCGAACCAATACTTACCCAAGTCTTTCCTAAATCTAAACTTATCCAATTTATACCCATTGTTTCGTGTTCTGTCTTGTGTTGATATTTTTAATACCCTATTAATATCCCCTTTGTTATGTCCATTCATCCACTTGTAACTTCTATCATGTCACCCCAAGTCTTCGCCTTTCCAGTGAATGCAATTTAAGCTTTGTTAATCTTTCTTCATATGAAAGATTTCTAATTTGGGGAATTAACTTAGTCATCCTACGCTGGACACGTNTGTCCTTGTTAAGCAGTTTCTGTATTTCTTCCTTTCGTTTGGGGCAGATTGGAGACACTGCAATAGTCCCTCCTCACATAAGGGTGCATTTTCAGTTACGTGGTTGGTCACGATCCATTATTTGAGTTTCCCTGGACAGATACAACATATGCTGGGAACTGCAGGGCACTTGTTGACGACCTGGTCAAGCTGGAAACATTGGAAGCATTGCTTAATTTAAACGAGTCGTTATCTTGTGATTTGATCGGTTGCCGACTTGAACCCCCCCCCCCAGCATATAAAACCCTTGTCAAACACCAAACTTGCTTGGTCTGTTATTATGAATGTTAGCTTTAACGTGGGCGTGAGTTGCCGACTTTAGTAATTCTTTGATTTTAAGTGCCTGGATTTTGGGTTTGCTTCTATAACTTATTCGAGACTGTCAGCATCATCATGACAGAAGATCATGCATTGTAATCGTTGCAAAAAATACAGTCCGTTCAGCTTGAAAATTTTCTGTTGGAATCCGAATAACATGATCTAGTAGAGCAGCTTTGAGGCTGGGTCTATGAACTGATGTACTTCACCAATCTATGAAAGCAGGAATATTGATCCTTTACTAATGGGAAATATGTCAATAGGTGAAACTTCAGCATGTCTGGCCACAGCTTCAGAAGTATCATGGTCAGTAGGTCAATGGAGATCATCAAACCTTATTCTAACAACCATGTTGGCATCATTGTTGTTGGAGCTGAATTATGGCTGGTGACTAGTCAATGAATTGTGCAAAGTGAATTATTAGTAGTCAGAAATTTCCCTATTAGCATCAAGTGCTGCTATCCCTAACACAGCCTAACAATGCTACAAAAGTAAACAGTTAGCCAGAATGGTAGTGTGGCCAGATTTACTATACAGGCCAAGGCACTTGCGCAGAGTCCCTTACATTAAGTGGCAAAAGGGCAAGAGCAGAGTAAAATTGTGGAAAGACAGCAGTTAGTGCACAGGTTAATTCAACAATAGCGATATTGACTGCTGAGATGAATATTGGGGAATGGGTAAACTGATGAATAAGGAATAGGTTGGGCCGAGGATGGAGGAAGAACTACTACGTGAACCACTGTCCCCGTGGTGTAGTGTTTAAGATACTCTCCTGGCGTTTTGCGAGCACTTTGTCCTGGGTTCGAATCTTGGCCGAGGAGGATTTTCTGGGTGCAAATCCTTAATTGAACCCTTTGTTTAACTCAACAGTAAAATAGGTACCTGGTGGCCAGATTCACGAGGCAGTTACGTACGTATTCAGGTAGGCATTTAAGTATGAAAATCTTCATAAATACACACCGTCGTGCTAAGGTCGCTCTCGACCACTCGTAACTTTACATAAACTGGATATAACAATTTTTTTCTCTACTACACAACACAGAGGATCAATTTTATTATAAACGAACATTTTAGCTGGCCAGTCTCATCAAGGAGTAGCCCTTTGTGTTAGCTATGTATGCACTCCCTGCTTGAAACCTGTAGTAAATATGTTTTGAATGATATTAAAATTAGTTTTATAATAGCAAGATAGTATACCAGTAGTTATTAAGTAAATAAACACTGGTGAACATGAGATATGAGAGAAGGTGATGATCCCAGGTTGGTGGGAGCATTTACTATCACCAAATGCCCCTGTTCACCTAGCAATAAGTTTAGCTAGGGGTGTACCTTAGCTATAAATACCCCTTTTTAATTTAATTTGTTTGGTTTTATTTTGAAATTAAATCTGGGTGAGACATAAAAGAAAAATATGCTGCACGTACCTAACAAATGATGTTAGGTACGGGTAAAAAAAATAAAAACTTTTTTCATTGAATACTGTCAAGGTTCTCATCCCTTCCTACCTTGTATAGCTAGGGCCGCTCCCACGGGTCTTCACCCGTCCGTACCTAGCGCCACTGCTCGCCCCAGGGCTCCCCAGTATACCAAGGGCTGGCCTTATGCCCCTAGTGAGTGGAGAGATTCAAGCCCTTCTGTCTCACAGCTGAACTTGCCCATCTTGACACTGAGATACTCTCTCTATCTCTATCTAGTCTGTTCAAGGTCGCCAGCTGGGTGTTTATACTCGTGTCCCAGTAACACGTCAGTGGTCTCATTAGTTATCTTACATTAAGGATGCAATCTCATGTGCAGTGCAAGGTGACATAAATGGTTTCACTCAAAACAGCCCTAGAGAATGGAGGCTCACTCAGACATATTTTTATGATTAAAAGTTTACTGAAGAAAATATATACACTTGTATAAAGAGATAATACAGCTGGAATTGTCCGATGGCAGCAATACTCCTCTCGTCGCGTCTCTGGCATCACGGTCAGCTGACTGGGTCCACTTGTCAGTCGGCGGCACACACCTCTCGCCTCAGGCAACACGATCAGCTAGCTGCGTCCAACTGTCAAACCGACAGGGACACACCTCGTGCCTCTGGCAACACGATCAGCTGATTGGGTCCAACTGTCAGACGGCGAGCACACACCTCGCACCTCTGGCAACGCGATCATCTGGACGATTTAATGTTCGTTTCAGGCTTCTTGAAAACCAGCCACTACTTCCAGATACACTAACGTCACCGCATCTACATATTTATGTCCCACCACCAACTCATGCCTACATGAGCTCCTTGGCTCCTAGCCTAACACTGTCACATAGACAATAAATGGTAACAAGAAATGTTCACAATATACAGAATATCCTAGCTCGCCTAAATCAAAGGGGTAAAGGGAGGGACAATTTTCTACCTTACTTCATTCCATTATGAAGTAGACTCGTCCTCTGGTGAGGGATGTTGAGGTTCCTGGTCCTGGCGTCTGGTCTTCCGTTGATCAGTTCTCACACACACAAGATCTTCAGTCGTCCTTGTAGTAGCACGTCTTTGCCATCCTCACACCCGGCAGGAATGGTCCTCCTCCTCCTCTTCTTCAGGGTACTGGAGTCAGGTACCTGCACCGTCGTCCTCTTCCTCCTCTCACTGGCACTGTAGACCTAACTTACAGTCCAATACAGCTTTCCCTTGCCTCACGTCCAGTAGATTCGGCCCGGCTGTTGCTACTCGCCTGATACTAGGAACGTGGTCTGCTGGGCATCCCAGACGTCTCCAGCCCAACGATCATCCCTGCTGCAGACTCTTTTTAATAGAGCTCTTGACTCTCAAGCCCGGCCAATCCTTGCTTCTTGGCACTCCACGGGATGTCTGCAGTATCAAGATGCTTCCACAGAATCAACAAGATGCTGATGGAGGGAGAAATCGTCAAGAGGCGCAGAATCAAGAGGGAGGAGATCAAAGTATTTGGCCCATGAAGCGGGACCAAACAAGGCCTGATATGCATCAGTACGGGAAGGAATCGAGCGAGTGCGGCCGTGGCGCGGACGGCGTTGAGAACCCCCAGAGAGAGACGGATCAAAAGGCGCAGTAGTCACAACGAGAGACTTAGCCGCACCAGGGGACGAAGTGGTCACCACTGGGGGCTTGAGGCTCGACCCAACCACAGAGGAGGGAGGGGAGCTGGGGAAAATAGTCAGGATGGTCAAAGGAGGAGCAAGGTCGGGGCCCAATGCAGCGGGGGCTATAGAGCCCGGTCTTCCAATACAGGCCAACTCGGGGGCATGGTCGCCAACCCCACGAGCCTGAGAGGATACAACAGAGACATTCATCGACATATAGACGAAGAGAAAGAAATTCATCCACGAATGTGCCTCCACACCAACATGGAGCCACAAATTAGAGGCAAGACACTCAACAGGAAGTAAGTAAGTAATTATCAAAAGAAGGCACCAAACCGGGAAGGCTATGTAGCACCATCAAATGTGCGGAATAATCAGAGGGCGCTAAATATCACCAAGGATGCCAATACGAGAACAAAAACGCATAAGGCGAACGATATCAAAAGTATCCGAGTCACCAAGAATTCTATCGAGGGACAAGTGACCGCGAGGGGCGGTCGGAAAGCAAGACACACGCTCCCGGAAGTCAGGACATTCAAGAAGGACATGCACGACCGTAAGAGGGACAATGCAATTAGGACAATAAGGAGCAGGGCGGCGCTCCATCAAGTGACCATGGGTTAAGCGAGTATGGCCAATACGCAACCTCGCCAGAGCAGTTTCCCATCGCCGGTTACGGTGGTAGGAGGACGGCCACGAGGAAACACAACATTTAAGAGTACGGAGTTTGTTACCAGTAACAGACGACCAAGAAGCCTGCCAACGGGTAAGGATGGAGGAATGGATAACCGGGTAAAAGTCGGAATATGGAATACCTTTACGAGAGATGGGACAAGAGCGGACAGCTTCCTTGGCGGCAGCATCCGCACGCTCATTTAAAGACACACCAATATGGCTGGGAACCCAACAAAACTCAACCGACTTAAACTTACTGTGAACAAGAAACAGCCAATGCTGGATCTCGACAACTACTGGATGAACCGGATTAAAGGACCCGAGAGCCATGAGGGCACTACGAGAGTCAACAACAACCACAAAGGAAGACTGACAACGAGAAAGCAGGAGACGAAGAGCATAGAGAATAGCATAAAGCTCCGCTGTAAAGATGCTAGTCTCCGGAGGTAAGCGACACATATAAGTGCGATCAGGAAAAACAACAGAGTAGCCAACACCGTCCGCAGACTTAGACCCATCGGTGAAGACAGAAACGGAGCGGGAGTGAGAAGAAAAGTGTTCAAGGAAAAGGTGTTTTAGAACCGTAGGAGGGGTAAAAGCTTTAGTGACGCGGGTCAAGGATGTACAAAACTGCGGAAGGGGGACTCTCCACGGGGGCAAAGAAGGAACAACACGAGGAGAAACATTAGAAACACGAACGGAAAGAGAATCCTGTAAGCGAGATAACCGGACAGAAAGAGGGAGGTGGTGAAGAGGAACAGGAACCGCAGGAGGGGTAAAAGTTAAAGCACGACAGAGGCGAGAGGAAGGATGTTGCAAGGACCGCGCAAGATAGCGAAGACAGTAGCGATCACGGCGGTCCTGGAGAGACAGGAAGCCAGTGTCAACATACAAGCTAAGGACGGGAGTCGAACGAAAGGCACCAGAACTGAGGCGCAGCCCAGTATGGTGCAAAGCATCAAGACGGCGAAGAGCAGAAGGAGAAGCAGACGAGTAAGCAGGGCAACCATAATCGAGCTTAGACAGGACGAGAGAGGAATGCAAAGCAAGGAGAGTGCGCCTATCCGCTCCCCAAGAAGTATGGGACAATACTCGAAGGAGGGTAAGGGCCTTAGAGCACTCAACACGGAGGTAAGAGATATGGGGAGACCAAGACAAACGAGTGTCAAGGAATAACCCCAAAAGCTTCGCGGAATCTTTGTACTCAAGGGGATGACCATAAAGTGACAAAGAGGGACGAAGAACGACCCGTTTCCGAGTAAAAGACATGGCACAAGTCTTAGAAGTAGAGAACTTGAAGCCATGATCGGTGGCCCAAGACGACACGGCATCAATCGCAAGTTGAAGCCGGCGTTGAAGGAGAGGCGAATCATCACCCTGACAGCAAAGGGTAAGATCATCGACATAGAGAGCGGAGAAGACACCTGAAGGAAGAGAGGAAAGAAGACCATTGAGGGCAACCAGAAAAAGAGTAGTGCTCAGAACACTACCCTGGGGCACACCTTCGTATTGCTGAAAAGAGGCAGAGAGAGCGGTACCAAGGCGCACCCGAAAGGAACGACGAGAGAGGAAGCTGCGGAGAAAGAGAGGGAGATGACCACGAAGGCCAAAAGAATGAAGCTGGGATAGAATATGATATCGCCAAGTGGTGTCGTAAGCCTTTTCCAGGTCAAAAAGGACGGCAACAACGGAGGTCCTCGCAGCAAAAGCAGTACGAATATAGACCTCCAAGTTCACCAGAACATCTGTCGTGCTGCGGCACTTGCGGAAACCAAATTGAGAAGGGGAGAGGAGGTGATGGTGTTCCAGGAACCACATCAGACGAACGTTAACCATACGTTCAAAGAGTTTGCAGACACAACTTGTGAGGGCAATAGGGCGAAAGTCCTTAGGGGAAGTTCCCAGAGACCCTGGTTTGCGAACAGGGAGGACAACGGCATCGAGCCAGTCCTCAGGGACTGACGACGACTCCCAGATCCGATTATACAGACTCAGTAAATACTGAGACGTGCACGGAGGGAGATGGCGAAGCATCTCATAATGAATACCATCGGAGCCCGCCGCCGTAGAACCGCAGAGGGCCAGGGCAGAACGAAGTTCAGATAGAGAGAAGGGATCATTATAGGAAAGTCGAAGACGAGTGCAGAAATCTAAAGGACGAGACTCAAGGACAGGTTTACGAAGAAGGAAAGATTGGGGAAGATGAAGACCAGAGCTAACAGAAGAAAAGTGGGAACCCAGTTCGGTAGCGACCTGCAACGGGTCCGCCACAAGAGTACCACGGAGGTGAAGGACCGGGGAAACATCGGGAACGAACTTACCCGCTATCTTGCGGATACGCTTCCATATCTGTGGCAGGGGAGTTTCGGACGTAATTGTGGAGACATAAGAAGCCCAACATTCACGTTTAGCCGTACGGATGGCCCTACGGGCCACCGCACTCGCTTTCCGAAAGAAAAGAAAAGAATCGGTCGTCTGCCGACGGCGGTGCCTCTTCCAGGCTGCACGCTTACAGCGGACAGCCCGAGCACAGTCCGCATTCCACCAGGGAACGCACTTCCGTGGACCCCGAGAGGAAGAGCGAGGAATAGAGCGGAGGGCAGCGTCGATGACAGTGTCATGAAAAAGGAGGAGAGCGCGAGGGAGAGGCAGAAGGGAGAGGTCAGAGAGAACAGCACTGAGGGTAAATAGGTTCCAGTCCGCTTGAGCAAACTGCCACCTAGGGAAAGAGAGGGAAGGGCGAAAAGAGAAAAAGGACACAAGGATGGGGAAATGATCACTGCCATGGAGGTCATCAAGAACCTGCCACGTGAAATCTAAGTAAAGAGAGGAAGAGCAGAGAGAAAGATCAAGACAGGAAAGGGTGCGAGTCCGAGAGTCCAAATGAGTGGGCTCACCAGAATTCAGAAGAGACAGGGAAGAAGAGAGGAGAAACGGCTCAAGAAGGCGACCTCGGGTATTCGTCAGAACATCACCCCAAAGAGAATGACGACAATTGAAGTCACCCAGCAGGAGCACAGGCTCCGGCAAGGAGTCCAGGAGGTGTTTCAAATCAGGAAGAGAAAGCGGGACACTCGGGGGGAGATAAATGGAACAAACTGTGTACCATTTCCCCACAAAGATACGAGCAGCAGAACAATGGAGAGGCGAAGGAAAAAGTAAAGGAACAAAGGGAACATCAGCGCGAATCAAGAGAGCAGAAGAATTAGGAGCCCCAGCAATGGCTGGGGGGGGGGGAGAGAAAGGAATAGCCACGAAAACGACCAGGACGAGCACCAAGCATCGGCTCCTGGAGACAGACACAAAGGGGCGAAAACCGCGAAATCAGAAGTTGGAGTTCGAGGAAATTGGCGTAATAACCTCGAACGTTCCATTGAAGAATAGACATCGACGAGAAGAGAAAGGACAACAACAGAGAACAAGGAAGAAACAAAGGCGAAAGAGCAACACAGCACGTTAAAGAATATCAGGGTCGGGATCAGGGTCAGCAAAGTCAGGGTTAGGGGGCATGGGTAAACTGAGCAAAGACGGAGGGAAAGAAGCGGGAGAACAGACCAGAGGTGGGCGGGCGGGGTCCGGAGGAGGAGGAGGAGACAACGGAGAGGAGCAGTCAAGGACAGCAGCAGGAAGAGGGGAGTAGAAAGAGGGGAGTGCACCGCAGCAAGGGCAGCAACCGAAAGGGAAGCAGGGGCCAAAGAAACCTCCATAGCAGGAACAGGGGGAGCAACCACTGAAATGGGAGGGGAAGGAGCAATAGAGCCAGTAGTAGGGGCGAGGAAGAAAGCGAAGCCTTCTTACCCGCCGGGGAGGAGGAAGGAGAGGAGCCAGGCTTACGCTTCTGACTTAAAGAGACCGGTGTCCCAGCAACTACGTACCGGGCAACGGATTCCAGTGTCTCAACAGGAGAAGCTGAACGAGAGCACACACGACGGCCGTTAGGAGAGCGATGGACATCCGCCTGCACCGACAGGCGGCGGGGAGAGTCAATAGATGGAGGAGAAGGATGGGAAGGAGGATCGGAGGGAGACGAGGAAGAAGACACAGGAGACACGACAGACCGGGTAGAAAGAAGGGGAACTCCAGACAGAGGACCAGGAGGGGGACCCTTCGGGACAGAACTCAAAGGAACAGAGGAGGGGGCAGTGGGCGTATCAGGGTCCAAGGCCCGGAAACGGTTGTGAGTCTGAGGAAGGTGGGAAGGACGAGGAGAAGAAGAGCGCAACACGCGAGCATAAGAGATATTAGCATAAGGCGGGAGCCGGCGAACCTGGCGCCTCGCCTCAGGAAAAGATAAACGCTCCCGGTGCTTCAAGTTGAGGACGGCTGCCTCAAGCTTGTAATGGACACACGCACGGGAGAAGGTAGGATGGGCCTCACCGCAGTTGAGGCAGCGAGCCTGGGGAGAAGTGCACTCCGACTTAGAGTGACCTTCGCCACCACACAAAGGACAGAGAGAGACAGTCCCAGAGCAGCGGAGGGCACCATGCCCAAACCTCCAGCACTTGTTACAGAGCCGAGGAGAAGGAATGTACTCCTGGACAGAGCACCTGGCACCAGCAAGAATGACAGAGGGTGGAAGGGTCCTACCATCAAAGGTAATCTTCACAACCCGAAGGGGTTGACGGCGACTACCACGAGGGGGACGAGTAAACGTGTCCACCTGGAGAATAGAATGGCCCTGGGCAGCAAGGATATGTCGAATATCGTCGTGGCAGTCTCGCAGATCCCGAACACCGGTCGCAACATGGGGCGGGAGCAGAATAGTGCCAACACTGGCATTCAACTGAGCGTTCTTAGAGACCCGAACAGGGGTCTCGCCAAGGCAGGATAAGGCAGCCAAGCGGGAAGCAGCATCCTGAGAAGGAGCAGCAACGACACGTGTACCGAGACGAGTGGGGTTGAAAGTAACAGAGGCATCCACGGAATCAACGAGATGTCGATGGAGGGAGAAATCATCAAGAGGCGCAGAATCAAGAGGGAGGAGATCAAAATATTTGGCCCACGAAGCGGGACCAAACAAGGCTTGATAGGTATCAGAACGGGAAGGAATCGAGCGAGGGCGGCCGTGACGAGGACGGCGGTGAGAACCCCCAGAGAGAGAGAGGGGTTAAAAGGCGCAGTAGTTACAACTAGAGATGGAGCCGCGCCAAGGGATGAGGTAGTCACCACTGGGGGCTTGGGGCTCGACCCAACCACAGAGGAGGGAGGGGAGCTGAAGGGAGGAGTCAGAGAGGCCAAAGGAGGAGCAAGGTCGGGGCCCAATGCAGCGGAGGCTACAGAGCTCGGTCTTCCAACACGGACCGACTCGGGAGCTTGGTCGCCCACCCCACGAGCCTGAGAAAGTAAAGGAGAAACAGGAGAATCGGTAATCATTGTTACGAGAAAAAAATTTCATTCACGAATGTGCCCCCACACCCACCACGGAGCCACAATTAGAGGCAGGACACCCAACAAGAAGCTATCGCCGATCATGCCGGGACCTCCCAGGGGTGCGTCGTGAGTATACGCCCCACAAACACCACCTTAAGAACCGACAGTCCATCGAGATCGGGTTCAGTGACGAAAGGGGAATTGACAATAAAAGGTTCCCCTCGCTCTCGACGTTGGGTACTACAGTTCTGCGGGTGCAAGAGTATGCCTCCTCAAGCACCCGGGCGTCAAAATAGAAGAAGTCCAAAGAAAAAAACAAAACAAGCAAAAGGTCGGCAGGAAACGACAAGCAGATGGGAGAAGAGGGAGAGAAAAACGAAACAGAAGGAAAAGGAAAAAGTGCTCGGCAAAATTAGAGAGGACGGCAGCAGGAGCACAAGGCTAGAAAAGGACAGACTGTCCCAAGGAGTATCACACTCCGGCAGCCGCCCACTAAGCCCCCCTCACGGCAACAATGAGCCGAGCAGGGAGGGGGTTACCTAGCAGTAAAATAGGTACCTGGGTGTTAGTCAGCTGTCACGGGCTGCTTCCTGGGGGTGGAGGCCTGGTCGAGGAGCGGGCCGCGGGGACACTAAAATGCCCCGAAATCATCTCAAGATAACCTCAAGATAACACTTCATCCTGCCCTGGGGATTTGTTTATTTTGAGTTTTTCTATTTGTTTAATAATGTCTTCCCTGGTAACTGTTAGACTAGTCAACCTGTCCTCGTCCCAACCCACATAGACTTGTTTGGCTGAAGGCATAGAATTAAGTTCTTCTTTAGTAAATACAGAGATAAAATATTTATTAAAAATACTACTCATCTCTTCGTCATTATCTGTTAACTGACCTGCCTCAGTTTTTTATGGACTTATCCTTTCCCTAACCTTTGTTCGATATAACTGAAAAAAATACTTTAGGATTTGCCTTTGCTTGGCCTGCTATACGAACTTCATAGTTTCTTTTTGCTCTCCTTATCTCTTTTTTAACATTTGTAGCCAGTTGTGCGAATTCTTGTTCTAAACTGACTTCCCCATTCTTAATCCTTTTGTACCAAGCTCTCTTTCTACCTATAAGGTTTTTCAGATTCTTTGTTATCAATTTCGGGTCGTTTGTGTTTGATCTATTCAACTTGTAAGGTATATTACTTTAATGTGCTTTGCTTAGAATATTTGTGAATAATTTATATTTTGAATCCAAATAGAAACCCTCCTTTACAGCACACATCGCTGGGTTCACGTCTTTAGAACATTAGAACATAAGAACAAAGGCAACTGCCGAAGGCCTATTGGCCCATACGAGGCAGGTCCTATTTATAACCACCCAATCCCACTCATATACATGTCCAACCCGCCCTTGAAACAATCGAGGGACCCCACCTCCACCACGTTACGCGGTAATTGGTTCCACAAATCAACAACCCTGTTACCGAACCATTATTAACCCAAGTCTTTCCTAAATCTAAATTTATCCAATTTATACCCATTGTTTCGTGTTCAGTCTTGTGCTGATACTTTCAATACCCTATTAATATCCCCCTTTGTTGTGTCCATTCATCCCCTTGTAAACCTCTATCATGTCACCCCTAACTCTTCGCCTTTCCAGTGAATGCAATTCAAGCTTTGTTAATCTTTCTTCATATGAAATTTTTCTAATTTGTGGAATTACCTTAGTCATCCAACGCTGGACACATTCAAGTGAATTTATATCCATTCTATAGTACAGCGACCAAAACTGAACTGCATAATCTAAATGGGGCCTAACCAGAGCAAGATATAGCTGAAGAACCACACCAGGTGTCTTGTTACTAACACTTTGACTAATAAATCCCAGTGTCCTATTTGCCTTATTACGAACCTTTATGCATTGATCCTTTTGTTCGCAATCCGACTTCGCAATCTCAACACCATCTAGCTCGTATCTTGTAACTATCATCATTACCTAGCCTCAGAACTTTACATTTATCAGCATTGCATCTGTCAATCCTTTGACCATTTCAAACCCCAATATAGATCAACTTGAAGAGATAGTGAGTGTTCTTCCGTGTTAATTTCCCTACCGATTTTTGTATCATCGGCAAATTTGCAAATGTTGCTACTCAAACCTGAATCTAAATCATTTATATATATTATAAACAACAGAGGTCCCAGGACAGAGCCTCGAGGCACTCCACTTACAACATTTTCCCACTCTGACTTGACTCCATTTATACTAACTCTCTGTTTCCTTTGGTATAGCCATGCCCTAATCCAGCTTAATATAGCACCCCCAATACCATGAGCCTCTATCTTTTTAATCAGTCTTTCATGTGACACTGTATCAAAAGCTTTGCTAAAGTCAAGGTACACAACATCACAATCCTTACCACTATCAACTGCCTCAACTATGCTAGAATAAAAATATAACATATTTGTTAAACATGAATGGCAATTTATAAAACCATTGTGCGACTCAATTATTAATTTATGTTTTTCAAGATGAAGACGAATTTTATTTGCAATTATAGGTTCGAGTAACTTTCCCGCAATAGTCGTTAGGCTAATTGGCCGATAGTTTGACGCAAGTGATCTATCTCCTTTCTTAAAAACTGGTATCACATTAGCAACTTTCCATAACTCTGGCACTCTGCCTGACTCTACTGATTTATTAAATATTGTAGACAGTGGGTCGCAAAGCTCCTCTTTGCATTCTTTATGCACCCTGGCAAACACTTCATCCGGCCCTGGGGATTTGTTTGGTTTGAGTTTTACTATTTGTTTAATTACATCCTCCCTGGTAACTGCTAAACTAGTCAACCTGTCCTCATCCCCACCCACATAGACTTGTTCGGCTGAAGGCATATTGTTAAGTTCCTCTTTAGTAAATACAGATATAAAACATAAGAACATAACATAAGAACAAAGGCAACTGCAGAAGGCCTATTGGCCCATACGAGGGAGCTCCTATTTATAACCACCCAATCCCACTCATATACATGTCCAACCCATGCTTGAAACAATCGAGGGACCCCACCTCCACAATGTTACGCGGCAATTGGTTCCACAAATCAACAACCCTGTTACTGAACCAGTATTTACCCAAGTCTTTCCTAAATCTAAACTTATCCAATTTATACCCATTGTTTCGCGTTCTGTCCTGTGTTGATACTTTCAATACCCTATTAATATCCCCTTTGTTATGTCCATTCATCCACTTGTAAACCTCTATCATGTCACCCCTAACTCTTCGCCTTTCCAGTGAATGCAAATTAAGCTTTGTTAATCATATGAAAGATTTCTAATTTGGGGAATTAACTTAGTCATCCTACGCTGGACACGTTCAAGTGAATTTATATCCATTCTATAATATGGCGACCAAAACTGAACTGCATAATCTAAATGGGGCCTAACCAGAGCAAGATATAGCTTGAGAACCACACCAGGTGTCTTGTTACTTACGCTGCGATTAATAAATCCGAGTGTCCTATTTGCCTTATTACGAACATTTATGCATTGATCCTTTTGTTTTAAATTCTTACTAATTATAACTCCCAGATCCCTTTCGCAATCCGACTTCGCAATCTCAACACCATCTAGCTCGTATCTTGTAACTCTATCATCATTACCTAGCCTCAGAACTTTACATTTATCAGCATTAAACTGCATCTGCCAGTCCTTTGACCATTTCAAAACCCTATCTAGATCAACTTGAAGTGATAGTGAGTCCTCCTCCGAATTAATTTCCCTACCGATTTTCGTATCATCGGCAAATTTGCAAATGTTGCTACTCAAACCTGAATCTAAATCATTTATATATATTATAAACAACAGAGGTCCCAAGACAGAGCCTTGAGGCACTCCACTTACAACATTTTCCCACTCTGACTTGACTCCATTTATACTAACTCTCTGTTTCCTTTGGTATAGCCATGCCCTAATCCAGCTTAATATAGCACCCCCAATACCATGAGCCTCTATCTTTTTAATCAGTCTTTCATGTGGCACTGTATCGAAAGCTTTGCTAAAGTCAAGGTACACAACATCACAATCCTTACCACTATCAACTGCCTCAACTATGCTAGAATAAAAAGATAACAAATTTGTTAAACATGAACGGCCATTTATAAAACCATGTTGCGACTCAATTATTAATTTATGTTTTTCAAGATGAAGACGAATTTTATTTGCTATTATAGATTCGAGTAACTTTCCCACAATAGACGTTAGGCTAATTGGTCGATAGTTAGACGCAAGTGATCTATCTCCTTTCTTAAAAACTGGTATCACATTAGCAACTTTCCAAAACTCTGGCACTCTGCCTGACTCTATTGATTTATTAAATATGATTGACAGTGGGTCACAAAGCTCCTCTTTGCATTCTTTCAGCACTCTGGCAAACACTTCATCCGGCCCTGGGGATTTGTTTGGTTTGAGTTTTACTATTTGTTTAAGAACATCCTCCCTGGTAACTGCTAAACTCGTCAACCTGTCCTCGTCCCCACCCACATAGACTTGTTGGGCTGAAGGCATATTGTTAAGTTCCTCTTTAGTAAATACAGATACAAAATATTTATTAAAAATACTACTCATCTCTTCATCACTATCTGTTATTTGACCTGTCTCAGTTTTTAATGGACCTATCCTTTCCCTAGTCTTAGTTCGATATAACTGAAAAAACCCTTTAGGATTTGTCTTTGCTTGCCCTGCTATACGAACTTCATAGTTTCTTTTTGCTTTCCTTATCTCTTTTTTAACATTTCTAACTAGTTGTACGAATTCCTGTTCTAAAGTGACCTCCCCATTTTTAATCCTCTTGTACCAAGCTCTCTTTTACCTATAAGATTCTTCAAATTCTTTGTTATCCACTTTGGGTCATTAGTAATCGATCTATTCAATTTGTGTGGTATACTACGTTCCTGTGCTTTGTTTAGAATATTCTTAAATACGTTATAAATTGAATCTACATCGAAATCCCCATTTACATCACCTATCGCTGGGTTCATGTCTCGCTCCAAGACCGGCCCACACCCCATACCCAAGACTTTCCAATCAATTTGACCCAAAAAATTTCTTAGGCTATTAAAATCAGCTTTTCGAAAATCTGGCACTTTAACAGAATTTTCTCCTACAGGTCTATTCCATTCTATGCCAAATCTGATTTCTTTGTGATCACTGTTCCCTAGCTCACTCCCTATTTCGATGTCATTAATTTGTGTTTCCCTGTTAGTTAACACTAAATCTAAAATATTATTTTCCCGTGTTGGTTCCTTAATGTGTTGCGTAAGAAAGCAATCGTCAATTAATTCTAGAAAATCTTCTGCTTCACTATTCCCTGTTTTGTTCAACCAGTTTATTCCACTCAAATTAAAGTCACCCATGACATAAATACTGTTAGATCTAGATGCCCTAGATATTTCATCCCATAGATGCTTTGCTTCCATTCTGTCTAAATTTGGTGGCCTATATATAACTCCAATTATAATATTATTTGCTTTTTCGTTTAATTCTATCCAAATAGTTTCTGTGTGTGGCTCAGTTTTGATTCCCTCTTTGAGACTACATTTCAAATTGTCCCTAACGTATATGGCTACTCCACCACCTCGTCTAATATATCTATCTGTGTGAAATAGTTTAAATCCATTTATTTGATATTCGGCTAATAGTTCTCTATTATCAACATTCATCCACGTTTCGGTAAGTGCAATAATATCTATTTTTTCTGTGCAGACAAGAGCATTTAATTCGTTAATTTTATTTCTTAGACTTCTACTGTTTGTGTAATATACCCTAAGTGAATTGTTATTTTGAGGCCCTTCTCTTTCCCTGATCATTTTGCCAATTCCTTTCTCCCGCAAACACATACTTTTATTACATCCTTCCTCCAAATCAATTCCCATACCTCTATCTACTAACAGTTTAAACCCAAACAAACACCTCTAACCACTTCTTCCAACGAGTTTGCAACAGCAACAACCCCAGCTCTCGATAGATGCACCCCATCCCGAGCATACATTTCATTTCTTCCATAGAAGTGTTCCCAGTTGTCTATATAAGATATTGCATTAGATTTGCAATATCTTTCCAGCCTGCAATTGACACCAAGTGCCCTCGACATCCATTCATTTCCCACTCCCTTTCTTGGAAGAATGCCACATATGATCGGGATTCCTCCCTTGCTCCTAACTAATTCTATTGCTGTCTTGAATTTCAGTATTAGTTCCTCACTTCTAACTCTCCCAACATCATTACCCCCTACACTAATACAAATAATGGGTTTGCTCCCATTTCCCGTCATAATATCTTTCATGTTTCCAACAATATCTCCAATACCAGCTCCAGGATAGCAAACCCTTAATCTGTTCCCTTTATCTCTGGCCATTTCATTAGTAATTTCTAGACTAATTTCTCCTTTCGATAGCTATGTGAATTTATGTAAACATGTGAGAGGTGTTTTGACCAATGAGACGCGTTGTTACAAAGCGTCCTTACGTTCATGATCTATCCCAATATTACGATAACAACAAAAGCGACGGTGCCATTCTGAACGACAACAACAAAAGCGACGGTGCCATTCTGCACTACAACAACAAAAGCGACGTTGCCATTCTGAACGACAACAACAAAAGCGACGTTGCCATTCTGCACTACAACAACAAAAGCGACGGTGCCATTCTGAACGACAACAACAAAAGCGACGGTGCCATTCTGCACGACAACAACAAAAGCGACGGTGCCATTCTGCACTACAACAACAAAAGCGACGTTGCCATTCTGAACGACAACAACAAAAGCGACGGTGCCATTCTGCACGACAACAACAAAAGCGACGGTGCCATTCTGCACGACAACAACAAAAGCGACGGTGCCATTCTGCACGACAACAACAAAAGCGACGTTGCCATTCTGCACGACAACAACAAAAGCGACGGTGCCATTCTGCACCAATCAAGAAACTTGTGTGTAAAGGAATACATTTCCTCGATTGTACCAAGGTCATTCCTACATGCTATTCCTGTCTCCACACTCTACCCTTCTTCCTCTCCCCCCTCCCTCCCCCTCAGTCTCCACACACCACTCTGTGTGGCGTATGCATGGAGTGCGAGGTTGTGCTTGAGTGTGTGCGTGTGAGTAATGATTCAGTGTTTTTGGCAGCCTTATTAAGTGCGTTTCCGTGCTTGAGAGTTTGTTGATGTGTTGGGCGCCAAGGTTACAATGATCGCGTCATACAAGTTATACAATAGAGTGTGGAACCACACACACTGCATTCGCAGTTCACGAGCAGGCACCGTGAATGCAGTGTGCGGTTCCACACTCTATTGACGAGCTAAGGGGCTAGAAAAAGAAAGCTGTTGGGACTAGTTTCATGTTGTTTCGATGAGCTTAGAACCTAGATCTTTAAAAAATAGTGCCACTTTTACGGAAGGCACCAAGTATGTCCGAAGCAATAAAGGCAATGAAGGCAGAATCGAGCTATTAGCCCTTGGACCCCGCCTTTCTCATAAATCAATTTTTCATCTATTATAGCTACTACATACATTTCTAACACTCACATACATACCCCCAGAAAGCAGCCCGTAGCAGCTATCTAACTCCCAGGTACCTATTTACTGCTACGTGAGAAGAAGCATTAGGGGGAAAGAAACTCTGCCCATTTGTTTTATCCTCGGCCTGGAATCGAACCCGGGTCCTTAGGACTACAACCCCCGAGCGTTGACTATTCAGCCGCGAGGCCCCTGTGTACTCACCTAGTTGTACTAACCTAGTTGTGTTTGCAGGGGTTGAGCTCTGGCTCTATGGTTCCGCCTCTCAACTGTCAAAGAGCTGGTGTACAGATTCCTGAGCCTATTGGGCTCTATCATATCTACATGTGTGTACTCACCTAGTTGTGTTTGCGGGGGTTGAGTTTCGGGGGGGTCAGAGCGCTGTCACTGTGGTCCCGACTCTCAACCGTCAATCAACAGGTGTACAGACTCCTGAGCCTATTGGGCTCTATCATATCTACACTTGAAACTGTGTATGGAGTCAGCCTCCACCACATCGCTTCCTAATGCATTCCCTTTGTCAACCACTCTGACACTAAAAAAGTTCTTTCTAATATCTCTGTGGCTCATTTGGGCACTCAGTTTCCACCTGTGTCCCCTTGTACGTGTGCCCCTTGTGTTAAATAACCTGTCTTTATCTACCCTATCAATTCCCTTCAGAATCTTGAATGTGGTGATCATGTCCCCCCCTAACTCTTCTGTCTTCCAGCGAAGTAGGTTTAATTCCCGTAGTCTCTCCTCGTAGCTCATACATCTCAGCTCGGGTACTAGTCTGGTGGCAAACCTTTGAACCTTTTCCAGTTTAGTCTTATCCTTGACTAGATACGGACTCCATGCTGGGGCTGCATACTCCAGGATTGGCCTGACATATGTGGTATACAACACACGTATACACACATATGTGTGTATACGTGTGTGTGTGTGTATGTGTGTACGTGTGTGTGTGTATGTGTGTACGTGTGTGTGTGTATGTGTGTACATGTGTGTGTGTACGTGCGTGGAAGTAGCACTCAGCCTAAATTGCTGCATAGCCACATCAGGAGAAAAACAACAGTAAAGGAACAGGTTATGAAATTAAGGATAGGGGCAGAAGGATTCACTACAAACGACAAGGAAGTGTGTGAGGAACTGAATAAGAAATTCCAAGAGGTCTTCACCTTAGTGCAAGGAGAAATCCCAGAGATAAGAGAGGGAATAGCTAACCAGGAACCACTGGAAGAGTTTGAGATTACCTGCGGGGAAGTAAGGAAGTGTTTACTAGAGTTGGATGTGACAAAGGCTATAGGCCCAGATGGAATCTCCCCTTGGATACTAAAGGAAGGAGCAGAAGAACTGTGCCTCCCACTCTCCATAGTGTATAACAAATCACTGGCAACAGGGGAACTGCCAGAAATTTGGAAAGCAGCTAACGTAGTCCGATATACAAGAAAGGGGATAGACAGGAGGCACTGAACTACAGGCCATTGTCCCTAACCTGCATACCATGCAAGCTGACGGAGAAGATTGTGCGAAGAAAGCTAGTGGAGCATCTGGAGCGAAAGAACTTTGTAACACAGCATCAACATAGAATCAGGGATGGCAGGTCCTGCCTCACAGGGTTACTTGAATTCTACGACCAGGCAACAAAAATAAGGCAAGAGAGAGAAGAGTGGGCAGACTGCATATTTTTGGATTGTCAGAAAGCCTTTGATACAGTGCCACACAAGAGGCTAGTGAAAAAGCTGGAGATGCAGGCTGGAGTGAAAGGGAAGGTACTCCGTTGGATACAGGAGTACCTAAGCAACAGGAGACAACGAGTCAGTGTGAGGGGTGAGGTCTCAGATTGGCGAGACGTTACGAGTGGAGTCCCGCAGGGGTCAGTCCTTGGACCTATACTGTTTCTGATATATGTAAATGATCTCCCAGAGGGTATAGAATCGTTTCTCTGTCTCTCATGTTTGCCGATGATGCAAAAATTATGAGGAGGATTGAAACGGAGGACGATAGTAGGAGGCTACAAGATGACCTAGACAGACTGAGTGAATGGTCCAACAAATGGCTGTTGAAGTTCAACCCGAGTAAATGCAAAGTAATGAAACTAGGCAGTGGAAACAGGAGGCCAGACACAGGATACAGAATAGGAGATGAAGTACTTAATGAAACGAACAGAGAGAAAGATCTAGGAGTTGATATCACACCAAACCTGTCTCCTGAAGCCCACATAAAAGATAACGTCTGCGGCATATGCGAGGCTGGCTAACATCAGAACAGCGTTCAGGAACCTGTGTAAGGAATCATTCAGAATCTTGTACACCACATATGTAAGACCAATCCTGGAGTATGCGGCCCCAGCATGGAGCCCGTACCTTGTCAAGCACAAGACGAAGCTGGAAAAAGTCCAAAGGTATGCCACTAGACTAGTCCCAGAACTAAGAGGCATGAGTTACGAGGAAAGGCTGCGGGAAATGCACCTTACGACACTGGAAGACAGAAGAGTAAGGGGACATGATCACAACCTACAAAATCCTCAGAGGAATCGACCGGGTAAACAAGGAAAACTATTCAACACTGGGGGGACGCGAACAAGGGGACACAGGTGGAAACTGAGTACCCACATGAGCCACAGAGACGTTAGAAGGAACTTTTTCAGTGTCAGAGTAGTTAACGGATGGAATGCATTTAGGCAGTGATGTGGTGGAGGCTGACTCCATACACAGTTTCAATGTAGATATGATAGAGCCCAGTAGGCTCAGGAATCTGTACACCAGTTGATTGACAGTTGAGAGGCGGGACCAAAGAGCCAAAGCTCAACCCCCGCAAGCACAAATAGGTGAGTACACACACACACACACACACACACACACACACACACACACACACACACACACACCACACACACACACACACACACACCCACCACACACCC
>WNGS01162940.1:33720-45438 GCA_020271785.1 Procambarus virginalis | reverse complement strand
TATATATATATATATATATATATAATGTGTATTAATTTTAAGTGCTAACCTCTAGAAGAGGTAGGATTATAGCCTAGTGATAGCAGAATTTTACCCTAGGCTACCATCAGTACCTGCTCACAATTTATGAGCCAGTGGTGTCCAATCACAAGTCACCATGACTAATCCACAGAAAGCAAAACGTGCTTTAACAGCACGTAGACGTCAACTGACAAGAGATCTCGACCAATATGAACAGTTGTTATATGAGCCTGTAATTAATTATCCTCAGTAGAAAATACCACTATTACATATTCAAATCCAATTGCATCTATTGAAAGCAAATAGGAAATCTTATCAAAATTAGGTCCACGACGACAACGACATAGTATATTTAGTATAGTAGTTGAAGATGTGGAACAATTCCTGTCTGACCTAGCACAATATGAAGAAGGAATTCAAGCCAGGTTGGAACATTTACACAGGATTATTGAATCAGAACAAATAGCAAGTATATCAAATAAAGTAGATAATATTATGGATGATCTGGATCTTTTTGAGAATAAATGTCAAGCCGGATTAGATCCTTTAATCAATGAGGATAAAGCCTCACCCACTACAGCATCACCCAATATTATACCACCAGAAATTAAACAGTTCTCAGACAATTTATCCACAGTCTCTGTGGATACTGAAAACCCAATACCTGAGGCTACTAAGTTAACATGCCTCCAAACTGAAATTAAAGGTGAAACTGAACCAGAAGTAGAAAATGTAAATAAAGATAGCTACGGCACTAATTTCTCAGTCCAGCTTCCTAGGGATAATGCTGTCAATGAGAAAACTGTCATACATCTAGTACTACAATTGCTGGACTTACCTCAACCTGATCAGACTGCTGACTCATTACAATCCTTCAACATGGAGTTTGAGTCACTACTAAGAACATCAGTCTTAAAGTTGATATAACCACTAGTGAATGGATGACCCAAGTAGTCCTTCAATTAAAATTGTCCAGCGATATACTAGATGAATTATACACACGTCAATATAACACCATCCTGACAGTACAGGACATCACTGAAGGTTTGCGTTCCGTCATAGACAACCGATATGCAAATGGCGAAGTAAAAGCCTCATGCAAGCCATCAGAAAAAGAAAATAAGAGTCAATTAGAGGGTAAAATAACTACCCCAAATAAACATCAACCAATTACTCTCGCATCAAGTTAGAGAAAATCTGGTAATGCAGCAGAATCCTCCAAGCCTACTGTTAGTAGTTTACCCAAACCGTTAACTTCCAAGCGTGCAGTAGGCTGGGGGACATGTATGTTCTGCAAAAAGAAACATTCAACATATCGTTGTGCTAATTATCCAGACAGAGACACTCGTATTAAGCGACTCCAGGAATTAGGGAGATGTTCAAGGTGTCTCAAGTCACACAACATAGACTATTATGATACCCAATTCAACACCTGCAACAGGTGTAGAAGAGGTAAGCACCCATGCAGCACTGTGCAAACATACGAAATTAACGTATTCAAGACCCAAGGTGGAAAATAACATTCCGACCACAGTACAGTTTTGCAAAGTGCGACAGAAAATCAGTGTCCAAGCGGCAGAGTCCAAAAGTTATGCGACTTTGCCTACTGCCCAAATTACCATCCAGAATAATAGGGCCAAGGTCCATACCCGTGGGTTGTTTGACCAAGGGTCCCAGAGAACATATGTCACTAAAAGATTGGCAGATAAACTACAATTAAGGCCTGTAGCCCAGACGACAATCAACATCTCAGGGTTTCTAACAGATACAGGACCTCAAGTCTACCAGGTGGTACAACCATCAATACGTTTAGGCAGGTACGTCTGTCAAGTACAAGCCATTGTGGTGGATAAAATACCAGCAGACCTACAAGTACAACGTCTGAGAGCAACAGCCAAATTCCTGAGAAATAGAGGAATAAAATTGTCAGATAATATTAAGTCTGATCACCTCACCGACTTCGGTATCCTTGAAGGTACAGACTACTACCATCGATTCACCGGTAGCCCTACTAAATATCAGGGCTTAACCATGCTAAATTTTGCAGGAGCCAAATTACTCTCAAGCCCAGTATTAAGCCTGAGGAGACCTATGGCTGCAGATAAACAATACCAGTAGAAATCTAAATTTGTCAGCTGATTATATTTCTTCAGTAGCATTACACTAAGGAGATTACAGCTGACTATACCAACAGAGGTTGATGTTAATATCATCATTTAAAGCTGAAGATGAGTTCATGAAGCCTCAGTGGCAAATCAGTGAACAGTAGCCTAAACAGCTACAAGTCACTGCGACGAATGTCACTAAACCCACTGCAGTCTCAGAACCATACTTAGCTTTAATGATGGACTATTCAATCCTCTGAATTAACTAAATTAAACCCCAATAAATCTGACGAATGATTTTGATGCATTTATTATTTAATCGAGAATCATTGGTAACCCGATTTCCCAGGTCTTCAAACTTCCATTTCCGCATTATTAGGAGTGCCACTCCCCCTCCCTGTCTCTGTGTACTCTCTTTTCTTATCACCTGGTAGCCTTCTGGAAAGATTGCATCCGAGATCATGTCATTTATTTTAGTTTTCACTGTTGCAACTATGTCAGGATCTGCCTCACTCACTCTTTCTTTTATCTCTTCTGCTTTATTAGATACCCCTTCAGCATTGGTGTACCAAACCTTGAGATTCTTCATGGAAACTGGTACCAGAGTTCGCCCTTTTTCTGGGGGTCTGGGGGGATCTGGAGGGTATCTGTGGGGTGAATGGAGGCTGGGGGATCCGGGAGGTGTCTTGGGGGATCCGGAGGGTGTCTTGGGGGATCCAGGGGTATCTGGGGGGTGAATGGGTCTGGAGGGGTTCTTGGGGAGCGAATGGGGGCTGGGTATCTAGGAAGGTAGGTAGCAAGGTCTGGGGTAGGGCCTGGGTAGGTAGGTCTGGAGTAGGAAGGGCATACTGGGTCTGAAGATTAGGGAAGGTCTGAGAGGCATAGAGGGGTTGAGAGGTAGGGTATGGTTGAAAGTCAGATAAAGGTTGAGAGGTTGGGGGGGGGAGAAGGATAGAGAGGGTGGGGCGAATAGAGGCGGATGGAAAATGGATAGTGAGAGAGGGAGGGAGGTTGTATTAGTCAGGGGAACTCAGGGTAGGTGTGGGCATTGGGGCAGAAGGGGAGAAGAGGGAAATGGAGGAAGAGGTGGGAGGGGGGGTCCCACCGTCTCCCACGGGGGTCCATGTGCCCCCCTCGCAAGGGTAATGGAAGGTCAAATGGAAGGAGAGGGGATGAGGAGGGGTGAGGGCTGGGCGGATTTTGGGGGTTGATGGGATGAGGGCTGGGAGGGTTTTGGGGTTGAGGGATGATAGGATGAGAGTTGGGAGGGTTTTGGGGGTTGATGGATGACGGCTGGGAGGGTTTTGGGTGTTGATGGGATGAGGGCTGGGAGGGTTTTGAGGGTTGAGGAAATGAGGGGTCCTTGGAAGGTGGGATGAAGCAGATGGATTTGAATTCAATGGGGTCAGAGGGTCAGGGGAGGTGTTGGGGAGATAACTACGGGCAGGGAGGGCTGATTGGGGAGGGAGTGGCCTGGTTAGGTGTGTGTGTGTGTGTACTCACCTAATTGTACTCACCTAATTGTACTCACCTAATTGTGCTTGCGAGGGTTGAGCTCTGGATCTTTGGTCCCGCCTCTCAACCGTAAGTGTGTGTGTGTGTGTGTGTGTGTGTACTCACCTATTTGTACTCACCTATTTGTGCTTGCGGGGGTTGAGCTTTGGCTCTTTGGTCCCGCCTCTCAACTGTCAATCAACTGGTGTACAGATTTCCGAGCCTGCTGGGCTCTGTCATATCTACATTTGAAACTGTGTATGGAGTCAGCCTCCACCACATCACTGTCTACAGCATTCCATCTGTTAAATACTCTGACACTGAAGAAGTTCCTTCTAACGTCTCTGGCTCATGTGGGTACTCAGTTTCCACCTGTGTCCCCTTGTTCGCGTCCCACCAGTGATGAATAGTTTGTCCTTGTTTACCCGGTCGATTGTGTACTCTCCTAGTTGTGTTTGCGGGGGTTGAGCTCTGGCTCTTTGGTCCCGCCTCTACGTGTGTGTGTGTGTGTGTGTGTGTGTGTGTGTGTGTGTGTGTGTGTGTGTGTGTGTGTGTGTGTGTGTGTGTGTGTGTGTGTGGTGTGTGTGTGTGTGTGTGTGTGTGTGTGTGTGTGTGTGTGCGTGTGTGTGTGTGTACACTCACCTAATTATGCTTGCGGGGGTTGAGTTCTGGCTCTTTGGTCCTGCCTCTCAACGGTCATATGTGTGTGTGTGTGTGTGTGTGTGTGTGTGTGTACTCACCTAATTGAACTCACCTAATTGTGCTTGTAGGGGTTGAGCTCTGGCTCTTTGGTCCTGCCTCTCAACCATCAATCAACAGGTGTACAGGTTCCTGAGCCTATTGGGCTCTATCAGATCTACACTTGAAACTGTGAATGGAGTCAGCCTCCACCACATCACTTCCTAATGCATTCCATTTGTCAACCACTCTGACACTAAAATAGTTCTTTCAAATATCTCTGTGGTTCATTTGGGCACTCAGTTTCCACCTGTGTCTCATAGTGCGTGTGCCCCTTGTGTTAAATAGTCTGTTTTATCTACCCTATCAATTCCCATGAGAATCTTGAAAGTGGTAATCATGTCCCCCCTAACTGGTTTAATTCCCGTAGCCTCTCCTCGTAGCTCCTACCTCTCAGCTCGGGTACTAGTCTGGTGGCAAACCTTTGAACTTTTTCCAGTTTGGTCTTATCCTTCACTAGATATGGACTCCATGCTGGGGCTGCATATTCCAGGATTGGCCTGACATTTGTGGTATACAAAGTTCTGAATGATTCCTTACACAAGTTTCTGAATGCCGTTCTTATGTTGACCAGCCTGGCATATGCCGCTGATGTTATCCTCTTGATATGGGCTGCAGGGGAGAGGTCTGGCGTGATGTCAACCACCAAGTCTTTTTCTCTCTCTGACTCATGAAGAATTTCATCTCCCAGATGATACCTAGTATCTGGCCTCCTGCTCCCTATGCTTATCTTCATTACATTACATTTGCTTGGGTTAAACTCTAGCAACCATTTGTTCGACAATCCTTCAGCTTGTCTAGGTCTTCTTGAAGCCTCAAGCAGTCCTCCTCTGTCTTAATCCTTCTCATAATTTTGGCATCGTCAGCAAACATTGAGAGAAATGAATCTATACCCTCCGGGAGATCATTTACATATATTAAAAACAAGATAGGCCCGAGTACTGTAGTAGTACTGTTGACCGAGTACTGTTGGTTCAAATAGCTTCAGCTATCACTTCCTTATTTCCGGTCGTGATTGTCAAGCGGATTAAGGCGTCCCTGTACATACCAGTTGCGTTGCTCCTGGCAGTAAGGGTTCGAGTCACTTCTGGGGTGTGAGTTTTCAGTTGCATATAGTCCTGGGGACCATTCAGGCTTGTTCGCATTTGTGTTCCTCACGTGTTGCCCCCAAAAATGAGGTGATTTGATAAAATGCTGTGCCCAAGATTACCATCCGAGTTCCGGCGGGGAAGTGGTTCAAATAGCTTCGGCTATCACTTCCTTATGTCTGGTCGTGATGGTCAAGCGGATTAAGGCGTCCCTGTACATACCAGTTGCATTGCTCCTGGCAGTATGGGTTTGAGTCACTTCTGGGGTGTGAGTTTTCAGTTATATATATATATATATATATATATATATATATATATATATATTATATATATATATATATATATATATATATATATATATATATATATTGTGACGATAATCTCTTATCAGAGATTTAGCCTGCTATCTTCTTATTCATCACGTCCTCAACAATATGCAAGATACGTTTTGTAGTGGCTAAACGTATATATCAAGACAGCCACACGCACCTCAACTCCCTCCTTCCCCCCACTCCAGCACCTGCTGCACACCTGGTCGACGCGCCGAACCCTTCAACTGCCTAACTAGCGACTTGCGGCCGTCCAGCGTTCTCATTGGCCGCCAACCAACACACCACTCCCGTTCCTCGCCAATCACAATCATCGCCAGTTATTGTTGGAGTCCCTTGCATTTCTGCCAGCCAGAATATATCTCGTGCTCCTGCTATGAACACCTGAATTTGACCCACCTCGTGTGATCAAATAAGAGGTTCTTAGCTAGCGCATATATTCCCAGCACCATTTTATTTTGTTAACGTAACCAGTTCCCCCCTTTTCACTTTGTTATAATTTTATATATTTTTCTTTTACATTATATTATATATATGCCAAGGTATCGTCTTTATTTTATTTTGTGTTTTCTATATTAAAGTAAAGTATTTTGTTATATTTTGTGTTTTCGTGTTTCTTGCCTTACCACAGATTATCAGACAAGCAGTCACTCTTTTTTTTTCCTTTTTTTTATTTAAATTTAGTATATGTGGCCCAGCACTGACACCTGCTAGTTGGAAGACTGCCGACCACCATTTCCAACACGTTACCGTCACATATAAATGGGGGCCTGTCCACGGAGCTTCACTCAGGTATTGGTAATTGTGGTAAGCATACTTGGCTTTCATTTCCCTTGCTTCCATTATTTACATTAATCATTTTTTATTTTATATGGTGCTGTGTATATTGTGCATTACGGGAATAGCATATGGTGAGAGTGAGACAACTTTGGATTACGTGGTGACTGTAGGCCGCAGTCATACTCTTAATTGGTCGTCTCCCCCTTCCGTGTTATTATCCGTGTTTAACATCTTTTGTCCCCAGATATTTCTCACTTTTTGACAGATTATCACATAGGTACCCTGGTACTGTGGTCTGTCTCCGGGTCAATAGCACCTAAGTCCTGCAATCCGACTCTAGGAGGAAAAAGAGGGCTTTAGATCCTCTAGCACGAACTATTATTGGCGAATTGGGACCTCGCCGATAGTTCTCGTCACCAGTTGACACTCGCACCCCTACTCGTCGGTCAGACTGATGGTATTTACCTAAGGTAGGGAATTGGCGTTCTTTCTTTTGAGCACAAAGTTCGCTAATTCTGTAAATACCATATTCAATTTCAGTGGGTACCTTTGCTTATGTTCTATAGTGACTTGGCAAGGTATGACTACATTTTTTGGACTACCTCATTTATTTTGAAGCCATTTAGTGTTTCACTTGTATTTTAAACTCAGTTTTCACTAATTAGTAGGATTTTCTTGCCTTTATCCTCCCACAGTGAGTACCAGGTACAAGATTTCCTGCGACCTTATTCATTTACCATCTTGAATTAACTTTAATTATTAATAATTCCCCACAGGATAGGTATCAGTTGCCACGTTTCCTGTTTCTGACATTCACCATATTCTCACTATATATTCGTATCTCCTATATTTTGCTATATTTTCACAATGTTCCGCCTACAAGCATTCAAAACAGATCCAGAAGGTGAAATAGGGACCTTACGTCACGCTAAGAGGGTCGATTTGTTAACTCTTGCACATGAGTATCACTTGGAAGTTCCTGATGGAGCCAACAAATTTGCCATTAATAATATGATACTGGATCACCTTGCTGATGAAGGTATTATAGATTCTTCTACTCATGAACAGTACATTATTTCAGATAAGGATGACTTGAGAGCGATAAAGCTCAAATTGGAACTTGCCAAGATCGAGCTACAGCAACAACAGGAAGCAGCTGCAATCCGAGAGCGTGAAGCTGCAATCAGAGAACGTGAAGCTGCCCTCAGAAAGGAAGAACGAGAACGTGAAGCTGCCCTCAAAAAGGAAGAACAAGAAAGAGAAATCCGCCTCAAGGAAAGGGAGGCCGCACTGAAGAAGGAAGAAAGTGAAAGGGAGGCCCTACTCCTCAAAGGACAGCAAGAACGTGAGTTGGCCTTATACCAACAGCGACTCGAGATGCAGCGTGACCACGACAAACGACAGGCAGAAGCAGCTCTAAACTGTCGTGACCGAGAACTCGCGAGGGACGCTGCACACCAAGCTCAACTCCAACAAGCGGCAGCTAGTCTTCCTCCCAGTTTCAATATCTCCAATGCAAGTAAGTTAATGCCCCCGTTCATCGAAACGGAGGTTGATGTGTTTTTTACCACTTTTGAGACCCTTGCTGATCAACTTAATTGGCCTGACGACCAATGGGCTACCCTTCTCCGAGTACATTTAACAGGTAGAGCAGCAGTCACACTCAGCACTTTGGCTTCGGAAAACGACTACACCACCCTGAAACAAGCTGTGTTGGACGCCTACCTTCTCTCCACCGAAAGCTATCGACGAAAGTTTCGTGACTACGTCAAGGCAAGTACCACCACTTTCTTGGAATTTGCTAACACCAAACGAAGATATTTCATGAAATGGCTGGAGGCAGCACATGTCTCTACCTTTTCAGAGCTTGTCAACCTCATACTGGTTGAAGAATTTTTGAGACGTGTACCTCCTCCTGTCCGCCTATACTTAGCAGACAAGGAAGAGACGGATTTAGTGAAGTGTGCGAAGTCAGCTGACACTTACAGCCTCATCCACCGGCTGACTCCAGAACCTACCAGCAAGAAGTCTTGGTACAGTTACGAGAAAGCGAGCCCAGATCAAGGTACCTCTCAACTGTACTGCAGGTATTGTCGACTATATGGACACACCATTGACAAATGTGGTAAGTCCCAATCTAAAGGTAACATCGAACCCCCTAAGTCTAAACCTACTCACCCTAAGTCCGGTAAGCCTGTAATGAATGTTGGTGTTCATGCTAATGATCTCTCTCTCTTTACCAAGCATCTATATCCAGGAACTATCTCTACCCACGGTTCAGATTCAGAGGGACGTTTCGGACTTAAGATCCTACGGGACACAGCGGCTCTACAATCGATCGTCTTGAAATCAGCTGTGCCCAACGTCGCCTACACAGGAGAGACTGTGTTCATCACTGACCTTACTGCTACAACTCCTTATCCACTTGCCCGAGTTTACCTGGATTGTCCCTTCGTGACCGGTGAAGTCCAAGTCGCCGTCAGGGAAAAGCCTTTTCCCATGCCTGGAGTGCAACTTCTCCTGGGCAACGACTTGGCAGAAGACCAACAACCAAACAACCTGATCGTCAAGGACATATCCGAGGTAAGCAACTCTGTGGTGGATAACCCGATTTTTGAACATGTTCCAGCAAAGGTTCAAGAGAGTGATGAAGGTTCTCCTCCTGTTATGGTGACCACCCGTGCTCAAGCTGCACGACCACAGCCAGCTGACTCTACTGCTACCGCTGTCCCTCAGGACCCTTCGAAACTACCCCCTAACCTGACCGCGGTGGAGTTCCGTAAGTTACAGAGAGATGATCTTACCTTGACACCATTATTCTTTCAGGCTGAAACCCAATCCGACAGTGTTCCTGGGTTCTTTATGGAGAACGAAATACTCTATCGCAGGTATAGACCCAGTAAACTGAAGGACGAGGACGATTGGGCAGACGTTGAACAACTAGTGATTCCTACCAGCCTGCGGCCCACGATTCTACACCTGGCCCACGGCGCTTTGTCACACTACGGGTTCAACAAGACTTACGATGGAATTCGACAAGACTACTACTGGCCAGGTATGGTAAACGACGTCAAAACTCATGTCAATTATGCCACGTGTGTCAGTTAGCCGGGAAACCGAACGTTTCCATTCCCAGAGCACCACTGATACCCATCCAGGTGCCTGAGGAACCGTTCCACAAGCTCATTATCGACTGCGTTGGTCCTTTGCCTCGGACCAGTGCAGGCAATGCATATATCTTAACCATCCTGTGTCCTACCACCAGATTTCCGATAGCAGTTCCAGTGAAAAATATTACAGCTGCTACAGTGGTGAAGAATCTACTGAAAATCTTCACCCAGTATGGATTTCCGAGGGAGATTCAGAGCGACTGTGGCACCAACTTCACCAGTGATCTCTTCAAACGGACTCTGGAGGAGTTCAACATCAAACAGGTACTGTCCAGCCCCTATCATCCTGCTTCACAGGGTTCTCTCGAGCGTAGTCATCAAACCATCAAGGCACTCTTAAAAAAGTTCTGTAATGAGACCTCAAAGGATTGGGATAGGCAAATTGATCTCATCATGTGTATTTTCAGAAGTCTTCCCAACGAGTCACTAGGAGTATCTCCTTATGAGATGCTCTACGGACGTAAGTGCCGTACACCTCTCAAGGCTTTCAAGGATTCTCTACGTGATGCCACCTTCAGTGAGCATCAGAATGTGCCCCAGTATCTTCAAAATCTCCGACACATTCTAGAGAGGGTCCATTCCTTTGCCAGCAACAACCTACAGAAAGCCCAGGAGAGGATGAAGACTCGTTACGACCAGCACTGTAAAGTAAGGAAGTTTACACCAGGAGACTTAGTGCTTGCCTATTTCCCTATCCCAGGTTCTCCTTTACAGAACAGGTTCTCAGGACCCTACCGTGTTAAGGAGTGCCGGAACAACTTCAACTACGTTCTCGAGACCCCCGATAGGCGGCGGAAGACCCAGCTGTGCCACATCAATTTACTCAAGCCCTACCATGGGGTTCCTCCCACTGTGTTAACCAATTTCACCTCATTTACAGGTCCATACAGCCACAGTGAGACCTTCCCTGCTTCTCCTTCCGAAAGCACTGACACTGAGACAGCGCTCTCTAACTCAGAAATCCTTACTAACCTTCACCATCATTTTCAGGACGATAATAGTGCTCCACTAATCAAACTCATCAGAGAACATCAAGAGTTGTTTCGAGATGATCCCCAAGAGTGTACTGTGACTCAGCACGACATTCAACTGCTACCTGACACCCAGCCGATTCGCCAACCGTTCTACCGAATCAGCCCGAGCAAACGGAAGTCATGCGGGCTGAGGTACAGTATCTCTTGGACCATGGACTGGCTACCCCCTGTGAGTCCCCCTGGGCCTCACCATGCATCCTGGTACCCAAACCTCACGGCAAAATCCGTCTGTGTACGGATTATAGGAAGTTGAACCAGGTCACAGTGAAGGACGCCTACCCAATACCCAGGATAGACGACATTTTGGATGCCATTGGTAATGCCCGCTACCTGTCTCAGGTAGACTTACTCAAGGGTTACTACCAGGTGAGTTTAACGGAGCGAGCTAAGGTACTGTCCGCCTTTATAACCCCGTTTGGTCTCTACAGGTACAATCGCCTTCCCTTTGGACTCTGCAATGCCCCAGCCACCTTTCAGAGAGCTGTCAACCGCGTCATCCAGGGCTTGGACAACACCTACGCCTATTTGGACGACATCGTGGTAGCATCCAACACCTGGAGCGAACACCTGCTCCAGCTACAACGATTGTTTTACAAGCTCCTGAAAGCCGGCCTCACCATCAATCTGGGCAAGTCCACCTTCGCGAAAGGTAAAGTGCGGTACCTGGGTCATGTTATAGGGAGTGGCAGCCTGGCTCCGTTAAACATTCACATTCAAGCAATCCAACAGTATCCACAGCCTACTACCAGGAAGCAGCTCCTGCGCTTCCTTGGTCTTGCTTCCTATTACCGTAGGTTTGTGAAGAATTTTAGCACTGTTGCTACCCCATTAATCACCTTAACCAGTCCCAAGCAACGGTATAATGGACCAGAGAGCAAACGTTGCATTCGAACAACTCAAATTCCTCCTCTGTTCTAATCCCATTCTCGCCTCACCAGATATCAAGAAGCCTTTCATCC
>WNGS01162940.1:0-17886 GCA_020271785.1 Procambarus virginalis | reverse complement strand
CCAGCAATATGCAAGATACGTTTTACAGTGGCTTAAACGTATATATCAAGACCAGCCACGCACCTGCAACTCCCCCTCCCCCCACTCCTACACACCTGGTCGACGCCGACCAACACAACTGCTACTCCCAGCCAAACTACTCGTTGTTACCAGTATTCCTGCATTCTCATTGGCCGTTCGAGAACACACCACTTCAGTTCTACGCCAATCACCTTCCTCGCCAAGACAAAGTCGGGATCACTGGCAGCCCTACAGTCAGAATATCTCGTGCTCTCATGCTATGAACACCTAGTTGACTCACCTCGTGTGATCAAATAGAGGCTTATAGCTAGCGCATATATTCCCAGCACCATTTCCTTATTATTCATTATTGTATGTCCTCCCTGTCCCATTGTTCACTTAAATTCATTCTTTTTATATTATTTTTCACTTGTTGTCTTACCCTTTGATCAGCCAAGAAATTGTCTTTATTTTACTTTGCTTTTTTCTAGATTTATTAAATGTCATTATTTATTATTGTGTTTTGTGTCTCTTCCCTTACCTTACCACAGATTATCAAACAAGCAGTCATTTTTTTTCTTTTTTTGTTGTTAATACTTATATGTGGCCCGGCATTGACATCTGCCATTGGAAGACTGCAGAACACCATACTCCACTACTTTACCGTCACATATAATTGGGGGCCTGTCCGGGAGCTGCACTCAGGTATTGGTAATTGTGGTAAGCGTACTTGGCTTTCATTCCCTTGCTTTCAATATTTACATTAATCACGTTTAGTATTTATATGGTGCTGTGTATATTGTGCATTACGGGAGTAGCATATGGTGAGTGTGAGACAACTTTGGATTACGTGGTGACTGTAGGCCGCAGTCATACTCTTAATTGGTCGTCTCCCCCTTCCGTGTTATTACCCGTGTTTAACATCTTTTGTCCCTCAGATACTTCTCACATTTTTGACAGATTATCACATAGGTACCCTGGTACTGTGGTCTGTCTCCGGGTCAATAGCACCTAATTTCTGCAATCCGACTCTAGGAGGATATAGAGGGCCAAAGTTCCTCTCGCACGGACTTTAATTGGCGAGTTGGGACCTCGCCGATAGTTCTCGTCACCAGTTGACACTCGCACCCCTACTCGTCGGTCAGAATTGATGGTACTTACTCAAGGTAGGGAATTAGCTTTCTTTCTTTTGAGCACGAAGTTCGCTAATTCTGTAAGTACCATATTCAATTTCAGTGGGTACCTTGCTTATGTTCTATAGTGACTCGGCAAGGTATGACTACATTTTTGGACTACCTCATTTACTTTGGAACCATTTAGTGTTTCACTTGTCTTTTGAAACTCAGTTTCAACTAATTAGTAGGATTTTCTTGCCTTTATCCTCCCACAGTGAGTACCAGGTACAAGATTTCCTGCGACCTTAATCATTTACCATCTTGAATTAACTTTAATTATTAACAATTCCACAGGATAGGTATCAGTTGCCACGTTTCCTGTTTCTGACATTCACCATATTCTCACAGTATATTCGTGTCTCATTTATTTGCCATTTTCACCATGTTTCGTATCCAAACTTTCAAGGCAGATCCAGAAAGTGAAATAGGGAACTTACGTCATGCTAAGAGGGTCGAATTGATAACTCTTGCACATGAGTATCATTTGGAAGTTCCCCTGGAGCCAACAAATATGCCATACATAATATGATACTAGATCATCTTTTGGATGAAGGGAATAGATTCTGATACTCACGAACAATATACCATTTCAGATAAGCATGATTTGACGGCAATGAAACTCAAAATCGAGCTCGCAAAGCTCGAGAAGGAGCAACAGCAAGCCGCCCTACAACAACAGCAAGCCACCATACAGCAACAACAGGAAGCAGCTGCCATCAGAAAGGAAGAACAAGAACGTGAAGCTGCCCTGGCGAAGAAGCTCTTCAACTCAAGAAAGAAGAAATCCACCTCAAAGAGCGAGAGGCCGCACTGAAGAAAGAAGAAAGTGAACGTGAGTTGGCCTTATACAAAGAGCGACTCGAGATACAACGTGAACACGACAAACGACAGGCAGAAACAGCTCTAAACTGTCGTAACAGAGAACTCACGATGGACGCTACACACCAAGCTCAACTCCAACAAGCTGCAGCTAGTCTTCCTCCAAGTTTCAATGTCTCCCATGCAAGTTAATGCCCCCGTTCATAGAAACGGAGGTTGATGTTTTCTTCACAACTTTTGAGACACTTGCTAATCAACTTAGTTGGCCTGACGACCAATGGGCTACCCTTCTCCGAGTACATTTAACAGGTAGAGCAGCAGTCACACTCAGCACTTTGGCATCTGAAAACGACTACACCACCCTGAAGCAAGCTGTGTTGGACGCCTACCTTCTCTCCACCGAAAGCTATCGACGAAAGTTCCGTGACTACATCAAGGCAAGTACCACCACCTTCTTAGAATTTGCTAACACCAAACGGAGATATTTCATGAAATGGCTGGAGGCAGCACATGTCTCTACTTTTCCAGAGCTTGTCAACCTCATACTGGTTGAAGAATTTTTGAGGCGTGTACCTCCTCCTGTCCGCCTATACTTAGCAGACAAAGAAGAGACCGATTTGGTGAAATGCGCGAAGTCAGCTGACACTTACAGCCTCATCCACCGGCTGACACCAGAACCTACCAGTAAGAAGTCTTGGTACAGTTACGAGAAAGCGAGCCCAGATCAAGGTACCTCTCAACTGTACTGCAGGTATTGTCGACTCTATGGACATACCATAGAAAAATGTGGTAAGTCCCAATCTAAAGGTAACATAGAACCTACTAAGCCCAAACCTAATAATCCTAAGTCCGGTAAGCCTGTAATGAATGTTGGTGTTCATGCTAATGATCTCTCTCTCTTTAGCAAACATCTGTATCCAGGAACTATCTCTACCCACGGTTCAGATTCTGAGGGACGTTTTGGACTTAAGATCCTGAGAGACACAGCGGCTCTACAATCGATCGTCTTGAAATCAGCTGTGCCCAACGTCGCCTACACAGGAGAGACTGTATTCATCACTGACCTTACTGCTACTACTCCTTATCCTCTTGCAAGAGTCCACCTAGATTGTCCCTTCGTGACCGGTGATGTCCAAGTCGCCGTCAGGGAAAAGCCTTTTCCCATGCCTGTAGTGCAACCTCTCCTAGGCAACGACTTGGCAGAAGACCAACAACCGAACAACCTGATCGTCAAGGACATATCCCAGGTGGGTAACTCTGTGTTGGATAACCCGATTTTTGAGCATGTTCCAGCAAAGGTTCAAGAGAGTGATGAAGTTTCACCTCCTGTTATGGTGACCACCCGTGCTCAAGCTGCACGACCACCGCCAGCTGACTCTACTGACACCGCTGTCCCTCAAGACCCTTCGAAACTACCCCCTAATCTGACCGCTTTGGAGTTCCATAAGTTACAGAGAGATGATTTTACATTGACACCATTATTCTTTTAGGCTGAGACCCAATCTGACAGTGTTCCTGGGTTCTTTATGGAGAACGAATTACTCTATCGCAGATATAGACCCAGTAAACTGAAGGAAGAGGACGATTGGGCAAACGTTGAACAGCTAGTGATTCCTACCAGCCTGCGGCCCACGATTCTACACCTGGCCCACGGAGCTCTATCACACTACGGGTTTAACAAGACATACCATGGGATTCGTCAGGACTACTACTGGCCAGGTATGGTTAATGACGTAAAGCAGTTTGTGCAACAATGCCACGTGTGCCAGAAAGCAGGGAAACCAAACGTTTCAGTTCCCAGAGCACCACTGATACCCATCCAGGTGCCTGAGGAACCATTCCACAGACTTATTATTGACTGTGTTGGTCCTTTGCCTCGGACCAGTGCCGGCAACGCCTATATCTTAACCCTCCTGTGTCCTACCACCAGATTCCCGATAGCAGTTCCAGTGAAAAATATTACGGCTGCTACAGTGGTGAAGAATTTACTGAAAATCTTCACCCAGTATGGATTTCCGAGGGAGATTCAGAGCGATTGTGGCACCAACTTCACCAGTGATCTCTTCAAACGGACTCTGGAGGAGTTTAACATTAAACAGGTACTGTCCAGCCCCTATCATCCTGCTTCACAGGTTTCTCTTGAACGTAGTCATCAGACCATCAAGGCACTCTTAAAAAAGTTTTGTAATGAGACCTCAAAGGATTGGGATAGGCAACTTGATCTCATTATGTGTATTTTCAGAATCTTCCCAACGAGTCACTAGGAGTATCTCCTTATGAGATGGTCTACGGACGTAAGTGCCGTACACCTCTCAAGGCTTTCAAGGATTCTCTACGTGATGCCACCTTCAGTGAGCATCAGAATGTGCCCCAGTATCTTCAAAACCTCCGACACATTCTAGAGAGGGTCCATTCCTTTGCCAGCAACAACCTACAGAAAGCCCAGGAGAGGATGAAGACTCGTTATGACCAGCACTGCCAAGTAAGGAAGTTTAAACCGGGAGACTTGGTTCTTGCCTATTTTCCTATCCCAGGTTCTCCTTTACAAAGCAGGTTCTCAGGACCCTACCGTGTTAAGGAGTGCCGGAACAACTTCAACTACGTTCTCGAAACCCCTGATAGGCGGCGGAAGACCCAGCTGTGTCATATCAATCTGCTAAAACGTTACCAGGGTGTTCCTCCCACTGTGCTAACCCATTTCACAACCTTTTCAGGTCCATACAGTCACAGTGAGACCTTCCCTGCTTCTCCTTCTGAAAGCACTGACACTGAGACAGCGCTTTCTAATTCGGAAATTCTTACTAATATCCATGATATTCTCTCATGTGTATCATACATATATAAAACGCTGAAGTGTAATGCCAATCCTGAACTCAAAAGCTTCATTGCTGGTTGTAACAGAACCCATGAGCACCACACCAGAAATAAATACAGTTTTGATATTCCAAGAGTACGGCTTAATCAAACTAGAAATGCTCTACAAATCAAGGGACCCAGAATGTGGAATGACCTCCCCAACCATGTTAAAGACTGTACCTCTCTCAACCAGTTTAAGATTAAAACTAAACACTACCTAATAAATTCCCTGTAACCTACCTACCTTTTTTTTGTTTAATCAATGCTGTTTGTTAACATTTTGTATTTGTGCTGCTTTTTCAGTCATGTTCCCCCTTTTTCTCATCTTTATTTGTATTTGTTCTCAACACATTTTATTCTTTATGCTCAATTAGTATTAAGTTCTAGATATTAATGTTCTTCCTGCCCGAAACGCATTGCGTAATAGTGGCTTTAGGCATTGTATGTACTAGCTTTATCTATAATTCGATCCATTAATGTAACCTCACTTGTATGTATATACCTTACCTGAATAAACATATTTATTTATTATTTATTTATTTATTTATATGATCACTTTCAAGACAATAATTGTGCTCTTCTATCATATTCTAATACATCTCTCGCCTCGCCAGATATCACCAAGTCTCCCATCCTCCATATCGACGCCAGTGGTACCGGCAATGTGGGTGACCTGGTACAAGGCGAAGAGACTCTACGTACCAACTACCATAAACGACACCACGAGCAACAAGGAGCTACTCATCGTCCTGAACAGGCAACACTTTGCTCCATACCTGCAAAGTACTCAGTCCACCACCATCTACATGGACCACAACCATCTTCACTTCCTACAGCCAGCCCAACTCAACCATCGACTACTTCTATAATGGGCTTGCCAGCTACATCATTTCAGCCTGGAGATTGCTACACCCAGAAGTCTGACTACATCATATCAGACGCCCTCTCCAGCATCACTGAGGTAGAGCCTGCTCCACCTCCCACTCTACCTCCCGAGAACGTGACTTCACCAGAACCGCAGGCTTCGGGGGAGAGTTGTGACGATAATCTCTTCCCAGAGATTGAGCCTGCTCTTTCTTATTATCATCACGTTCCCAGCATTATGCAAGATACGTTTTACAGTGGCTTAAACGTATATATCAAGACCAGCCACGCACCTGCAACTCTCCCTCCCCCCACTCCTACACCTCTGGTCGATGCGCCGACCCCGCCAACAACTGCTACTCCCAGCCAAACTGCTGTTACCAGTATTCCTGCATTCTCAATGGCCGTTCGAGAACACTCCACTTCAGTTCTACGCCAATCACCTTCCTCGCCAAGACAACGTCGGGATCACTGGCAGCCCTACCAGTCAGAATATCTCGTGCTCTCACGCTATGAACACCTAGTTGACTCACTTCATGTGATCAAATAGAGGCTTATAGCTAGCGCATATATTCCCAGCGCCATTTCCTTATTATTCATTATTGTATGTCCTCCCTGTCCCATTGTTCACTTAAATTCATTCTTTTTTATATTATTTCTCCACTTGTTGTCTTACCCCTTTGATCAGCCAAGAAATTGTCTTTATTTTACTTTGCTTTTTTCTAGATTTATTAAATGTCATTATTTATTACTGTGTTTTGTGTCTCTTCTCTTACCTTACCACAGATTATCAAACAAGCAGTCATTCTTTTTTTTCTTTTTTTTTTGTTGTTAATACTTATATGTGGCCCGGCATTGACATCTGCCATTGGAAGACTGCAGAACACCATACTCCACTACTTTACCGTCACAGTATATTTTGGTAGCAGTTTTTCGTGTAGATATATATTATTAAATATGACCGAAAAAGTAAGATTAATAATTCTAACACAAATTTTCTCAATATTTCTTATGTTTCTTTTCACTGTTGATGGTAATTGAAAAATCAATTCTCCAAAATTCATTTTTATTTCTAGTCTGACGCAACACTTGAGAACGTTTCATAATAACATATTACATTTTCAAAGACTTTTAGTTTACACACACACAACTATAACCTGCAAACACTAAACAGAGTTCTTACTTATGATATGATTTAAACAGGTTTCATTTTATTTTATACCCACATTTTGGGTGAGGTGATATGTTACAACAGTTTTGGATGAGGTGAACAAAACTTTCAACACAGGATAGAACACGAAATTATTAATATTGAAGGGAGTATTAATTAAGGTAAGAATGGAAGTAACTGCAGAGGGCCTATTGGCCCATATTTCTTGATGCTTCTATATTAGAGCGGAGTCTTTAAGTGGGTAGAATATAGTTGTGCATTAATTGGCTGTTGATTGCTGGTGTTGACTTCTAGATGTGTAGTGCCTCGCAGATGTCAAGCCGCCTGCTATCGCTGTATCTATCGATGATTTCAGTTTTGTTTGCTAAGATTTCTCTGGTGATGGTCTGGTTGTGGGAAGAGATTATATGTTCCTTAATGGAGTCCTGTTGCTTATGCATCGTTAATCGCCTGGAAAGAGATGTTGTTGTCTTGCCTATATACTGAGTTGTTTGAGGCTTACAGTCCCCAAGTGGGCATTTGAAGGCATAGATGATGTTGGTCTCTTTTAAAGCGTTCTGCTTTGTGTCTGGAGAGTTTCTCATGAGTAGGCTGGCCGTTTTTTTGGTTTTATAGTAAATCGTCAGTTGTAGCTTCTCATTTTTGTCTGTATGGATAACGTTTCTATTAACAGTCTCCGTGGTGTAGTGGTAAGACACTCGCCTGGCGTTCCGCGAGCGCTATGTCATGGGTTCGTATCCTGGCCGGGGAGGATTTACTGGGCGCAATTCCTTAACTGTAGCCTCTGTTTAACGCAACAGTAAAATGTGTACTTGGATGAAAAAACGATTCTTCGCGGCAGGGGATCGTATTCCAGGGACCTGCCTGAAACGCTACGCGTACTAGTGGCTGTACAAGAGTGTAACAACGCTTGAATATATCTCAAAAAAAAAAAATATATCTTTCAGGACCCTTTCCTCCGTTTTGTGAGCTGTGGAAAAGAAGTTCCTATAATATAGTCTAATAGGGGGTATAGGTGTTGTGTTAGTTGTCTCTTCAGAGGTTGCATGGCGTTTCACCTTCCTTCTTATGTCTTCAACGAAACCATTGGAGAAGCCGTTGTTGACTAGGACCTGCCTTACCCTACAGAGTTCTTCATCGACTTGCTTCCATCCTGAGCAGTGACTGAGAGCACGGTCGACATAAGCATTAACAACACTCCTCTTGTACATGTCTGGGCAGTCACTGTTGGCGTTTAGGCACATTCCTATGTTTGTTTCCTTAGTGTAGACTGCAGTGTGGAAACCTCTGCTCCTTTCCATGACTGTTACATCTAGAAAGAGCAGCTTCCCATCCTTCTCCATCTCGCAAGTGAGACGCAACACAGAATTCTGCTCAAATGCTTCTCAAATTCTGCTTCAGCTCCTGCAGATGTCTGACATCAGGTACCTGTGTAAAAATGTCGTCAACATACCTGCATTATAAGGCCGGTTTCAAGTTCATATCAACTAAGACCTTTTGCACGATGGTACCCATGTAGAAGTTCGCAAACAGGACACCTAGGGGAGAACCTATGGCGACCCCATCTACTTGCTTATACACCCTTCTTGAGCCCATCCGGGCTCTTTAGTACAAGCTTGGAGTAGTTTCCTGATGATGTTTTCTGGTATGTCAAGAGGAGTACAGGCCGGATCACGATACATATAACGTTGTTAGATTTTTGATTATCCTGGTTTCGGTGCTGAGGTGATGTCTATCTGTGAGGATGTCGAGGTGTTGCTCGATGCGAGTACGGAGACTTTCGTCGATGTTGCTGTTTCTCCATTGGTTTGTAGCATGAAGTAGTTGCATTTTGTTGTCTTTGATTTCATTTTCTCCATAAAACTAACAACGTTATATGGAGGACCTATGGCAATTCCACGACCAAGAAACGGCTTCCTGAACCTTGCAGAAATCAACCTCACTGAAGACCAAGTCACTCTCCTAAATCTGGGCATAAACTGTCACGTTATGTCCAGACCAAGTGAGATGGCCCGGAAAGTGGAGTTGAAGATCCTGTTGGACGACATATTCGACCTCGAGACACAAAAGAAGGTCACCACCAAAGACACCTTACAAGCAGAACTTATTGTGGCAGTCAACAACTACAGAAGCAACATACCGTCCCCCGAACTCAAAGCGGCAGCTAAGAGCCTTCGTGAGAACAAGGAGATAGTCGTCAGGAGAGGTGACAAGTCGCTAATATACGTCATTCTTTAAAAAGACGAATATTTGGCAAAAATGAACCTCATTCTCTCTGACCAAACTAAATTCAAAAGTGTAACGAAGGACACTACAGCCGAATTGAAAGCAAAGGTCAACAAATTGATCAAAACTGTGAACGCCAAGAAATCCGGACTCCACCTGCCAAAGATTATTGGGGAATATAAACCTGGATACGCGTATGGAAATGTCAAGACACATAAGCCTGGAAACCCACTTCGGCCAATCATCAGCCAGATACCCACACCCATGTACAGACTGACGAAGCGACTCAACTGCTTGCTGACTCCTTATGTCCCTTGCGCCTTCAGCCTGAAGTCTCCAAAGGAATTTGTTAACTTACTGCGGGGAACACGGGCCACAGGGATAAGAGCCTCGTTGGACGTAGAATCACTGTTTACCAATGTACCTGTGGATGAAACAATCGGGATGATAGAGGACAGAGTGTATCGTGATCCGGCCTGTACTCCTCTTGACATACCAGAAAACATCCTAAGAAAATTACTCCAAGCTTGTACTAAAGAGGCACCCGTCTTGAGCCCGGATGGGCACATGTATAAGCAAGTAGATGGGGTCGCCATGGGTTCTCCCCTAGGTGTCCTGTTTGCGAACTTCTACATGGGTACCATCGAGCAAAAAGGTCTTAGTCGATATGAACTTGAAACCGGCCATATACTGCAGGTATGTTGACGACATTTTTACACAGGTACCTGATGTCAGACATCTGCAGGAGCTGAAGGAGGCATTTGAGCAGAATTCTGTGTTGCGTTTCACTTACGAGAAGGAGAAGGATGGGAAGCTACCCTTTCTAGATGTAACAGTCATGGAAAGGAGCGGAGGTTTTCACACTGCAGTCTACACTAAGGAAACAAACATAGGAATGTGCCTAAACGCCAATAGTGACTGCCCAGACAGGTACAAGAGGAGTGTTGTTAATGCTTATGTCGACCGTGCTCTCAGCCACACCTCACGATGGAAGCAAGTCGATGAAGAACTCTGTAGGGTAAGGCAGTCAACAACGGCTTCTCCAATGGTTTCGTTGAAGACATCATAAGAAGGAAGGTGAAACACCATGCAACCTCTGAAGAGACAACTAACACAACACCTATACCCCCTATTAGACTATTTTACAGGAACTTCTTTTCCACAGCTCACAAAACGGAGGAAAGGGTCCTGAAAGATATTGTTCATAGAAACGTTATCCCTACAGACAAAAATCAGAAGATACAACTGACGATTTACTATAAAACCAAAAAATCGGCCAGCCTACTCATGAAAAACTCTCCAGACACAAAGCAGAACGCTTTAAAAGAGACCAACGTCGTCTATGTCTTCAAATGCCTACTTGGGGTCTGTAAGCCTCAAAGAACTCAGTATATTGGCAAGACAACAACATCTCTCTCCAGGCGATTAACGATGCATAAGCAACAGGGCTCCATTAAGGAACATTTAATCTCTTCCCACAACCAGACCATCACCAGAGAAATCTTAGCAAACAACACAGAAATCATAGATAGATACAGCGATAGCAGGCGGCTTGACATCTGCGAGGCACTACACATCAAGAAGTCAACACCAGCAATCAACAGCCAATTAATGCACAACTATATTCTACCCACTTCAAGACTCCACTCTAATATAGAAGCATCAAGAAATATGGGCCAATAGGCCCTCTGCAGTTACTTCCATTCTTACCTTAATTAATACTCCCTTCAATAATAATAATTTCGTGTTCTATCCTGTGTTGGAAGTTTTGATCACCTCATCCAAAACTGTTGTAACATATCACCTCACCCAAAATGCGGGTATAAAGTAAAATGAAAGCTGTTTAAATGATAGCATAAGTAAGAACTCTGTTTAGTGTTTGCAGGTTATAGTTGTGTGTGTGTAAACTAAAAGTCTTTGAAAATGTAATAAGTTATTATGAAACGCGTTCAAGTGTCGCGTCAGACTAGAAATAAAAATGAATTTTGAGAATTGATTTTTCAGTTACCATCAACAGAGAAAAGAAACATAAGAAATATTGAGAATATTCGTGTTAGAATTATTAATCTTACTTTTTCGGTCATATTTAATATATATATATATATATATATATATATATATATATATATATATATATATATATATATATATATATATATATATATATATATATAATATATATATATATATATATATATATATATATATATATATATATATATATATATATATAATATATATATATATATATATATATATATAATATATATATATATATTCCTGGGGACCATTCAGGCTTGTTTGCATATATATATATATATATATATATATATATATATATATATATAATATATATATATATATATATATATTATATATATATATATATATATATATATATATATTATATATGTATATATATATATAAATATATATATATATATATATATATATATATATATATATATATATATATGTATATATATATATATATATATATATATATACACATATATATATATATATATATATATATATATATATATATATATATATATATATATATATATATATATATATTGTCGGGGTGTTCACGGTTCGTGGGTTAAAGCAACGGTAGACTGGATCTCCTCTCGAGGTGGTTGCTCTGACAATAACCCTTACTCACCATCGTTCTACGGGTCTTCCCTCGATCCTCTAGGCTCCACTGCACGCCCAGGAGAGTACCCCAGTCGATCTCACAACCGGCCTTAGTTGTAGACTGAGTGGAGACACAGATTGTTCCCTCAATCTGTGGCCCGCCCCGGCAAAGAACTATCACACAGCCTTCAAGGTCGCCAACTGGTGTTTTAGGTGTCCAGTAACACAGCAGTGGTGAGGTGTAATTGTGGTAATTGTGGTAAGAGCAATTTCAATAGTGTGGTCTCAGGCAAGTAATTATTCCTGTCATTCTTTTATTTTCCTTACACAGTCACAAGATCTATGGAGGGGATGATATCAAACACCAAGAGTTTTGGTATTTTACTTAAAACAACGAGAAACATATGCATGAATAAACATATCAAGAGTCAAATACATCAGCTGCTTTCTCCTCAGCAAATAATCTGAANTCATACTCACCTTTGTACTATTTGTTCATTAAAAAGAAATGGGAAACTTGGAAACATGTTAGATATAAATGCAGAGAAATTGATGTAACGATGACCAGATTAAGGCTGGGACACACCAAACTGGCAGCACACAGCTCTAAGTACAGAACAGACAGTACGAACTCTGCATCCTCTGTCAGGTGGCTGGAACAATCGAACACTCTCTCCTTCACTGCTTCCAACATCATAGTGCCAGAGTAACTTTCAAACAAGTATTTATCGCACTTAAATACCCTTTACCATCGCGTCTTGTTATATACCTACTATATATGCCTCACCTGTGTCAGGAAAATACATGCTTTTTGAAAACCGCATCATCTGTTGGACGTAAGAGCAACACATGCTGTAATCTCTGAAAGATCTTCACTGATTCTTTGAAATTTTGACACAACGTTCCATTCAAATATGCGCGTGTTCTTATATACTACTATATAGATGCCACCACTGTGACAGGTAAAAAACATGCGTTTTTGAAAAACTGCGCCATCTGTTATACATAAGACCAACACACTATACTAATTATGTTACCATTCCATATCAATGTTTCCAATATCATGGATAAATTGAATTTTCATAGATTTTGATTTATTGTCATTTTGATTTAATTATTTTGTGACATTGCGTTGAAATTGAGCTGTGTTCTTTACCATACTGCCATTCGTGTGGCAAATTATAGCAAACAAAAGGATAGCTGAACTCTTATGCTTTATTAGGCTTGCAGCACAACTAAACTCAGCCGCGTGGAGACCACGTGACAAGGACATTAAGAAAACTGAAATGGAATAATAAAATGCAAATTACAAACTAGATATTTATTTAAGGCAAAATCTAAAGAAAGCTAAAATGGGATATCACTTCCTAGATCTTAACACTCCCTAACGTAGGCATGAGATGAACTACTTCCCAATACAAATCTATAGCAACTATACCACTTAATGCGACCAGCTGATGTTAGGCTGATCTCTTTGGAGAGGCGGGTGATGACCTTCTCCAGTTGCTGACCAAGACCACACTGTCTCTCCCTTACTCCGCTTGCCTCACAGCTGGTCAGAGCTAGGGTATTCCTACACCAGGCTCACTAAGTACTAGCAGGGTTTAAGTTGAACAACTAATCTCTGTTGCACTGAACACTCAGATAATTGAACTCTTTTAACTGAAGGTAATTGCACAGGCATCTTAGGGAAGGGCTATTCCAATCACAAAATGGCTATTTGACCTTTGAGAATTACTACATGTGGAAGGCTTTGGTGACCCGTGAGTGTGGGGTAGTCAAGGTCACTCCGCGCCAAGGGCTAGTCCCGGCTAGTTACGTCACTGATGGTGATTTACTCAATATTCCAACAATTGAGGATACTCTTGATACTTTAAACAGGATACTATCGAATACAATTTGAATGAAGACTTGAATTTCTCTGAATTATGAATTCTGTAAAATAATTCATTATACGTTGCTTCAGACTAAAGCCAGCCATTGTGTGATCTCAACTGCTAATCCCAGGGGAGATACTCCGTGACGTCGGGTCAGGTCAACTACAACTTGTCTCTAACTTTTGTACACAGGCGTATCCCACTGTCTCCCATACAATTACTTATTTTAAAAAAACTTCAGTTGTTACAACCCCCCCCCCCTGCACAAGTAACTTAGTAAACCTTGTTCTTTTCCTCAAATAACTAGGTTTAGTATCCAAACCCTCAATAAACTCAAACTCGTGCCTCAAACACAAGCTAACCTATCTAAGAAAAATGATAATCATCAGATTGATCAGCAACATCACAATAAACATGTTCAAATCATCAATCTTCCGGCTGTCCTCTGACAGCAATTCTCCAACATCAGGAAACATACATCCTAGAATTAACTGACATAGCTAAATAAAATATCCTTCATCTGACAGCAAAGACTAGCTATAAAATTCCTTGGCTCTTCACTAGCCAACCTCGTGTGTTCCAATGAGCCGGACACACACAATGCTCAACATTAAACATAAAAATATATCTACAGACTGAACTTTCAGTCATCCGGGAGTATACCACTGAACTCTACGAAGTTCACAACCGTGTACTTTCCACTCCCCAATCAATGTCAACCTTGACAATCTGAATAAAAACACCTAGTTTTTATTACATATCTAAAATATTAAAAAAAAAGATTCTACTATAACTATATCACAGGGTACAGCTGACTGCACAGCCAGTGTCCGCACTCACTTTAAGAGTCTCAATGTTTTTATTGGTCCTCCTCTCCTGTGTCCACAAATTCTGAAAAAATAGCACAACATAATTTTCCATAACCGTTTGTTCTGGGCTCAGACAATCACACAGGAGGCTTTGATTTTAGTTACTGACCAAGTTATAGAGTGTGTATTTTCATATATCATTATACCAGAATAATATTTATTTCATATCTGTTTTTCAACATGTAAACAAAAGTATTTTTATTCTAAATCTGTTTTCAACATTTAAACCAAAAGTGTCCAGATCAGATTTGCTATATAAAGGTGTTCAGAGCCACTTTATCTTCTCACCAATTGTTCATATTGAGTAATTTAAAAATAATCGATGCTGATGGACGCTGAATGTAGTCGCTGACGATGATGGTGTCGATCTTGCTTCTTCCATAGATGTCGATACCTGGTCCTCTTGTACTCCCATCCGGTACTGTTGAATGACGACAGAGTGTAGTAGAGCGGAGCGCCAAGTGACAGCTGTAGAATACTGTCACTTCGACCATTGACCTGGCTCTCGACAGTCCACACGTCTTCATATCAATTACAGTTGAACCGGCAGTCTTAATGTTAAACTTGACGGCGCAGATAACCACAGCAGAACAGGACTGAATGTACCAACAGTATTTCGTAACAGTAGTGGTGTCAGTGGGTCATTGAGGCGGGTTGCTGGTTTGCAGAGCAGGTGAATCCCGTCTTCCATCATTGCTCACGTCGTCTCAGTGTTTCTGATGTCCCTAGGTTACTAGGTCGTAAACACCAACTGTGTATACCCTGGAGACCGGCCCGAGCTTCGGTAGGGTCGGACGTGTGTGCGCGGCGCTCCGGCTGTGGGAGTGTTTCCATAATTGGCCGGTTGGGGGCAGGTGTGTCTGCCTGCCTGTGTTGACGTGGCGTTGACGATGGGGGTCCCCCTTCCACCTATACTGCGGGCTCAGTCTGTGGGATTTGAATTTTCCAGCCGGGCTGGGTACCCGGAGATGGCGCAAGTGTGTGAGATGCTGCATGTTCCTGTGCTTGACATTTACGGAGTCGAGCTGGTGACAGCTCGTCGAGTGATCGTGAAGTTCACTGAGGAGTTGGCTTATCGCGAATTTCTACGTCGTTACGAGGGGCGGACATTACCCCTGCCGGATGGTGGGGGCACGGTTTCTATCTCTGATAGGAGTGGTGCCCTCACATACGTTAGCGTGCATGGAGCTCCATTGGAGTTTCCGGAGGGCCTGCTAAGGCGGTACTTCGGCCGTTTTGGAGCGGTGGTTAGTGTACGGGTGAACGTGGTCACTTCAAGCACCCTGAAAGGTGTGAGGACGAACATTCGTACCCTGGGCATGAGGCTCCGGGAGGATATTCCGTCCTCTGTGCGCCTGATGGGGTACACAGTTCGCGTGTTTTACGCCCGACAGCCTCGGACGTGTTATCGTTGTGGGCTGTTGGGCCATCAGGCTGCTGCTTGTTCTGCGCCGGCCGTTGCTCCCGTGAACCTATTCAGTGAGGACGATTTTCCTCCGCTTCCTGTGGAGGAGGATTCTGTGGATGTAGACGCCTCTCCCGCCGCGGATATGCCCCCTGTGTCGCCTGGTGCGCCCTCTATGGTGGTGGATTCTCCTCCGGAGGTTGTGTCATCGCCTGGTGATCGTCCTGCTCCGCCTAGTGACTCTGGAGTTCTTCAGTCTACGACTCCCCCGTCTTCCTCTGATGCATCTGACCCTGTCCCTGCACCCTCGACGTTTGCTCCGGCTGTACTGGGTGCTGGGGTGGATTCGGCGCTTCCTTCTGTGTCTGGCCTGGTACCCCATGTGGTGGAGGATGCTGCAGTGTTGCGGCGTGCGTCGTTTCGGCCGGCTTGTGTTGAGCGTATGTCTGAGTCGGCCTCCGGCTCTGATGATCTGCGGCCCGAGCCTAAGCGTTCCCGGCGTGCGTCGCCTGCATGGGTAGACGTTGGTGATTTCGACGCATGTGAGTCTGCCGGCGACGGAGGGGTGGCTACAGTTGCGTTGCGTACTACGGTGACGGCGGAGGTACATTTGCCAGAGGATGAATGTGCCGGTATTTCGGCTTCCACTTCCGATCTCGTGTCTGCGGTTCCTGCTTCGGGAGCATCGCCTGCCTCGGATGGATCCGGTTCTTCGTGGGGGGTGGTGACCCCTGCTGACGTCCGTAGTGAGCGGGGTGGCCTGGTGATGCTGTTGAAAAAGACTGCTCGTTCTGGTGATTCTGTGATGACTGCATCGGTCCCTGTTTCATCGTCTGCGGTTTTGACGACTCTTCCATCTACGACATTTTCTTCAGTGTCCCCTGTGATCTCGGTGGAGGTATTGCCTTCTCGTCGCTTATCCCCTGCTCCTGTGCTTCCGGCGGCGCGACCGTCTCGTCAGCCCGCGTCCGATTCATCGGTGTCATCTGCTACGTCAGGGGGCGTGGCGCGCGCTCCCAAGCCTCGTTATGCGACTTGTCCTTTTGAACTTCGGGACTGGCCGCTTCCGCCTGATCTGGTGGTTCCGGAGTTTATGTCGGGCCCGCGGGCGCTGGGGGGTAAGCCCCCCACCATGCAGGAGTATATGATTTGGGAGGTCTATAAAGGAAAATATCCTCATAAGAAGTTCCCTGAAAGTATCTCCCTGGTCAGTTTTGTCCTGGGGAAATTCCGCAAGACCGAGTGATTGATATGTAATGTTTTGTGTTTTGTGGTTTTGTGGTATGTTTGTGTGGTGCTGAGTGCCCTTCAGGCTGTTGGAGGGGCTCGGTCTGGTGTATGCTTTTGTCATGTATTCCTTTCTTATTATATTTGTTCTTATTATTGTTCTTTTACGTTTTTATTTGGTGCCTCTCCGTGTGTTTTTGCGGTGCTGGTAGCCTTGTTCTGTTTATTACATGTTTTGGTATCGATTCTGGTTTTGTTTTCAGCTATGTGCGGCTCTATTGTTGTCCTTTGTTTCTATTTATTGTTGTAGTTGGTTCTGTAATTGTTATTATTATTTTTGTGCTTATTGTAATATGTTTTGTACTTATTGTAATATGTTTTGTACTTATTGTTATTGTGTGATCGGCCTTCCGGCCGGCGTATATGTCCTTTCTGTTTGGCACGTTCTGTTGTTTGTGTTTGTATTGTTTTATTGTACTTATAAGCATGCTTGCATGTAAAAATAAAAATAAAAAAAAAAAAAATGTATACCCTCGTACCGCTGACTTTAGGCCAAAGGGGGCAATTTTGCGATCTTCTATAGCGAGTCCCGGAACTCTGTAGGGAGACCGTGCCTTCCACCTGTGACCGCCTTAGTTCCGCTTTCTTGTTACTTCAGACGACGTAATCATTAATCTTCCAGCGAAAACTCTTGAGTACTGCTACTGACTTCCATTATCTTGACCTCTCCTCCAACACTGCTGGTATGGCTGCAGTC
>WNGS01162937.1:31444-42277 GCA_020271785.1 Procambarus virginalis | reverse complement strand
TATAGCATATATATATATATATATATATAATATATATATATATTATATATATATATATATATATATATATATATATATATATATATATATATATGCAATTGACGATCACAAAACACTGATCATTTTATGCGGAAAATCCACAGAGAAAAATGAAAGGAGGTAACGTTTCGACTCGTTAAAGCCTTTGTCAAACCAGACTGACAAGAGGAGAAGGGAAGGGGGAGGATATATAGGCCGACACCTGACCAACCCAACCCTAGGGAAAGAATTAACCAGAGACAGGTAAAGCTTAGCTTGGAATGGTCAAAGAGGATTAAGCGGTCAGAGAAAAAGGATGAAAGATTAAAGAAAAGCCTCATGAACACGCAATAAATGAATATATAAATATAAAATTAAAATGAGACATTGTAAGCCTCTCTAACAGTTAGAGTTTTTTCTTAAACTGTTGTGCAATATTATAACTTAAAAATGGATCAAGTTTGTACATTCCAGTACTAACATTAAGAAGATTTGGACACTGACTGATTAGAGCAGACTCAATCAAATTCCGTTCCACGAAATCCCCACAATTGGTAATGCTTTTTGCACCATTCCAGTTAATATTGTGATCGCATAAATTCGTATGTAGATACAATGCATTAGACGTTTGGGCAGTTCTAATACTATAAGCATGTTGTGACAACCGCAATTGTAAGGACTTTCCTGTTTGTCCAAGGTACACAGAATCACAATCATTGCAGGGAATTGAATACACGCAACCTGCTGTATCAGGGAGTTTTTTATTAAATTGGATTTGATCGTACTATTAGTGAACACCAAATTTATATTAAGTTTCTTAAAAATCAAAGACAATTTTTCAAGTCCACTCGCATAAGGTACAACCAATGAGTTAATAATTTCTGGTTTCGCCTTAGGGATGTGATTATAAAACGTACGCTTGGCTTGTTCAAACGAGAAATCCAAAAACCTCTTAGGATATTGTAAACTCTTCCCGATTTCATATATTATAGCAATCTCTTCATCAAAAAACTCAGGGCTGCATACCCTCAAAGCTCGTAGAAACATTCCTGAAAATACTGCCTGTTTAACTTTACTATGATGATTCGAATAAAAATGAACATACGACCCCGCGTTGGTAGGTTTCCTAAACACATTAAATTTGAACTTACTAGTGACTCTATGAATCATAATGTCCAAAAACGGAAGCATACCATTCACCTCAGTCTCACAAGTAAATTTTATTGAAGGTACCAAAGAATTGAGTTCATTAAGAAAAACTATATGGTCTTTGTCACACGGCCATAAACACAAAATATCATCAACATACCTAAACCAAACTACATTAGCCGGGATAATACTGGATAAGATTTTTGTTTCGAAGAATTCCATATACAAATTACTTAAAACGGGGGAAAGAGGATTGCCCATCGCCATTCCAAATGTTTGTTTGAAAAAATTTCCATTAAAACTAAAATAATTGTCTTTTATACACAATTTGATAAGATCTAATACTTTATTGGTCTGCAAGTTCAAATTATATTTAGGCAGTTCCTCACGTAGAAATTCTAACAGGTCATCAACGGGTACTTTAGTGAATAAAGAGGTCACATCGAAACTTATTAGTTTAAAATCAAAATTTAAATTCAGTGTGGATAGCTTATTAACTAAGTCCACATTGTTTGTCAAGTGTGAGTTGGAAATAGTACCAACTATAGGGGACAAAACCTTGACTAACCACTTAGAAAGTTTATAAGCCGCCGAACCAATTGAACTAATAATCGGCCTTGCCGGATTATTTGGCTTATGAGTTTTTATAAGACCATACATGTAAGGAAGAGAGGGGGATCGACTTGTTAGCCTAGATATCAACTCTTTATCACCTTTACACACAGTTTTAAGAGATTTGTTAAAATGTGCAATCACTTTTTCAGTAGGATCTCTATTAATCAATAGATAAGTATCCCTGTCTTCCAGGAGTAACTCCATTTTTCGGACATAGTCATCTTTATTCATAATAACTACTGCATTTGACTTATCAGCCTTGGTAATATGTAATGAACTATCTTTTTTGAGATTTTTGAACGCATGAACAAATCGACTTGGACAGTTAGGAACAGAATTGTTAAGTAAAACACCATACATCAACCCTTTGCACACATTAATATCTTCAACTGAGACATTACTATACTTTTCAAGATTGCAGAAACCTTTGGCAATATCTACATAATTGACTGTTCCATTAGATGTGGCAAAGCTCAGACCATATCCTAATGCAGTAATCGTGTCATTATCAAGCTGTCTATCTGAGAGGTTTATAACAAACTCCTGGTTAGAGTGTTTATTCCAGTCACTTCGTTGAATAAGGTTCTTTAATTTGAAATCAAGTTTAGTACTCACCTTTCTGCAGGTAGACCTCAGAGTAGTATAACAGTAATCCATCAAACAACGGTTCCACTCAGGCGGAATGGCTTGGAGAAAAGCGTACTTACATTAATTCACCACTTTAAAACATTCACGAACTTCAAATTTAAGTAAATCAATGTTTTTTATAAGCACTATGCGGGGTATCTCATCAAACGGCTGATCTGACAATTTAAGAACGCTGTTGGGTAATTTAAGAACGCTGTTGGGTAATAATGAATGGGAAGCACTTGTTCACTGAGGCATTTTCGAAGAAAGCGAAGACGAAGTTTTAGGGAATGAGATTTCACTAAAGCAGAACGCAGTTTAGTAACAAAAGGTTTAAGGGAAGGGTAGAGAGAGGAGAAGGCTAGAAACTGGCACGTGGTATCCATTAATGCAATTGACGATCACAAAACACACACACACATATATATATATATATATATATATATATATATATATATATATATATATATATATATATATATATATATATATATATATATATATATGGCAAAACAAATGTTAAAAGACTTATCTCCCAAAGATGTTATCTCTCCTGTCCCGTGCGAGTTACTGACTACTTAGTCTGCGGGAGTCAAAAACATTGCTTCTGCCCAGCGAAAAATTGTCAAACTATATAGTATTAATTAAACTTACATGGAGCAAAATAATGTGACAAGAGTAATCTTAAAGTAACTTAGTAAATGGTCAGAATAACATGCATAACAAAGATAATGTAATTATTAATACATGCAGTAATTAAAATAAAACAACAGAGGGAAATATTGGCAACGCTCCCCAGCCACCAGGAATGTTGCTCCCCAATGTTCAAACAATTACAGAATTCACATCAGTGCTTCCTACTGATGGTCATTAATAAAACCACTTTCCCACGAAATCAGCCGTGAGCAAACAAAGAATATCATCGTTCCCACGGGTGGAAAAAGTTAGGCCTAATTCAACATATAAATCAGGCAACACATAATTTACATACAATTAAAGAATATTTAGATGTACATATATGTAATCATATAAAGCAAGGCATATATAGAAGTACAATTTAATTTATTTAATTACGTAGCTTATAGAGGTACGTAACACTTCCACCTCCAAGAAAAAAAAATGCAATGGATTGAAGATCAATGGCATTTTTTTCCAAAGTAAAAATGTATGACACTTGAGATTTATGGTATTAATTACACCGAACATGTAAAAGTAATAAGAACACATTTCTGGACAAAATAAAACACTCCAAATATATTCTTACATGAAACTCAGACATTTCAGTCTTGTGACTATGTTCTGCATATATTTCACTGGAGCTGGAGTATACAAATTTATCTCTCCAGGGTACTATCTCATTTATTGCACTTTGTTTCAGATTTTATTTCACACACCTATCAACAACATTATCATCATTAGCATGAATAGAATTGTCAATAATGGTAGCTGCTTTCACACAGTCATCACTGCCATTATTTTCTACATCTGTTTCTACTATGTCTCCGAGATCAGTCCCATATTTCCATATGATCCATTTTCTATATGGTGGAATTTTCCAAGACAGACTCCATTTTCCACCACTCCTTTTTTCTGGAGCTGAACTACTTAATTGAAGCTGGCTGGATGTAAAGTAGATTAGGGAATTCTCCTGGGTATGCTCTGACAAAGACATCTGCTCCTCACCACTCTTGATCCTCTGTGGAACACATACTTTCGCCCAATGGATACTAAAATTAGAGAAATTAGCATTAAACCTCACAATTATGTATAAAACTTTCCCATTCATAGAACCTTCCGAACCACAACACACCGACTTAGCAAACCTTTGACCTTCAAACCAAGAAATACAACCCAAGATAAATGCAAAGACTACCTGATCGAACTGACTCAGATGATCCATAAGGAACACAGAAATCAATTTCCTCATCACTCTGTCATAACGATCAGTGAAAAAAAACAGGCATATGCCTAAACACCATATCTCAATCAAAACTACAAAGACAAGTTCACACCTTCTGATGATGAACTTGAACACAACACACACTTTCATCAACCTTCTAGTCTCCCAAAAGATTACTGGTGGTGTAGTGGTAACAGTCTCCGTGGTGTAGTGGTAAGACACTCGCCTGGCGTTCCGCGAGCGCTATGTCATGGGTTCGTTTCCTGGCCGGGGAGGATTTACTGGGCACAATTCCTTAACTGTACCCTCTGTTTAACGCAACAGTAAAATGTGTACTTGGATGAAAAAACGATTCTTCGCGGCGGGGATCGTATTCCAGGGACCTGCCCGAAACGCTACGCGTACTAGTGGCTGTACAAGAATGTAACAACTCTTGTATATATCTCCAAGACTAACAGGAACATGCCGAAAACGTGACAACCCTCACTATCACTTCCCAAGTGATTTACGTCTGATGACAAACAATCAACCAAGAGGTTTAAGGGTCTTAACATCTTGAAGATGCACAGCAGATTACCTGGGAAACACCCAAGGACAATCTGTAACCCTTCACAATGATTAACACTAGGTAGGATAACCTTTTCCCCCAACTTGAAATACACACCTGGAGCCTCAAACATCTGCTCCCAAGTATGATTAAATCCTTCACCACCAATATGACTCTGAAAGTCAACACCAATATGACTCTGAAAGTCAACACCACACTTGAGTGGAACATACACGTTGTTCACTACTCGTGCATCAATATAAACTGGATCTGAATATAGAGACACTGCTCTAGTATAACTCACCACTTCCTCAGAACAACTGGATGCACAACCTACTTGAGTAAACTCTCTCTGCTCAACCACAAGGCTGGACAAAGATGTTCCACAGTTCATTACTTCACAAGAGAATGGCTCCTGCAGAATAAAAGTAGATTTCAACATCCTACACACACTCTGACTCAATTTATACAATGACAAATACTTACTCCACATGGAATAAGAATCACAACCCATAAAACTCTGCAACTTAGATCCAAATGATACTTTACCACTCTCAATGGTTTTACCAAATTTTCCTCCCATGACATCTGGAGCTGCTTGGTCTGTTCACAATCAATAACACCAACAAGCGGGGTCACATCCTCACAGACAACTGAAGAGGGAGGCTCAATAGGTGTCCATCTACTCGACAGAAGCTGATCCTCGGGCTGCTCTCCCACACTCTCCAGAACTGGATTTACAGTACAGACTGTCTCCTTGTTTCTCTTTGAAATCTTAGGGTCAGTTCTACTCAATGCACATAAATTTAGGGTATCTGAAACGAGCGGGCAAGTAACAGGTAGTTTGACCTCCTCCCCTATATTATCACCTTGACTAGGGTGAGGCGGGGCCTCTACAACAGACTTACTCTCGACAACTGATTCTAAACTTGGAGTGAGCGGGAATACTTCTGCCAACCCGACATCTTGTCCTAAACCATTCACTTGGCTAGAATATAATAGAGTCGTGGCTTTTAAGTTTCTCTCAACTCCTGGCACAACGTTCGTAGTGAGCGGGCAAGACACTGGTACATGGACATCCTTTCCCAATTTATTGGAATAAAGCAGAGTCATAGTATCAGGCTTACTCTCAACAACTAGGTCGGCCACACAGGAATCTGGAACAACCACATCCCACTTCTCCACTGAAGGGGTACTGGTTACTGGAACAAATGCTTGAGTAACATTAGAACTGACAACTGGATTTATAATAGTACTGACATCAGCACAGGTAGGATGGACAAAACCATCTACTACAACAGATTCATTCATAGAACTAACTTCAGCACAGGCAGGATAAACATGGTCTGCAACTGGCTGTTTACACAAACTGGGACTAATCTCACCCACAACATGATTTATGGCCACATCATTACCCAATATAACATCCACACCTGGGATGGGCAGCTGTGTACAAACATCCACAGTGCATAAACTGGGAGCAATGGTGGATCTTAAAGTAACATCTATCAGAGGTACAGTTTGACATCCTGCAACACTCTGAAGAACAACAAACTTTCCAGTATCTCTCTTTTCAACATTAGAAAGTATACTAGCAGAAATTAAGGTTTGGGAAGCACCTGTATCACGAAGAATATTCACCGGCTTCCACTTTCCATCAACACACAAAACTTCATCTGAAGACATATATGGAGAATACTGTTTCACCCAATTGGGGTTTACAATTACATGCTCATAAGGTAATTTATTTTGCACACCTCTACAATAAATGAGACCAGTTGGTCGTAACTCAGGGTGCAATATAAAACAGGAATTAATTCCATGGCCTTTTCTCTTACAATGGGTACAGGACCTTACAGTGGACACACCTGTAGAACCAACTGTAGGTTTAGAATTAACCTTATTAGTATTTGACATTCCTGACAATGAAGTAGCAGGATTAGGTTTTGTAAGAGAAGAGCTCATGGGAGTAACTGGAGCACTAGGACTGGATTGGTTCTGATAAGGAGTTCTGTGAGCATTATGATTTACTTTACGATTAAACTTAGGTGGATAGGCCATTAACTGGGCCTTGGTCAACAACTCATGCTCATCAGCGAGCTTTGACAGCTCATAAATGTCTGTTACATTCTTTTGTTCTGCCATAAAAGTAGACAACTTGTCTGGGAGACATGACAATACTTCTTCCATTATAAGAAGATTCTTTAGAGCATCATACTCTGTTACTGAAAGTGACTTTAACCATCTGTTGCAATAGTTCGTCTTTTGATGAGTAAAATCAGCTATTGTCTGATCGCTTACCCTCCTTAGGTTCCTAAACTTTTGCATGTGTGCCTCTGGATTTAATTGATAAGCATTTAAGATGCTTTTCTTTACAAACTCGTAATCAAAGCTATTAGCGTCAGGTAGGGATGTAAAAACCTCCTGACTACGCCCCTTAAATTGAGACTGCATGATGGCTACCCATTGATCCCTTGGCCAGTTCATACTGATTGCAATCTTATAAAAATGTGCAAAGAAAACCTCAGGATCCTCCTCATTAAACTTTGGTAACTCTATGTACTTATTCATCCTTATGGGATTGTTATCATTATTAGTTGAAACATTACTAGTATTTCCATGCCCAGCCTCCATACGCTGTGTTTCAAGTCTAAAGTTAGTTTCAGCCATTTGTTGTTGAATTTCCAACTGTTGCTTCATTGTGGCGTCCAGTTGCAATTCAACCACAACTCTTCTATTTTGTGCCTCAATCTCTATACGCCTAGTCTCAAGTTCCCTCTGTTGAGCTTCAGCTTCTAATATTTTCTGTTTCTGTTGAGCTTCAATCTCTCTTTGACGAGCTTCAGCCTCTAATATTTTCTGTTCCTTTTGAGCTTCAATCTCTCTTTGACGAGCTTCAGCCTCTAATATTTTCTGTTCCTTTTGAGCTTCAAGCTTAGCATATGCTATTTGCGCTTCTAACTCGAGACGCTTTAAAGCCATTTGCTCACTCGTCTCTTCTCTAACTTCCTCCAGAATTTCCTCTTCTAACTCTCCATTCTCAACTAAATGTGTCACTATGACTCTCAGAATTTGTGGTTTAGTCATGTTATTTTTGGCTGTTAATTCTAGCTTACTGGCCATATTTATTAACGCAGACTTTGTTAGGCTTTTAATTCCCTCAAAGTCTGGGTTAGTCAACAGCGACAACACTTGATCCTCCATTTTTACTAACACTTGGCACTTGATTAACACAATATAATTAACACAATGGCACTGCACTACACTTCACTGTAAAATTGTCACACCACTGAAAATTCGCTTGGCCTCACTGCACAAACAAAATATTTATAGGATGACTTACCTCAAAATCGTGAAGCGTTGTTACTTGACACACAGGAAGGCTTGCTTGGCACATGTATTAGTTCTTAAGAAACACAGACACTTAAACACTCTGGTACCTAGAAAGGCAAGGTTAGATTAGCAAAGCTAAGTTTAAGTGGGAACAATATTTCCCGGCACAGGCCCCCATAACTCTTGTTACCAATAGTTCGTTACGGCTCGTGACCCTACAACATGACCTTAAATATCTAGGGATACTACAACTGCTGTTCTCTAGAGAGGGTCACCAGTATAACCACATAATTGGCACAGGCAATAATTAATTATTTCTCCCTTAGGACTGAAGAATTATCCATAGAAAGTTTATAATATATATTAACAATATAATCAATCCAGTATTATATAAAGTACAGATGGACAAGATCACTTATAAAAACAAAATCAAAGCATTGTCTCACATATAATATATATATATATATATATATATATATATATATATATATATATATATATATATAATATAATATATATATATATATATATATATAGTGACGGTAACGAGTTGGAAATGGTGGTCGGCAGTCTTCCAACTAGCAGGTGTCAGTGCTGGGCCACATATAATATATAAAAAAAGAAAAGGAAAAAAAAAGAGAAAAAAAAAGAATGACTGCGTGATTGGTAATCTGTGGTAAGGTCGGAAATTCGAAAGACAATAATAAAACTGGATTTTAATAACAATAAAAAAAAACACAAATTGAAACAAATACAAAATCTTGGCTTACTGGTAAAAATAATAAACAATATAAACATGAAATAGATTACGTTAATGGGGAGGAGAATTGACATACAAAAGTAAGTAAAATATGAATGCTGGAATATATGCACTAACTATAAACTCTATTTGACCACACAAGGTGAGTCACTTAGGAGTTCACAGCTTGCGAGCACACAATATTCTGGCTGGCAGAAACGCAAGGGACTCCAACAATAACTGGTGAGGTCTTGTGATTGGCGGGGAGCCGGAGTGGAGTGTTGGTTGGCGGCCAATGAGGAAGCTGGATGGTCGCAAGTCGCTAGTTAGGCAGTGGAAGGGTTCGGCGCGTCGACCAGGTGCTGGAGTGGGGGGAGGAGGGAGTTGCTGGTACGTGTGGCTATCATATACGTTTAGCCACTACAAAACGTATCTTGTATATTGATGAGGACAGGAGTGATTCGCAGAAATAGCAGGCTAAATCTCTGATAAGAGATTATCGTCACAACTCTCCCCCGAAGCCTGCCGTTTCGGGTGAATCACGTCCACTGGAGGTAGAGTGGGAGGTGGAGCTGCCTCTACCTCATGCACTCTGGAGAGGGCATCAGCGATGATGTTATCAGGCCCCTTGATGTAGCAGATCTTTAAGTTGAAGCCTTGAAGATATAAAGCCCATCGCAGCAGACGTTGGTTATTAAATTGGGCTTGATGTAAAATCTCAGAGGGTTGTGGTCCGAATAGATGGTAGTGGACCTAGCACCGTGCAGATATGGTGCAAAGTGTTGTAAGCTCAGGACGATGGACAGGAGTTCCTTCTCTATAGTACTGTAGTTCTTCTGATGAGGCTTCAACTTGCAACTGTAGTAGCTGACAGTAGAACCTCCTCGCCTCGCTGCTGCATTAAGACACTTCCGATGCGGTACCACTGGCGTCGACATGGAGGATGAAAGGCTTTCTTGATATCTGGTGAGGCGAGAATGGGATTAGAACAGAGGAGGAATTTGAGTTGTTCGAATGCAACGGTTTGCTCTCTGGTCCAATTATACCGTTGCTTGGGACTGGTTAAGGTTTAATGGGGTTGCAACAGTGCTAAAATTCTTCACAAACCTACGGTAATAGGAAGCAAGACCAAGGAAGCGCAGGAGCTGCTTCCTGGTAGTAGCTGTGGATACTGTTGGATTGCTTGAATGTGAATGTTTAACGGAGCCAGGCTGCCACTTCCTATAACATGACCCAGGTACCGCACTTTACCTTTCGCGAAGGTGGACTTGCCAAATTGATGGTGAGGCCGCTTTCAGGAGCTTGTAGAACAATCGTTTAGCTGGAGCAGGTGTTCGCTCCAGGTGTTGGATGCTACTACAATGTCGTCCAAATAGGCATAGGTGTTTTCCAAGCCCTGGATGACGCGGTTGACAGCTCTCTGAAAGGTGGCTGGGGCATTGCAGAGTCCAAGGGGAAGGCGATTGTACCTGTAGAGACCAAACGGGGTTATAAAGGCGGACAGTACCTTAGCCGCTCCGTTAAAACTCACCTGGTAGTAGCCCTTTAGTAGTCTACCTGAGACAGGTAGCGGGCATTACCAATGGCATCCAGAATGTCGTCTACCCTGGGTATTGGGTAGGCGCCTTCACTGTGACCTGGTTCCACTTCCTATAATCCGTACACAGACGGATTTTGCCGTGAGGTTTGGGTACCAGGATGCATGGTGAGGCCCAGGGGGACTCACAGGGGGTAGCCAGTCCATGGTCCAGAGATATGTACTCTCATCCCGCATGACTTCCGTTTTGCTCGGGCTGATTCGGTAGAATGGTTGGCGAATCGGCTGTGTGTCAGGTAGCAGTTTGGATGTCGTGCCGAGTTACAGTACACTCTTGGGGGTCATCTCGAAACAACTCTTGATATTCT
>WNGS01162937.1:7974-21513 GCA_020271785.1 Procambarus virginalis | reverse complement strand
GTAACTGATAGGGGTTAAGAATGTCGAATTTTACGAGATAGGAGTAGAGCTGTACATCAATTAACTTACTGAGATAAATGAATTTTGGGGTTCAGTCTCTGAGTGCATTATGTGCCTCCGTATCCATTTCCACTACACCCAGAGGATGGGTAGCACCCCATACCCACCGCCCACAGGGTGGTATGGGTGCACTACCGCCCGCTGGGTGGGAATGGGGTGCACTACCGCCCACTGGGTGGGTATGGGTGCACTACTGCCCACTGGGTGGGTATGGAGTGCACTACAGTAGTGGGATGAAGGCTTATCTGTAACGTTTGGTTTTTGAGCCCAGTTACAATATGCTGTTACCTGTTTTCGGGTAAAAAATATTCAGAGTCCATTTTTTTAAATTATCAGGGCCATTTTCAGAGAGTACAGTAGTTTTATTAGGTGTTTGTTAAGAACCCCCAGTTCTTAAACTATTATAGTTCTTAAACCCCCCCTACTCCTGCTCCACCTGTCTTGTCCCACTCTTACCTCCATCCATCTCCATGCTCTTCCCCCTCTCTACTCTTCCCCCCTACCCACTACTCCCCACTCTTCCCTGACACCTTCCACCCCTGCGTCCACCAAAGTCACCAATTTAGGGTAATTATTTTCTGAGCTTTAGTTACAGCTGCAGACTTAAGAGTTCGTATAGAGAAAAATAAATTCTACGATCTTAAGCAGATATTTATAAAAGTTCATTTGGAGTTTGTTAAAGAAATCTTATCTAGAAATATACACTCTGTTCCCATTCAAGAGTAAAGTTAATATCAGAGGATGTTCATGCTCTAAAAAAATTCAAACATTAGAACTTTGTTAAGTAATTCCCAGTAACCCATGTTAGTTCCTGGACCCGGCTTTATTTATTTTCAGAGTTTTAGTACTTCCTGCAGTCTTAAAGAGTTCTTATGGAAGAAAATAAACTCTGCGTACTTAAATTTTTGTTTTGAAAAAAGTAATTCCCAGTATCAGAAGTTAGTTCTGGGCCCTGGCTCAGTACGTTATAAGTGTAGTTTCACTACTCAGAGCCCAATTTTCGCCAAACTTAAACCACTGTATTTTCGGAAACGAAATTAGATCTATTGAGTTCCAGCTCCTATCTCCTGCCTTAGCTCCCTCTCGTGACTTTGATATTATCTACCGAAATTTCCCTGAGATCTAAAGCGTATTTAAGCAAAGTAGTAAACAGGGTCAAAGCAGTTGTACTTGGACTCTTCATTGACCTAAGAAAAGCCTTTGATACTGTTAATCACAACTACCTCTTACTTAAACTCCAGCATTATGGAATCCGAGGCCTTGCCCTTGACTACATCCGATCCTATTTTAGTGACAGACACCAATATGATACAACTTCTTCCACTCTACCAATTACCGTTGGAGTGCCACTGGGCAGTATCTTAGGACCTCTTCTATTTCTTATATATATAAACGATCTACCTAATGTCTCTAATATACTCAAACCTATATTGTTTGCTGACGATACTACCCTTATCTATTCAGACCTCAACCCACATACACTAAATAATGTTGTGAATAATGAATTAAAAAAAGTCCACTTATGGATGTCAACTAACAAACTAACATTAAACATCGAAAAGACTTACTACATCTTATTTGGAAACAAATCATCAAATGCAATTCAGCTACAGATAGACAACATTAACATCAGTAATAAAAATGATGGCAAGTTCCTTGGCCTATTCCTAGACAAGAGACTCACCTTCAGCACCCACATTCAACATATAACTGAGAAAGTATCTAAGACAGTTGGTATACTCTCCAAAATCAGATATTATGTTCCTAACTCTGCTCTCCTCTCACTATATTATGCACTAATCTACCCCTATCTTAATTATGGTATCTGTGCATGGGGGTCTACCTCTGCAACCACCTTAAGCCCATCATCACCCAGCAAAAATCTGCTATCACAATAATAACTAACTCTGCTTTCAGACACACTCAGCTCCTTTGTTTAAATCCCTAAACTTGCTAAATATTAACTCCCTCCACACATTCTCTTGTGTCAACTACATTTACAAAACCCTGTACTTAATGCAAACCATGCTCTGAAACTCTCTCTGGACAGATGTAATAGGACCCATTATCACCACACCAGAAATATATATCTCTTTGATATCCCCAGGGTCAAACTTAATCTGTGTAAACACTCTATGCAAATTAAGGGACCTAGTCTATGGAACTCACTCCCTATTGGATTGAAAAGCTGTCCAACTTTTTACTAACACTTGGCACTTGATTACACAATGGCACTGCACTACACTTCACTGTAAAATTGTTACAACACTGAAAATTCGCTTGGCCTCACTGCACAAACAAAATATTTAGGATGACTTACCTCAAAATCGTGAAACGTTGTTACTTGACACACAGGTAGGCTTGCATGGCACATGGAATAGTTATTAGCAGAAAACATACTGGTACCTAGGAAGGCAAGGTTAGATTAGCAAAGTTATGTCCCCTAACTCCCCTTGCCACTTCGGGGGGTATAGGGTTTTGATATAGCTCGGGCACCGATCCCCCCAGCCATAGGGCATGGCGAGATGGTACCACTAAGCATACCTAATACCCTAACAACACACAAACTAAAATACACAAATATGGCAGATCTCATCACCACACCAACAAGAGTTAAGATGATACTAATAATACATAAAATAACCTGAAAATAAAAACATAATATTAATGGAAAATTCTTTTATATTGGTTTTTTTCTATATGGGAACAGCACATAGGTAGAGGTGCACAGTATAACATAAAAAAGAACAAACGCTGAAGGCCAAAGCAGCAAGCTGCCTAAGCGGCAGGATTGGATGATGACATCGGCATACATGGAAAACTAGACACAGTGAAGCTCCTAACAAAGCCCCGGAGCGGGAGGGATATCATGTATGCGCATGGGTCCCTCCGGCCGCCGCCTTACCCACTCGCGGGCTCCGGCCAGGTCCTCCACCCCTTGTGAGAAGCCATTGGGAGAAGTGGTACTCCGGATGACAACTCTGCTTAGATAGTTGGCTACCAGCTATCGTGGCTGCGGTTCACCTAAGCGAGACTATATTGACCCTTATGCACCCTGTGCACAGTGATCCTGGGACTATGGTGGTCTGCCCCGTGACGTGGTCTTGGACCATATTCTATATATGAATATGTCCAGGTCAGGGCCTTCACAGAGCAGATCTCGAGGTCGCTCTTGGTGAGACCCATATCCATTAAACCACGTGCACTCTCCTTGCACCATCCTCCTCTCCAATTAAGGGTTATTGAAGAGGCGGATGCTGTATGCTTCCCGGTATACTCCCGGACCTTCTGCAGGATCTCGGGGGTGCCGTACTTGTCGCACTTGCTCTGATGTGGACGGGAGAGTGGGAAGTTATCAGCTGAGACCTGGGTGTCTAATATGAAGGCCTCGTCACCTTTGCAAGCTATGTCAGGCTTGCAGAAGGTCCCTCATCTGGTATACGGACTTCGCGTTCCACCTCGAAGCCTCTTTGCCGCAGGCGGCCGGCTACGAACCGGGTGATATCGTCATGACGTTTCACCCGAGCCCCGTGCGTCTTGTGGCATGCCTGGGATATGTTTAAGTGGGAACAATATCTCCCGCGCAGGACCCCATAACTCTATGTTACCTATCGTTCATTACGGCTCGTGACCCTACAACAACATGACCTTAATTGTATAGGGATACTACACTGCTGTTGTCTAAAGCGGCTCACCAGTGTAATCACATGATTGGCACAAGCAAGAATAAAGTATTTCTCCCTAGGACTGAAGAAATATACATATAAAATTATAATATATATATTCAATCTTAGTAATATGTAAGTACAGATGATCACTATATTTCACTTATTACAACAAACAATATATACTGTCTCTCCCAGAACAAATAACTACTAATGACAAGAAACAAAAGCCCAGACTTAACTCCCACATGATACTCCTTCGAGTCCTGGCCAGCGTCTGAGCTACTCTCGCTCCGTCTACCCATAATTCTCTTCCTCCCGTGCCTCATCCAGGATGAGGGATGGAAAATAAACTTTTTAATATTTAAAACTAATTGAACCACCACTGGTTCTCAAAGTACATAAGAATGCAAATAAACTATAATAGTTACTTTCAAAAATTATAAGTTACAATGCCACCTGCTTAATTACAGTAAAATACATATATATGAATTTTTATATAGTGACATATGGAACTCCCATACTGAACAGGTCCAGCAAATCTCTTTCCCAAATCTAACAGGTATTAGACGTGTGAAAGATGCAACCCGCTCCTGTACCCACTGATATTGCCACACCATACGATAATTGACAAAAATATAATATATATATATATATATATATATATATATATATATATATATATATATATATATATATATATATATATACATATACAGTTAATAGAACAAAAGTTTATTTAAATTTATATACGTATCCAGCTAGGAGTATGTAACAACCTCCCACCCCCCCACCCCTGGTAACTACTTCACTTGAGGATGAGCCTACCCAAGTATCAATGCCCATGGAACAGCTTTCTACACAAGAGGGGAGGGAGGGTTAAAATGGATATAGGAAAACGAGCGTCAAGGTAATGTGCTCAAACATCGATGGGATTAACAACAAAGCAAGTGAACTGGCAGAAAGGGCGCAGGAAGAAAACCAAGATAAGACTCACAAACAAAATTGTGAGGAGTCATAACAATCGCTGTGTTTCCAAAGGTCTAATTTATAGTAAGGAAAGAGAAGGAAAGGAGAGGATTGGCCCTGCAGATAAGAAAGGACTGGAGCTTTGAAGAGATGGAAATTCTGGGCTACGACAGATTCAGAGACTACATAATAGAAACTATGACAGTGGGTGGACCTAAGATAACAGTGGCAATCATTTACAACCCTCCACTAAATGACAGAATACCCAGAGAGGAGTTTGATAGGAACAACATGGTAACCAATAATGTAATAGAGAGAGCAACTTCAGATGCCTACAGAAATGGATCCAGACTCTTAATCATGGACGATTTTGAACATGGAAAGATAGACTGGGAGAATGGAGACCCACATCGAGGAGAAGATACATGGCGAGCTAAACTCTTGGAGGTAACAACAGGGAACTTTCTGAGTCAACATGTCAGGGGAACCACAAGAATGAGAGGGAATGACGAACCAGCTAGACTCGACCTGATATTCATCTTGAATGAGTAAGATATAAGGGAAATTAAATTTAAGCCCCCATAGGAATGCGTTACCAAAGTGTATTGACATTTAAGTATCTGGTATAGGTAGGGATAACCTATTCAAGGATGGGATTGGAAGGGAAAATACTAAATTGCAGAGGAGGAAAATATGACGAGATGAGGAACTTCCTAATGGAGATTACCATGGGAAACAGAACTCAGAGAAAAGACTGTACAGGATATGATGGACTATGTCACACAGAAGTGCCAAGAAACTGCAGACAAGTTTATCCCGGCCCAAAAAGAGAAAAATGGAAAGCAAAAGAAGAATCCATAGTTCAATCAGGAATGTATGGTAGCGAAGCAATTGAGAAAAATAACATGGATAAACTACAGAAATAACAGAACACCAGAGAGCAGGGAGAGAGACACCAGAGGGCCAGTTATGAGTACCTTAGAGTTAAGAGAAAAGCAGAGAAAGACAATATGAAAATGACATTGTGGGTAAAGCTAAGACCCAACCAAAATGCTCCACAGCAACATCAGGAGGAAAACAGCAGTGAAGGAACAATTTTATTTGTAAATTTTGCCCCGAGAGGCGAGTTAATTGGGCAGCGCCAATCATCCTGTGAGTGGTCATACTGCCATAGCAGCATGTAGAGCACTCCCCAATAGGAATAAAACCTGCTGGGTTGTTAACCCTGTCACTTGTACCCAGAAACAGCTGGGACTAGCTTAACTGTCTCATGTGAACAGCTTCTCAAACAAGATGATTAACATTTGTCAACTCTTAAAATCTTACGTTAAATTTTGTGAGTGCAAAATGGAGGAATCTTTTAAGAACAGTATCAATATTTGACAAATAGTGTTTTCACAACTCAAATAATGTGGGGTTTATTATTCTACACAAATTTCTAATGTCTCTAATGTGTTCACATTCATGTAGATAGTGTTCAAGGCGATGTCCTTCTCTTTCCTCACAGATTCTGCAACTCCACTGATCAACTGTTGTTTCCATTCCGAGTCTTCATGGATATTTGTATTCAAGACGGATTCTCGCTATTGCTAATTCTCTTCTGCATCCTCCTCTTCGACCATAATGATTGGGATTGCCAGCTGCAACCATGTTGTACCATCGAACAGATTCACTGGCTTGTGTTTCTATCTTCCTTTCCTCAGTTACCTTGTCATGGTGATGTTGCCTGACAATACCTCTAATTTGTAGAAGAGTCTTGGGTATGAAGAATTCAATATGGTCTCCTTCAGTGCCTTCAGCAGCCACCACACCTGCTCGCTCATTCTCCACACATTCCAACATGGGAGGGGATCAACAGAAACATGACGACTCTTCCCTGGTTGGTCAGTGCCCTCACAACTCTCTTAATTTCAGCGACTATCGCAAGATTTTCTGCGCGATTTTTACTTATGTTTTGTAGAGCTGCTTTTGAACCAGTGCAAATTACTGCACCATTAGTGTTTCGTTCAAGGAATCCTAGCGCTATAACAATGGCAGTTAGCTCTGCTTGCGTTGAAGAGGCATAGTTCTCAATTCGCGCTTTTTCTTCATTTCTGCGTTGAAAAGCATTATTCCTAATTACTGTGTAGGATGCACCAGCCCTGCCATTGACAGAATTAGATGACCTATCAGTGTAGATTTGATCTGGTTCATTTCCGGCTTCTTTATAAATTTCCTCGAGATAATTGTGTCTCATTTATTGTGGTATCATGTTGGATTTTTACGTTACCATTTCATTGATGGTTATTACCCGGGGTTAGGCACCCAGGATGGGAGGCATTCCAAAACAAACCCCCACTTGGTAGGAAATTGCAAAAAAAAAACAAGAGCGAACAGAGAAACAGAACTCTCCCAAAAGAAAACAAGTCAACAAGCAAACGTCATCCACCACCGCTGTGCCGCTTGTCCAGGCAGGTCGCCCCCCCCCCCACTGGGAGGGGGAGGGGGACGCCCGCGAGGCTGACCACACCACAGTTCAGAGGCTGAGCATCATAAACAAAACTGCCGACCGGAGGGAGGGAGGGTGCCAAGGAGCCTCTGGGGCTCACCTAGAAAATGGCATTTCATTACATTCAACACTGATTTTCTGTGGGGAAAACATTCGGCTCCCTGGAGCTACATAACCGAAGAAAAGTAAAAGAGGGACTCACCCGGGAGGCTGCCGCATCGTGTGCATCAACTTGCAGATGAGACAACTAGCTGCAACCTGCAACCCCAAAGCAAGCCACACATGAATGACTGTGACCAGGAACATTCACAAAATACCAGGTGGCCAGGACACTGTTCTACCTCCAAAACCCCTGTGCCCGAATGTCACCCCAAGACATATTCCCAAACACTGCAGTCAAAGCAGCATACTTACGAACATCATGGGCATGAGGGTAGACTGCAGGCTGGCTAGACTTTATAACCCTGCAGCCGACCTGAGAGACCCTAGCCCTGGAACAGGGAATGAGGGAAATCGGATCAACTTGAAATGCATTCACAGCCACAGAAGTTATGACTTTGCACCATTATCTGAGGTGCTCAGATAATGGTGCAGAGCCATAACCGGAGACAACACATGATGCACCCCCGGCCTGATCAACTAAGCATAAATAACCTAAAGGGCCCCATCTGGAAGCCAGCCATCTCGTTCTTCGCCAGAAAAGGAGACGGCTGCAATTGAACAAAACGTCCACCAGGACCGAAAAAGCAGAAACCTTTGCGCTGAACGAGAGCAGGAAGCTCACAGACCTGACACCCAGAGGTCAAAGCCAACAGAAACAGAGCCTTCTGGAAGCAATCTTGAACAGAAGAGGCCACCACAAACTGAGGAGGAGAGAGAAAAGAGAGCACCCGGACCAAGGACCAGGACAGCTCAGGCCGTGCATGAACAGGCTGGAGGTGAAACAAAGTACGAGAAAGTACAGAAAGGAGTGGAAGTGACATCCACCCCAAACGCAATATGGAGCGACTCTGCTAGCGCCGCAGGATAGAGGTGACAGTATTGGGCATAAGATGATGGTACTGAAAGAGCCAATAAAGAAAGGACAAGACAACCCAAACAGAAATAGAAGAGAACCTACAGAGAGAGAAGAAATTGTGAAAAGAACGCCAAGAGACTTCATAATGTCTCGGAGATGAAGACAGCAGGTGGGACACCACACCACAAATGAAGCCACCTGACCACCATATAAGTGGTGACACACACGCATCAAAAAGACCAGACACGAAGAGCAGGAGAGTAGATCGAACCAGCCACCTACCAGACTGGCCTGATCTGCTGGAAGAAGCAGAGCCAAGAAAAATGCCCCGGGTTCGGACACCGACCAAGCAGCGTCTGAAACCAAGGCTAAACCGGCCACCTTGGGGCCACATGGATTCTCCCACGGTAAGACTCCAACCAAGCCAGAACCCGAAGCAACAGCTGGACCGGGGGGGAGACAGGTAACTCCACCTCGACAAGGCCTGCCGAAAACCACCCACCGCGACGGCTTCACAGTCGGGGAAGGGTGCCACATATATTGGGAGATGCCTGGACCACGCCTGACGCAAAAAGTACATCTGGCAGAGCCAACTGAAGGAGTCGGGATCGACCGTCCATTCCATGGACAGGGGAATGAACTGTGACAGGCCGTCCGCCGGGACATTGAACACTGCCCAGATGTGAACTGCACAGAGAGCTAAACCTCAAGAACCCAGCAGACCAGTCACTTAAAGCAACCAGCCCCAAAGACCCAAGGACCGCAGAGAACCCCGCAGTTCAAACAATGAGCCACTGTAGCGCAGTCCAAATTGAGCCTGATCATAGATCCCTGAGTGACCCAAATCCTCTGAAGCAAAAGCCAGACTGCCGCAAACTCCTGCACCGTGCTGTGAGCCCGACAGAAGGACAGGCCTCACCACTCTTGGCCAGCCTGATGAGCATTGGTCACAAAGCCCCAACCGAGAGACGAGACATCCGTAAACACATTGAGTGAGGGACTGGGGAGGCGCCAAGGCACGGAACTCCTCCCTCCCCCCCCCCAAAAAAAAACAGAGAAAGTTCGCGATGCAGCAAATGACACAAGGCCCACAGGGGTCGAACCCAGCAGTCACGAGAAAGGCAGAAGGGACGTCCCTGAAGAAACCAAAACAGGCACCAAAACCAAAACCCGACCCAAAAGGTAAACCAGGACAGTGATGTTCCAACTCCCACAAAACTGCTCGAGCAACTGCCGAGTAAATCAAGACTGCAGCTGCAGCAACGCAGCAGGTGGGAGAAACATGGAAGCGGCCTGGGAGTACAATACAAGGCCCAGCCATGTCCGAACCTGGGACGGAACCAGATGGAGCTTCCTCCAGTTCACCAGGAATCTGAACCCGGCAAGCTGAGAAAGAACCACACCCCTGGCAAGCAGGCATGCAGACCAGCTGGTGTAATGGGGGGGGGGAATGAATGGAATAATGAGTAAGTAGGAAGTGAGTAAGTGAGTAGGAGAAGTAGAAGAGGTAGAAGGGTAGATAGTAGAAGTAGGAAAGTAGATAGTAGATAGTAGAGTAGAAGAGTAGATAGTAGAAGAGGAAGTTGCTGCCATTAGAAGATGCTAGAAATTGAAAATGAAATAGAAAATGCTGCCACCATCCATTCTAGATCATTACATACAAGACAAGGAATGGAACTTGTCCGTATCACCATAATATACTCAAAGATGTTATCAAGAGGTATGCTCCCTCTGTATCATGTACTCACTATCATGAAACCAGTAACCGCTGAGGTTTCCTCATCTCACTCAAAACTCTTGGGAACGAAGTTAAAGACAATTTACAATTATAATTCAATTATATTTCACATGATAAGTATCATAATTTAAGCAATTCAACTAAAATGTTAATATTCAAAGTGAGTCATCATCCAAGAATTCGAGAACCCTACAACTCGACTGCCCCTGATCGTCACCCAACACTTGTAAACACGACTAAGGCACCTTAATGTTCAACTCACCACGTGTCTGAGTTTCCGTTGAATAGAGAGGGGGGGGTCTGTAGTTGACAGAGACTGTCCTGCCCCGCCGGCTGACAGCCTCTGGCTAGGCTGTCCTTAGCTCTGCTCCGCTAGCTGTTCTTCTGTCTTTTGCTCTGCCTCTCCTTCCGAATCGATAGCCCCCAAATATATATTGGGAAACCTAGTCGCTAACTCCGCCCACAAGTAGATAGCCTCCGGCACTCTACCAAGCCACTCCTTAAACGTCGGCATATTTGAAGGCTACCAGGCTAAATTATAAGATTAGCGGGAGCCAGGTGAGATTCGCATGATCTGACATCAGGTCAACTCGGTGGTCATTAACACTTAGAGGGTGAGATCCAGGCCGGACAAGCTGACGCCTCTCGAAATCCTTGTCTGTGACTCATATATCTCCATGTATGTATTAAATAAATCTAAACCAAACACCTATGGTGTTACACTGGGAGCCCACACCAATCAGTCGTCGAGGTAGGCCAACACCCAAACCCCTAGCAGAAGCGGAGTGGTCACCACGATCAGGATGAGACGCGTGAAAATGCAAGGTGCCAGATTCAAGCCAAAGGGAAGGCACCGAATGCGGTAAGCATGCCGCCCCACGATGAAACCTAACCAGTCCCTGAACCCTAGATGAATCAGGACATGCCAACACGCATTCCAGAGGTCCAGAAACAACATCCAACTCCCTGGCTCCAAAAGAAGCCGGACCGGGAACAGAGGTCATCCGAAAGGAGGGGCAAGAAATCGAGCGGTTTAGATGGGACAAGTCCAGAATGAACTGGAGATCTGCATAGTCTCGTTTCGGGACAGGAAACAGGCAGGAAACCCACCTGAGGGATGAGGTCGTTTCGACCACGCCCAAGAGCAACCACTCCAAGATGACCCGACAGAGTGAAGGAGAAGAAGCATGCCCTGCCAGCCCCGAACCCCCAGGAGGAGGAGCCACCCAACGCTACCACAGGCCAGAAGAAAAGACCCATAATGCCCACGAATCGTGAGACCAAGCGTGGGCAAATAGCGTCAGCCTTCCCTCCAATGCCCCATCAACTGGGCGACCCGCAAAAGGGCCGACATCCCTTACGAGAAACCGGCTGACAAGCAGAACAAGCATCACGCTGACCAGACGACGCCAGCCCAGAAACTGGCACCAAGGGCCCACCTCAACCAGAAGAACCCCGAGCCCCCTGGCACGACCACTCCAAGAGGCCCGAGAACAGCCACCCCAGAAAACCAACACATCCCAAAGAGAACGGCAACTAGACGAGGTCGCCTGCAGAAACAGAGTTACAACATTGTCCACAAACTACAACGGACAAAAGGGTGAAGAAAATCTAAGAGCCAGGGCCCAAGCACATTCCAAGGAGAGAGCGAGAGCAGCCTGGTAACACGCGAGGTGAGACGCAAAAAACTGAGACACTGCCTCCCGAAGTATCAACGCAAACAGCTTCAAGAACGCAGCTGATGTCCTGGTCGCCAAGGCCAGCACCCCAGATGAAGGTCCGGCACTCAACGCCTCCACGTCCTCCCCAAGCCTATCTGAGGACAATTTGATAAAGGAAAAAAGCGCAAGACCGAGGTCAAATGTTCACGGGTGCGAAAATCCTCAGTAGCCAAACTAGCCGAAAGGGAGGGAACCTACGTGTGCAGCTGCTGAAGGCCAACATCCCGAGGAAGCACAGGGGCGAAAAGACATGCATTGAAGCACTCAAAATCACCCCCCCCCCCTAAGTAAACCTGCAGAATGGTAGCAGCCTCCTGCCATTCAAGCATGCAGGGGTCCATCAAAACTCATGCCATGCTCCGAGAAAAGAAAGGGCAGTTTGCCAGCCAGGAAGACTTCAGAACCTCATAACAAACCCAATACGAGGAAGAAGAACCGTACTCAAAAGAGGACAGATTCATCACAGAGGTACAATCTGGGTCTTGTGGGAGGTCAGCTGCAAGATCCTTGCTAGAGGCAGAAACCCTCTGGAAAGAGAGAGCCAAGGAACCCAAAGGAACCCGAAACCGAACCTGGGCAGGAACCGACCCCAAATCAAACTCATACTGGGAAGGTGGGGGGGGTAAGAAAACCCCTCACCCTGCAACAATAAACCCTGTGACAAGGGCACTAAAACCCAAGCGGGATCAAAGGGGATCCAAGCCCCCTAGGGCGACTCCTACCCCAGCCTCGGGAGCCTCCATGCCCTCCATCTCTGAAGAAAAGGCCGAGTCCATGGGAAAGACAGCAAAGAAGGGGTCTCCTGGTAGAACCCAGAAGCCTTGGCATGAGGATCTGGCTCGAATGCCTCTGTCTCCGTCTCGAATGGGGCAGATACCGAAGACGCCCGAGTCTCATCACAAACTATACCCGGCCCTGACTTCGAAACATTCAGATGTTTGGGAGTAGGCATCAGTGAGGAAAGGAGCAGGGCGAACCACGCCCACCAGTTAAGGACTCGAAGGCGCGAACAGAACCAAGGTCGAAGCGACCAATGCCCCCAGGTCCAGGTCCCTAAAACCAAAACAGGGCAGCCCTGGGGCATGTGAGCGGGCAACCAACCTAGAGTGTTACAACAACCAAAACCTATGATCCAATGCATGATGCGCACGCCACCTGACCCATAAGAACTTTCAAAGACGAATGGATAAATTGGAGCATGAACAGGAAACACATCTCAAAAGACTCTGGGTCGAAGGTGTCTCCGACACAACAGGCAGCATGACAGAGGCAAAACAGGTGATCATCACCTTGAGACAAGGGTAACGAACAACCTTCAAACTCGCATAGGGTGAAATGGGACTTAGGGGATGAATCCATCGTCAGCCAAGCCCCGACGGGGTTTTCCAGGGGCCCACAGGTGAACAGCCTACGGGAAACCCAGGCAACGGTGCTGCAAAGCCGGTTGAGCTCTAATGATAATGTCAACAAGAGGAATTTGGGCTATAACTGGACCCCTGTGAAGTGTACAAGCACGGAGGCCTAGGGCAGGGCCACCAAAAATAATGTATGTGGACTAATAATCAAACCAGGCAGACCTCTTCTATGCAAAAAAACAAAAAGAAAAGAAAAACCCTGCAAAAGCAGAACAACAGGAGAAACACGAAACACACCACTGCTAGGTAGGCAACTGTTACCAATAGTTCGTTACGGCTCGTGACCCTACAACATGACCTTAAATATCTAGGGATACTACAACCGCTGTTCTCTAGAGAGGGTCACCAGTATAACCACATAATTGGCACAGGCAATAATTAATTATTTCTCCCTTAGGACTGAAGAATTATACATAGAAAGTTTATAATATATATTAACAATATAATCAATCCAGTATTATATAA
>WNGS01162936.1:30544-41692 GCA_020271785.1 Procambarus virginalis | reverse complement strand
TTAACGAGGGTAAAGCCACGATACTACACATGTAGGTAATACATGATATACACAGATGACACATAGAGAAGAGGGGATGATAGACGCAGATAATACCTAAGAGAACGGATGATATTTAACGCATATAACATTACCAGACAATACAAGCACGTAAGACTTCATTGACGCTGTTTGTTTGCTTATTGGTGACGCTCAACAACCTTAAAAACTGAACACTTAATGACCTTTAAGAAGACAGGTAGAGGAGCGAGGCGGCGCCTGGCGCCCAGGGAACAAGCAGTCACCGCTGAGAAGGGCCAGCCCACGGCTGTAATTACACATCCCCCAGGCCACCACAGTCAAGCCCAAGACTTTTCGTCCACGTATAACTTGTTAAACCTTAACAGTCAAATAATTTACCGCATAACAACAACATATAACCGTAAGATTGTTGGCCAGTTTACTGGCGCATGCGCACCCTTGTTGCCTGGAGGCCCCCAACGCGTCCGGCTTGCGTAGTCAAGTTGATTACTAATCTCTGGCTGACTACTTGGTAACAAACAATTGCAGCTCATGCTCTAGCTCACAACATTCTTTTTATATGAAGTAAATCCAGGTATTAAGAGCGAGGTACAAGCGCGCCTCGCATTGAGAAATGCTGTTGTCGCCATGGCTAAGTTCTCGTTAATCCGACCTTTGTTCAGCGGACGTTGAGAGATGGGCGGGTGAGGGCAGGCGGGAGTCTGGCCTTCACCAGGGCTCGCCAGCCCCGCTCCGCCAAATGGATGTCATTTAACACTGGGAATTTCACCGGTGTCGGGTATTATGCTTCAGACGTTGTGTGTTGTTGTTGTTATGATTATAATCATCACTTTGTAATTCCCGTTAATATTTCACTTGTTAAGAACAGGATCAAAGGGTATACGTCACTGCCAGGTATATTGTAAATTATTATTATCCCTTCAGCAATGTAATATAATATTTATTATCAGCATTTACCATATAAATATTTCCTGCAAGTGGCATTACCTGTAAGTTACCTGTGGACAATATCGATAGTTGTTCTAATCTCGCAGCATGACCTCTCCCACGCTCGCTCCGTTGACCTCGTACGCCTCCACAGCCATCACAGCAAAGCTGATCCAGCAGCTACATCTGACTCTTCAAATGAGGTGAAGTTTGATATGTTGTACCTGGATTGTACCTGGAGAGGGTTCTGAGAGTTCTGCTCCCTAGGCTGGGCCCCCTGGGCCAGACTCGACTGTGGTAACTTGCTCCATCAAACGTGGAGACGCCCGCAGGCCAACATCCACCACAACTAGGTTCATCAGTTGTAATATTTATTTTTTTCCTGAAGTTCACTTTGGACTTTGACTTTCTTTGAAGTGAAGGCAGGACGAGGCCATCATATCAGCTGATATCATGATTTCCAATCTCTCTTCATTCTTCTTTCCTCTCATACATTTCCCCCCCCCACGCCTCTCTACCACCTTCTCCGTCCTCCACACACCATTTACTAGTCTGCCTCAACATACACACAGTGTTCACGGCCTCTTCTAACCATAACAAATTAGGGACATAGAAATGCCTTAATATTTTAGCCTGCGCGAAAAATAGTAAATATTGAAGAACTAAATCAATATTAGGGGTTGAATACAAGGTCAATAATTTAAACTAGAGGGGGTGGGGGGATAGGAGGGGGGGGGAGATCTGTGGCACATGAGCTCACCACACAGAGGGGGAGGGGTGGGGGGAGGGGGTCAACAGAACACGAGCCGCCATACATAGCTTGGGAGGGGGGAGGGATGGGGGGGGGGGTAACACCACGGCTGTGTATGATCCCATTCACAAACTTCCTTCACAGCCGAGAGAACCTAACTTGGGCGCTAACAAGGTATAATTAAACGACGAAGCCTCGGCAAGCTGGCCAATCTAACGAAGCTTCGGCAAGAAGGCAAGTCTAACGCAGCCTCGTCAAGCTGACAGCTTTAACGAAGCTTGAGACAGCACAGTCGCTCGCTATACAGCAAGCTTGCTCCACACCCACATCGAGTCACAGCACACTGAGCTTTGCCAAACCGGTTTGGAGAGCCTCGAAGCCACCTGCAACCACAGTCTCCAACCTCATGTTTCCACCACTCTTGCGACTGCCACCAGCCGCCCGCCACCACCACCCCCAAGTGTGCGCCACCAACACACTCCCTCGAGCAGCCACCACCGTCTGTATCACCAGCCTCGTCACGTGGTTGGTGTCACCGGTAACGTGGCGGACTACCGCACGTGTCCAGGACCAGTACGGGACGCGGCGAGGTCGCTAACTCCACCACTCACCACCAAGTGTGTACTGTTGATTACTTGGTTGACCGAGTCGTGTCTCGGTCACAGCCGGCCACGGGGGGAGAAACCTGTTTTTTTTTTTTAATTTAAATTTTGCCCCGAGGGGCGAGCTTATTGGGCAGCGCCACTCATCTTGTGAGTGGACACACCGCCATAACAGCATGTACAACACTCCTCAATAGGAAGAAAACCCGCTGGGTTGTTCATCCTGTCACTTGTACCCAGACACAGCTGGGACTTGCTTAAATTAACTGTCTCAAGTGAACAGCTCCTCAAACAAGAAGATTAACATCTATCAACCTGGTGAAACCTGGTTCTGTGCCATGTCTCAACCCAAGTACGTTCATCCAATTATCTAAGTAATTGATAATTTTGATAATTGATCAAATTAGTTAATTTACTACAATTAGATTAAATTGCGAAATTATAGTGATGAGTGGAAGGGCGGTGTGATGAGTGAGAGATGTGATGGGTTGGTGATTTGACGGGTGCCACCGGAGGCGGCTAGTTTACTGTGCACCCCATACCAACGCTGTGAGCAGTAGCGCAAAAAGGATTAAGACGGCACAAAAGGTCTTTATCAGACCTCAACGGTGATGATTACATTAACAATTACATCCTTCCTTCACACTTTATTATGATGTCAGCTTGTTATACATTATTTTATTTTAATATCTAATTACTATTAATTATTATACAACGATGGTAGGTCTTTTTGCTAAAACATAACTTTAAAGATACGGGGGTACGTGGTCGAGTAGCTTCCGAGGATTATGCTCCTGGTTGACGATCTGGTCAACCAGACTGTTGGACGCCGCAGCACGCAGTGTGACGCATGAATCACAGCCCGGATGATCAGAGAAAACATCCTCCTTTGGAGAAGTTTCTCAAGGTCGGCTAGTTATGCCTCTTATGTTTATAGAGAAGGGAGGGAGTAGAATCTTAGGCCCTTAATGCTTGTAGAACTGTCTTAAAATACCTACTGTACCCTAACCTTTCAATAGGGGGTTATGCCTCCTAGTCTGGCGAGAGATCAAGTGCACTCCAGGAAGTACAATTTCAGGCATTTCAGTCTTCCAATAGAAATCAAGTTTAATGTTTTATTGAATGGATTCGAGCAGTAAACGTTCTCAGCACGTTCTCCAGGTCTACAACTTCTCCGCCTTTGAATGATACTGTTAGTGTGCGACACTGTTCCACCCTAGAGAGCACTAGTGCCTTAATTGTTACCACTGGTCTGGCATATCTTGTTTGAAAGGCTCTTGTTATCCAACCTGTCATTTTTCTTTCAGTTATGACAGCTATTTTATCGTGTCCTCAAAGAGTAGAGTGCTCCCACATGCTCACTGCCAGCCGTGGATGTTATTATTAGTGACGCCAGATGCCACAGATGGAAGGGTCAATCAACGCCACCACTTCAGCTACTGGTACTACACAACCAATCTCCAAATGTTCGCGCTGAAATAACTCGACACAGGAGTCCACTTCAACATGGACAAGGCCATAATTGAGGTCCGCCACTTCCCCCACACAGCACCATCCCAAGGAACGATGGTGAACAAACAGTAATCAGACAAGAGCCTGAGGAAGCCACCTCAGGTCAATAAGGTCAATACATATTTAACGCATGGTGGGAGCTGGTCGGCCGAGCGGACAGCACACTGGAATTGTGATCCTGTGGTCCCGGGTTCGATCCTGGGCGCCAGCGAGAAACAATGGGCAGAGTTTCTTTCACTCTATGTCCCTGTTACCTAGCAGTAAATAGGTACCTGGGAGTTAGTCAGCTGTCACGGGCTGCTTCCTGGGGGTGGAGGCCTGGTCGAGACCGGGCCGCGGGGACACTAATAAAGCCCCGAAATCACCTCAAGATAACCTCAAGAAGATGGTATGAGAATATTGTCACTTGATAAACAATGTCCCGGCATGTAGGACAATTCGCACTGTTGATATTCCTTGTATCCCTGGTACGACAAGCCACACCTGTGCCCATCACCACCACCTGCCCCTCGCACCCTCACGAGTCTGGTAATCTGAGCGGCAAGTGTTACCACCACGTGCTCCCAGCACCCATCCCTGCCGGTCCGGCGTGATAACCAACACTGTCACTTGCTACAAGACCCAGTCATAACTGTGTGTCTGCCTGCCTGTCTGTCTTAACATCCACTACCATTTACTCAGTCAGCCTACCTGTTGCCACTAACAACTACTACCACCTGCTCCAACTACCAGCCTACCAGGCCAGACACTCGCCATCACCTGAGCGATGAAGAGAGATCTGCGGCCGCGACAATCCTCGAGATTGTTTCCTTAATTAGGCAAGAACTTGACCAACTTCTCGAGCTGTCTTGAGTCTTGGCCGAGCCTCCAGCTGCTGGGACCTTGTCCTCCTGGGGTATGGTCCAGCTGCTGGGACCTTGTCCTCCTGGGGTATGGTCCAGCTGCTGGGACCTTGTCCTCCTGGGGTACGCTCCAGCTGCTGGGACCTTGTCCTTCTGGGGTATGGTCCAGCTGCTGGGACCTTGTCCTCCTGGGGTACGCTCCAGCTGCTAGGACCTTGTCCTCCTGGGGTATGGTCCAGCTGCTGGGACCTTGTCCTCCTGGGGTATGCTTCAGCTGCTGGGACCTTGTCCTCCTGGGGTATGGTCCAGCTGCTGGGACCTTGTCCTCCTGGGGTATGCTTCCAGCTGCTGGAACCTTGTCCTCCTGGACCTTGTCCTCCTGGGGTATGCTCCAGCTGCTGGGACCTTGTCCTCCTGGGGTATGTCCAGCTGCTGGAACCTTGTCCTCCTGGGTATGGTCCAGCTGCTGGGACCTTGTCCTCCTGGAGCCTTGTCCTCCTGCAGTATGCTCCAGCTGCTGGGACCTTGTCCTCCTGGGGTATGGTCCAGCTGCTGGGACCTTGTCCTCCTGGGGTATGGTCCAGCTGCTGGGACCTTGTCCTCCTGGGGTATGGTCCAGCTGCTGGGACCTTGTCCTCCTGGGGTATGGTCCAGCTGCTGGGACCTTGTCCTCCTGGGGTATGAGCGGACACTTGAGCAACAAGCAAGCAAGCACAAACTCATACACACTCTGAAAGATCGCATTTCCACTCTGACCTTTCAAGCAGAGACTAAAAACGAGAGGAGCGAGAGTTTTGGAGACGTGGCCCAGCTGGGCTTAGGGAACCTCAGCTTGCCCACCTGGCTGGTTACCTGGCTGGTTACCTGGCCTTCCCTGGCTATATCAGGTTGACCTCCAACACAAACAGACACGTTACTCATTCTTCAACTCCATTTTATTCCAGTTATTTTAACAGTGACGGCTGGCACGGGAATGCCTTTAAAGTGGATCTAATACTATTAGTTAACTGGTTGGTCCTCTTAACCGGCGGTGAATTATGTCTTGAGGTCAGGGAGGATGAGGGTGCGTGTTGAACAGTCCCTCCGTCACCCCAGCAGGTCCCATACGTCTCTCGCACGACACTACAAATTACAGTTGAAACACAAATTACGTCCATGAGGATCACAGACGCGCCTTACTCGATTGAGCTACGACATGGTAAAGAACTGCAACCGGGAAATCAACTTGACCTGCGACGGATCCTGCAGTCTCTCCGAGACACAAACCGAGTTTTTACACAATTTCCCCATGTACCCAAGCTCTGCCAATAAGCTACTCTACCTCTTACAGAGAGGTAGGTCAAGTTGATTTCCCGGTTGCAATTCTTTTACCATGTCGTAGCTCAGTCGATTAAGGCGCGTCTGGGATCTTCTCGGACGTAAGTTCGAACCCTCGTCACGGCCCTTGTGGATTTGTTCACGGTACTATAGTTTGTGTCCTTGTCTATGTCTGATATGAGGCCAAGGAAGGGGTTATCTTGAGATGATTGATTGATGATTTCGGGGCTTTTTAGTGTCCCCGCGGCCCGGTCCTCGACCAGGCCTCCACCCCCAGGAAGCAGCCCGTGACAGCTGACTAACACCCAGGTGCCTATTTTACTGCTAGGTAACAGGGGCATAGGGTGAAAGAAACTCTGCCCATTGTTTCTCGCCGGCGCCTGGGATCGAACCCAGGACCACAGGATCACAAGTCCAGCGTGCTGTCCGCTCGGCCGACCGGCTCCCGGGGTGGGGGAGGCGAAGGGAGGAGGAGGAGAGGAAGGTGAGGACCACCACACGGTTCACTCACAGGTACAAGCGTGTGGGCATGATAACTCACGCATAATTACAGTGCTGGTCACACCAACGATGTGATCATGGTCATGGCCCTAGTCCAAACTTGTCCAGAAAAAATTTCATATTTTCAGGACCCATTTATTGTCTACGTACCAGTTTGGGCCCAGGAACTGGAGCTCGAGCCCCTTAAACACTGATAAGGAAGCATATGTGAATACACGAGATAACTTGGCGACACAGCATCCACACTAAGTATATACAGGAACACCTGACTTCAATCCTACCAAATGTGCTGTAGTTACTTTGAGCTAAATTTATTAAACATAAAGATTCCGTGTTCAAGTCTAATCAGTGCTCAAGAGAGACCTCGATAAACGCCTCCAAAGGATACCTGATCAGCCAGGCAGTGATTCATACGTCCTGATGCGAGCAGCCGCGTCCAACAGCCTGGTTGACCAGTCCAGCAACCAGGAGGACTGCTCGGGGACCGGGCCGCGGGGACGCTAAGCCCCGAAATCATCGTAAGGTAAGGTCTAAACTGTAGGACTGATTTACACTGATGTACACCTGTTTAGTCCAGCCAGTGTTGTCATGGTTTGTGGCAATTGTTACAGGTAAAAGTTACTTGTGGGTGGGGGGGGGGAGTAAATAGGGGTACAGGTGAAGGGAAGTATAGAAGTGGGAAGTACAGTGAGAGGTATGAAAGCAGGCGGGCTGTCCGCCTTGCTGACACGATGTGGGGTGTTGGCAGCTAAGCTAAGCTGGCTCCCTCTTGTCAGGGAGCTGTGAGTGTGTGAGAGATTCTTCACATGTGTTCACCATAAATGGATGTCTATAGATGAATACTGTGTAGCATTCATATATCACACTCCGATGCTTCCACACATGTTGTTCTGTTTAAGGCTCTTTATTTTATTATTATTATTATTATATATATATATATAATATATATATATATATATATATATATATATATATGCTCACATAAATACACAATACATTTGTGTATTAAAAATACAATAGTGTATTATAAATACAATACATAAAAATACACAATATTTTCCCAATTATTGGGGGAGGGAATTCTGGTCAGTATTTCATCTAGGAATTATGTACTGTGGAGCGGGGTTTTCATCTAGTAAATCGAGGCTCTTGGGCCACCAGCTGTGGGAGCGAGGCGTCTCATCTTGGAGCAATCTTTCTAACATTGGGTCCTCTAACATTTCGATGGTGTTCCACACCCTGATGGCTTGGTGCTGCAGTCTGATGTTTAGTGACTGTATGTTCAGGAGTTCATGGAGCTCCTGGATTGTCTGATCATATGGTGGACGGTGTTTTGCTGCTCTCCTTAGCGCCTTATTTTGCACTGCTTGCAGTTTCTGCATGTTAGTTTTCTTTATGGTGTGTAGTGGTACTGGGGGATACTCTAGATGCGGCCGAACTAGAGCCTTATATAGGTGGATTTGAATGTTTGTACTGAGACTTCGGAATCTTCTCAGTTTTCCTAAGGCTGCTTTGGCTTTATTTAGTCGGTCCCTTACGTGATTTTTTATTCCTGTTCTTTTGCGCCTGACAGCTGAGTAGACAGCGCTTCGGATTCGTAGTCCTGAGGTTCCGGGTTCGATCCCCGGTGGAGGCGGAGACAAATGGGCAAAAAGTTTCTTTCACCCTGATGCCCCTGTTACCTAGCAGTAAATAGGTACCTGGGAGTTAGATAGCTGCTACGGGCTGCTTCCTGGGGATGTGTAACAAAAAGGAGGCCTGGTGGAGGACCGGGTCGCGGGGACGCTAAGCCCGAAATGATCTCAAGATAACTAATCTCAAGACGATGTTGATCATGAGTCCCAGTATTGTGCCGGCCTCCGCATATTGGATCGGACAGTTGTCAAGGATAATGGATAAAAGTTACTGAAACTAATTCTGGCACCAGAGGGAGAGAGGAAGGGAAGGAGGGAAGGATGGGAGGGAAGGAAGGGGTTGGGAGGGGAAAGGTGAGGCAAGAGGTATGGGGTGGGAGGGGGATAGGGGTTGGGGGGAAGAGAAGATGAGAAGAGAGAGAGAGGGAAGGAGAAAATGACAATTAACCTAGTCAGTAGGGTTGAGCAAGCCATAAGCTCAACCTCGTAAGTTTAGCGTAAGACAAATGACCTCTCGCTGACCAGTAATTATCCCAGAATTACCCGCGACACAACCACTAGGTTAGGCTTGGTCCTTGGTCGGGAAGGGGAAGTGGAGGCTGTGATGGGCGTGGGAGGGTAGGCAGAGATGGGGGTGGGTTGGCAGAGGAAGGCAGTGGTTAAGGCAGGGAAATAGATGGGGTAGACCAGACGAAACAGATTTACCGGTGGACTGGTGGTAGAAACGCAACGAAACACGGAGGAAGATGGTGAAAATAAGTTTTAGGATAGAAATTGGAAACTTGAATTATTTGTTTAAAGAACCCATAGCCATTCTGTGGGCGGCGAGGGAACGGTTACAGTCACATTATGGGTTTAAGAGCTGAACTCCATTATTCTGTAAGGAATCATGTAATTTCAAAGGTAAAAAATGATGAGGGGTCTGAAATGTTGTGTAGCGAAGAGTGGGGTTCACAGCAAGGTAAGCACTGTGAAAGCACTTTAATCCCCTGAGGTTGAATGCTCAATAACTCGCCACGCAATATGTAAAACAGATCTCTAACCTTGTCCATGGAGGGCAGAGGAAAATGTATGTATGGTGCTTAGCACTGAATAAATTCATGGCCACGTCTCTGGTAGAAAATAAAGTAAATAAAATGTTCAACTAGAGAACAGCATCATTTTCTTACATGAAAAGATCTTTTACTACTGGAATCGATTCGATAACAAATCTAATTTACTGAAATCGCTTAAAAATGTAAAATATGTATTCCCCAAAGCGCAGGCGAGATACATAATAATTTACACCTGGAAAATATTAAAGAGACTGCTTCCAAATCTACACACGGAAATAACACCACGTGAGACTAGGAGGCATGGCAGGAAGTGCAGAATAGCCCCGTTGAAGAGCAGAGGTGCAATAGGTACGCTGACAGAAAAAACTATCAATATCAAGGCCCCGAGACTCTTCAACACTCTCCCTGTAAACATCAGGGACATAACTGGCCGACCTCTCACGGTGTTCAAATAACACCTCCAAAGGATACCTGATCAAACAGGCTGTGATTCAAACGTCAGGCTGTGAGCAGCTGCGGCCAGCCGCGTCCATCAGCTTGATTGATTAGATAACCTGGTCAGAGACTGAGCCGCCAGGACATTGATTCCTGGAACCAACAACAGGTAGAACCCCTTAACAATAACGTTCCAGCCAGCCCCCCCCCCCTCCCTCCCCCCCTCCCTCCCCCCTTCCTCGTCTTCTACCTCTTCTTTCTGGAACTCGGCCGGATGTCCTCGGCCCGTCGACTACCTGGCCCACGGGTTGACCCACGTCCGCACTCGTCCCGTCCCCCTGGGGCATGTTGAGTCGCGTCGCTTCCGACCTATTATCATGCCCCTCATACCCATCCAGCGGGCGATTGGTCCAGGTGGGTAGCAATGGGTCCTGGATGTAGCTCCCAGCCTGCCTGTAACAGTTGTGTGGACCGTCGGGCTACGAAGGTCCACACAACCTCACACACCTGGGCCAGGATTCACCAAACATTTACACAAACACTTACGAAACCTCTACATCTTTTCTCAATCATGGTGGTTTTATTTACATTTATTAAATTGTGTCTGAGCTTGGAAACTTTACAACCTAATTGTATTATTGTTATAAACAACCTCGCGGCGCTTGAAGCTCATAAACTCTTTTAATATACGTAAAGAAAGCCGCCATGATTAAAAAAAAAAGATGTACATGTTTCGTTATTGGTTAGGTAAATGCTTGATTAATTCTGGCCCCTGACATTTGCCAGGCCAGGCTGTGACAGTGAGACAACTCTAGAAAACAGCAACAGGTAAACAACAACTTACAGATTCTTTAATATGTACAGTTTACAGTAGCAATGAACTATTATGTTGTTGTTGTTAAAGATTCGCTACCTGGAACAACATTCCAAATAGCACGGGCTATGGTGAGCCCGTAAATGAACTATTAATCATAAACTTGTGATGTTTGGTTGGCAACTTAGGCAACATAGCGATGGTTTACATCAATGATGAAATATTTAGAAATGTCTTCAACATTTGAATTTGATATTCAAATATACGATGTTACAAGGTGCACCGAGACTGCTGCTGGTAAGTAGTGGTTACACAGGCGATGGATCGTGTAACAATTGCTAACTTAAATGGACTAGAGTTCGATTTCTGGGCAGGAGGAACGTTTGGGCAAGTTTCCTTACAACTGTTGCCTCTGTTCACTTAGCAATAAATAGGTATCTTTTGTCCTCTTAACCCACCTTTGTCCTCTTACTCTAACTTAATGTAACTTTATCTTGAGATGATTTCGGGGCTTAGCGTCCCCGCGGCCCGGTCCTCGACCAGGTCTCCTTTTTGTTATACACTCCCATGAAGCAGCCCGTAGCAGCTGTCTACCTCCCAGGTACCTATATACTGCTAGGTAACAGGGGCATCAGGGTGAAAGAAACTTTTTTGTCCATTTGTCTCCGCCTCCACCGGGGATCGAACCCGGAACCTCAGGACTAAGAATCCGAAATGCTGTCCACTCAGCTGTCAGG
>WNGS01162935.1:0-10261 GCA_020271785.1 Procambarus virginalis | reverse complement strand
ATCGGCGGGGAACACATCCGCCAGGACATCACCTGCCGTAGCATCGGCTGAGACAACATCAGCAGCCGGGTTCAGCCCCCAGGGGACGTGTTCAGCTGTAACACCATCAGCTGGCCCATCGGCCGCTAGGCCATCGGCAGGGACCACATCAGCAACATCAGAATCAGCCGCGGGTCGTGTCCCATGGCAGCTGCCGGATCGTCGTCTGGGACCACATCTGGCAGAACATCAGCGGGTGGGGGTGGCCCCCCACGGGACATACTCAGCTGGAACCTCACCAGCTGTGCCAGCGGCTGCTGGGACATCGGCAGCATAACATAATGGTTAATTATTACCTGTAAATAACTAAACAACAAGTAAGTAAGAAGAAGACTGCAACAGCACATCCCAGCTGACTTTACTTAATAACTTTACACAAGAGGCGAGGGCCCGTAGTACTTTAACTAGCGCATCCAAGCCGCCCTAGTTAATAACTTAAAGGCAGCTAAAGTTAAACAACCGGTCTGCAAAGACAGCAATATTAACCTAGACATGCAACATGAGCAATGCACCAAACGTAGGAAGTTTATGAGTAGTTAATAACATAAGAGGCAAAGCTAAAGTTTAAACAACCTGACTGTAAAGACAGCAGAAGTAACATGGACATGCAACATGGGCAAGGCATCAAATGTAAACGTAAACATTTAGCCCGCGCACTGATAACCACATAAATGTAACCATAGTAAGCAACATGACTGTGCAGCCAAGTCCAGGCATACAGACTGTAATAAATTAATAAATTATTGAGGGGCGTCGACGACCTAACCTGTACCTGTGGCGCCTACCGACAGCCGTACTTACCGTACCCGTGACGTACGGTACTTAGCTGGGCGTGCGCGGCGGGAACAGCGCCGTCCGCGCATTCGGCTGCTGTATCGTCAGTGGGGACCACATCCACCAGGAAAACAGCGGCCGGGACAGGCCAGGAGCTGCTGTAGCAATGGTGAGTCAACTTCATCAACTTGGCTTGACCCCAGAGGACATGTTCAGCTGGAACACAACCAGCTGTGGCAGCAGGTGCAGGGACATCGGCAGCAAAACAAAATGGTTAATTGGAACCATAAATAACTAAATAATGCAGGGCAACACCGGCCAGACTTAAGTCTGGAACAAGCGTCCTTGGACCACATCAGTCGGACACCGCCACTGGGCCATCAGCTGCTGGATCATCATATGGGCCCACTTCAGCCGGAACTTCAGCGGGCGGAGTTGTCCCGCAGGGGACATGCACAGCTGGAACACAACCAGCTGTGGCAGCTGGTGCAGGGACATCGGCAGCATAACATAATGTTTAATTGTAACCATAAAGAACTAAATAATGCCGGCAACACCGGCCAGACTTAAGTCTGGAACAAGCGTCCTGGGAACATCAGTCAAAATCTCGAGCATCAGTCGGAACATCAAACATCAGTCGGGACATCAAACATCAGTCGGGACATCAAACATCAGTCGGGACATCAAACATCAGTCGGGACATCAAACATCGGTCGGGACATCAAACATCGGTCGGGACATCAAACATCAGTCGGGACACCGGCCGCTGGGCCGTACCCCATGGCAGCTGGGCCATCACCTGGTGGATCGTCGGCTGGGGCCACATCAGCGGGTGGGGTTGGGCCCCCCGGGTGCATACTCAGCTGGAGCACCATCGGCTGTGCTAACAGGTGCTGGGCAACAGCAGCATAACATAATGTTAATTATTAACCTGTAACTAACTCAACAATGCCGTCGACATCGGCCAGCCTTAAGTCTGGAACATACATCCTGTGAGCACATCAGTCGGTACAGCGGCCACTGGGCCGTGCCCCATGGCAACTGGGCCAGCAACTGCAGGTTCTTCATATGGGGCCACTGCAGCCGGCACTTGGGCTGGCGGGGCGGGCTCGCAGCTAGGAGGCATGCACAGCTGGAGCACCACCAGCTGGGTCGTCGGCAGCACAACATAATATTCAATGAACAACCATAAATAAAGAAATGAAGCCGGGCAAGACCGGCCAGACTTAAGGTCTGGGGCGCAAGGCCTGGGACCAACTCAGCCGGGGCAGCAGCCGCTGGTCGGGCCCCAGGCAACTGGATCATCATCTGGGGCCACATCCGCCGGGACATCAGCGGGCGGGGTCGGCCCCCAGGGGACACGCACAGCTGGAGCACCACCAGCTGGGCCATCTGCTGCTGGGTCGTGGTCAGCAAACATAATGGGTAATTTAGCGCCATAAATAAGTGGTGAAAATTAGCGTGATTTAATACTTGAAGATTGGCTACAGTAATTAATTAATAGGGATATCCAAATAAATAGGAATAATAAAACTGCTGGATCGTGCCCCATGGCAGCTGGGCCATCTGCTGCTGGGTCGTCATCAGGGGCCAAATCAGCTGGGACGTCGCGGGCGGCTGGCCCCGTGGGGACACACTCAGCTGGGACACCACCAGCTGGCCCAGCAGCTGCTGGGTCATCAGCAGCATAACGTAAAGGGTAATTATTAACCATAAATTACTGGTTAAAGAGTGGGTTTTGAAAAATGATCAAAAGCCACAAACAAGTAATGGAATTAACAACAAATGATAGATGAAGTAATTATAGGCCATGTGTCAACGTCAGGGAACACATCCGCTGAGCCAACAGCAGCAGAACGTAATGGGTAATCAGTAACCATAAACAACTGGTTAAATTAGCGGGTTTGAATAGGTGAGTAAGACCCACGAACGAATAAATAAATTTACTAAAATTAATAGATGAAATAATTATAGGCCAAGTGACATCAGCAGGAATCGCATCCGCTGGGCCAATGGCAGCATATGACATAATGGGTAAGCAGGAACCACAAATAACTGGTTAAATAGCAGGTGGAATAGATGATTGAAAGCCACAAACGGATAGTTAAATTAACTAGCAAATAAATAAATGAAATTATAGGCCATGGGTCATCATCAGGAATCACATCTGCTGGGTCAAAGGCAGCCCAGCGTAAACAGGTAAGCAGTAACCACAAATAACTGGTTAAAATAGTGTATTCGTTTAAGGTTTAATAGCCGCAGCTATTAATTAAGGTACAAACGAATTAAATGAATAAACATAAGGCCATGAGTCATCGGCGTGAAACACCTCCACCAGGCCGACCGGGGCATCAGCTGAGCCAGCGTCAGTAGCTGGGCTTGGCCCCCAAGGGACACGCTCGGCCGGGACACCCCCAGCCAGGCCAGCAGCTGCGGAGCATCGGCTGCATACTGTAATGGGGAGTAGTAACCATAAATAACGTAAAATTACACGTGAATGAATAATTGTTGAATGGCCACAACGAGTAATAAGATAAGAATCGAATTTAAGGTCATGGGTCATCGGCGGGACTCACAACCGCCAGACCGTCCAGGACATCAGCTGAGCCAAGCCCGGGGGTTGGCCCCCATGGGACATGTGCTCAGGCAGCACCCAGGGCCCAGGCAGGGCGACACCCGTGCCCGAGACGCTGCTAGGCCCCCCAGGGCATGCACAGTAATCACGTGTGCATGTACGTACGTGCACACGCACGCACGTACAATCTATGCCGGATGCTGTCCACTAAGGACGGGGCCCAGCACACGCTGGCCCGTGCAGAGGGGCAGGATGGCTGAACACGGCCCAGGGCGTGCCCTCCAAGGGGCGCCTGCCTCGTGTGCGTCACGACCAGGGCGTGGGCCCCGGGAACAGGCTCGGGCATGGGCCTGGAGCCCGGCCACGTGTCGACGCCGACTTGGCTTGGGCCCTAGGGGCCGGGCCCGAGGGCGGAGGGCCGCCACCGCCCGGCCTCGTGGCGAACTCGGCCCAGGGCGTGCGCTCCAAGGAGCGCCTTGCCGCGTGGGCGTCACGACCAGGGCGTGGGCCCCGGGGACAGGCCGCCTGGAGCCTGGCCACGTGTCGATGCCGACTTGGCTTGGGCCCTAAGGGCCGGGCCCAAGGGCAGAGGGCCGCCACCGCCTGGCCACGTGGCATCAACGCCGAGGGCAAAGCGACCCAGAAAGCATCGCACGGCGGATTCTGGCGCGGACCCTAAAGGCGCTCCTGCTTCCCCAGGGGCAGCAGGAGGCCAAGGGAGCTAGCTAAGGCGGTACACACGGTCCACTTGGGGATGGCGCTTTTCACACGCCTGCACTGAGGAGGTCCTGACTAGATTAAAACAGAAACTTCACTTTTACCTTGGCAATAGGAGTGTGGGGCAGGAGGCCCCTGCCGAAGCAAGTTGCGAGGTCGAGGGTACCAAGACGTCCAGTAGAGAGAGGTCTGGGACCAGGGTAGCCGTCGTGTTGTCCATCTCGTGCGTGGTCCGACGTTGTGAGGGGAGGAGTTACGAGCACTGCTGTGTTCGTGGTGAGAGTGAGGCAGAGCCTCCCTTACCATCCCAATTTATAAGCTCCCAGACCTTCCCCCGCAGGCCGCGGAAGGCGCTGCGCAAATGTTTCTTTGTCCCCCTTTTCAGAAAAATCTCCGCTTTTATGCAATCAGAGGTCATATCTAGAACTTAATACTAATTGAGCATAAAGAATAAAATGTGTTGAGAACAAATACAAATAAAGATAAAAAAAAGGGGGAACATGACTGAAAAAGCAGCACAAATACAAAAGGTTGACAAACAGCGTTGACTAAAAAAATAACATACATGGGTTGACAATAGAGGGGTAAGGTAGCTGGTTACAGGGAATTTATTAGGTAGTGTTTAGTTTTAATCTTAAACTGGTTGAGAGAGGTACAGTCTTTAACATGGTTGGGGAGGTCATTCCACATTCTGGGTCCCTTGATTTGTAGAACATTTCTAGTTTGATTAAGCCGTACTCTTGGAATATCAAAACTGTATTTATTTCTAGTGTGGTGCTCATGGGTTCTGTTACAACCTTCAATGAAGCTTTTGAGTTCAGGATTGGCATTACAGTTCAGCGTTTTATATATGTATGATACACATGAGAGAATGTGCAGTGACTTAATATCTAACATATTCAGAGATTTGAGTAGGGGTACCGAGTGATCTCTGGGGCCAGAGTTGGATATTGTCCTAATAGCAGCTTTGTGTTGAGTAATTAGAGGACGTAAATGATTTTGGGTAGTAGAACCCCAAGCACAAATACCATAGTTGAGATATGGATAGATGAGGGAGTAATAGAGAGTCACCAGGGCAGGTCGGGGTACATAATATCTGATCTTAGAAAGAATGCCAACAGTTTTTGAAACTTTTCTTGATATATTTAGAATGTGTCCCTGGAAATTCAGCTTGTGGTCAATGAGAACGCCAAGGAACTTGCCATCTAATTTGTTACAAATTTGGGTATTGTTAATTTTGAGATTTATTTGATTAGAGGATTTATTGCCAAACAGAATATAGAAAGTTTTGTCAATGTTAAGGGTGAGTTTGTTGGCAGTTAGCCAAAGATGGACTTTATTTAGCTCAGTATTTACTGTGGCATTTAGAGCAAGGGGGTCAGGACTGGAGTAAATGAAGGTTGTGTCGTCAGCAAATAGAATTGGTTTGAGGTGTTGGGAGGCATATGTAATCAATCAGAGCTTTAATATAACAATGTGCTTTAATATACTTACAAAGCTCTCTCATCTCATTTTTCTCTTGCAATGAATTTGTTATCATTTATCAATTCTGATAGAACTTACCTACTTAAAATTATGTTAGATTAAGGACTTGCCCGAAACGCTGCGCGTACTAGTGGCTTTACAAGATTGTAATACTGTCCTATTCAATGTATTCTCACAAACCTAATGTACCTTCTTGTATATACATAAATATATAAATAAATAAAATAAATAAATAAATTAATAAATTCAGGCAGTGTGTCAAGGTCAAGTTTACTCTGTGGCACATATAAGTTGATTATATGTAGGGCATTATTGTTTAAGTAAAGGGTTACTCCCAGTGATTCAAACTCATCCCCCATGTGCAGGTCATCAATAATCTGTGCGGGAATGTTGTTATTTACAAAAGTGGTGAGACCCCGTTTTCTTTCCCCAGAGGGCAGGGAGAACTTGCGATAACCGCTGAACCTTGGGTTGAAGTCATCACCTACCATCGTCTCCTGTAGCACTATGACGTCAGTTTGGTGTTCACGAACGTATTGTATGATGTCATTAATTCTATTACGAACGCCATTGCAGTTCCATTGTAGGATAGTGAGACTTTCATCACCGTGGTTATCCATCGTGGAGGTGTTGGTCATCAGATGTGCTGTGTGCGGTGTTGTTGCTCGTGAGTGTGTGTGTGCACTGGTGGTGTTGTATGTGGTGTTGCACCACCGTCATGTGCTGGTGGTACTGTTTGTATGGGTGCTTGTGATCAATGGCGGTGTGTACACTAGTGTCGTTGTGTTCACTGGTGGTGCTGTTGGTGGTGTTGTGTTCACTGGTGGTGGTGTGTTCACTAGGGCAGCGATAGCACCGAGTCTACTGTTATGTGCCGTGGCTCGTGTTGCATCCTCATGCATTCAGTTGCAACCTGCTGATCTCGCCAGAAACAAGTTCACGCCGTGCAGCATGTGAAGTATGTCCCCTTGGGTCTTCTGGATTGTACATAGGGTAGTTTCAAGTTTATTTTGCTTGCTCATTAGTTCTTGCATGAGTGGGTGATTTATTATCACGTGGGTAATCATTGCTTCCATATTGGGCGGCATTGTTTTATCTGGAGTCAGTGAGGTGTTGGCTGGTGAGTGGGGAGGGGGAGTGGTAGGTTGGGGGGAAGGGAGGGTCGCCTGAGAGGCGGAAGGGCTGGTTGACTGGGAGGCGTTATATAGGGGGTATGGGTGATGAGGCAGGAATGGGGTTGTTGGGTGGGGTAGGGTTGGGGTTAGTGAGAGAGGTAAGGTTGGGGTTAGCGAGTGGGGTAGAGGTAAATGGGTTTGTATGAGAAATGGGATCTGGTTGGGCCTGTGCAGGGTGTTGGTGGGTCACTCCACCACTACCCCAGGCTGCTGTATGCCAATTGGAGGCTGTACCCTGACTTGCTGTGGTACTGTTCACGGAGCCATTCCCGCCCCTGTTCACTGGCCCACCTGCTGTCTGCGTCGGCGTCCTTCTCAAGCCCTGCCAGCCAGGCCTCTTGCTGCAATACCTGTTCCAGGCATAATGGGACTTGAGGTAAAGGAGAAGCATTGCCAGACATGTGGCTTTATTGAACAAATAATTACAGTACAGTTACATCCTGCAATACACAAGCCATATATTATACAAAACTTATAAAGACTAACAGTGCTTAAGATATATAATATAATAAGCAAAGTACACATGACTAACGCTAGAACAAATAGAAATTAACTAGGAGTGAACACAAAGCTAACCTGTACACAGGCACGACACAGCTGATCTGACAACAACAAAACAGTCAAGCGAGCATCCAAACAAAACAGTCAAGCGAGCATCCATCCGGGTACAATAATACAATAACACTTTACTACATTCACCCCCTCTAGCTTTAAGTAACATAGTCCCGAAGATGAGTAGGGGTACTGCGCATCCTTCCAGATCGTCGAAGGGACTCCTGCAAAGTTGATGCCTCTAGTGTTCCAGTCGGTTCCTGCATACCACCTTCTCGAGGAGTGTTTCATCAGAGAAAGGTTTCCAATTAGGTGTTTTCGGTTAGGTGGTTCGGAACGAAGTAGTCCAGATAAGGTAGTTCAGATGGGGTAGTTCAGGATGAGGCCGTTCAGGATGAGGCGGGTTGGGGTTTACCCAATCTTTCACAATCGCTGGGTGTTGCTGTTGAATGTTGAGATGGGGTCCAAATCTCGCAGCCCTCTGTGGCCATGGGTGCGAGGTGTCTTAATATACAGTAGTAATCCTGCTATTCGGGAACTTGACACGGGCGTATTTCCGGATTCACATCTACGACCTCAACCTCATCAACTAGAGGATCATTTTTGCTTTGCCGCACATGACGTTTAGGAGGACAGGGCCTCTGCAAGCAAGCCACGTAGGTAGTGTTCGCCCTGAAGTTGATCTTCTTGTATGCTGGAAGAATCGTTCATGTGGTGTACAATTTGTAGAGGTGATCAGTGAACAGTGATCGAATAGAGTGGAGTGCATCAGGAAGACTACTTCCAATTGGGATACATCTAAGCCTCTCGTCCTAAGAGCTAGTAGCACTGTCTTCCAAATAATCCTATTGTACTTCTCAGCCTGGCCATTTCCTCTAGGGTTGTAAGGAGTTACGGCTAGTTGGCTACCCCCCTTTTTTTTAGTAGAAAATCTTTCAACTCCTCCGACATAACGAAGTTCCCCTATCAGAGTGTATATGCGGGCATACCAAAGATTGCAAACAGCAGACCATGCCCTTTAAGTAAGAGCAGAGTTAAAATTACCTACCATAAGTGAGAGTTTTGTCTATTAGCACAGTTTTTCGGCGTGAAGGCATTGAGTAGATCTAGGCACACATGAAGTTTCAAGCTAAACTTTCTAATATGCTACACTCACCTGAGGTCTATAGAAGAAGAACGAAATCTGATTATTATCTTGGTTCTCTACAAGGTAGCCAACTCCATCAAAATATTAATATGTACCCAACTCAACTAATGATTAATCAAACCAATTACTTCATGGGATACTGGGATTTATCATTTGATTTTGTAAATGCGCCCAAGAAAGATAGTGTGCACTCTACATTATTAAACAGTTAACACTGAAAAGCATCACTGAAAGTACTCAGATTATGGGTAACGATGTGTATCATGCTATACCGACGGCTCTGTAGAAGAGGGTGGACGATGTACCGGATGTGCCTGTAATGTATTTTGAACAATCTCTCTCGTACATACAGCAATGAAGCGCGTCATGACTGGGCAAGTACAACTCAAACCGAACTTGCAGGCATATACCTTGCCACTGAATTTTTAAAAAACAAAGACAGTGGACTTATATACTGTCTCGCAGAGTGCACTCCTGGCATTGAACGCACATAGTAGGACACCCCCAGAAAATAGTTCAGTGATATTCGAAATGAATGTTTTAGCTGCTAAAGAAAACAGATTTGAAATTAAATTCCTATGGATACCATCACATGTTGGCATCTCAAGGCATGACACTGTTGATATGCTTGCAAAGACAGCCTGTAGAAAACCAGTGTAGAAATTGAATATGGGTATTTCATTAGCAGTGGAAATTAAAGAGAATACTTAAACAAATATCTAATGAAGATCTCACCAACCTAACAAATTCACAAAGACCTGAAAGTTGTAGCATTAAATATTATGATAGATANCAGCACCACATTCACACATAACTAAGAAAGTCTCTAAGACAGTTGGTATACTCTCCAAAATCAGATATTATGTTCCTACTCTGCTCTCCTCTCACTATATTATGCACTAATCTACCCTATCTTAATTATGGTATCTGTGCATGGGGTTCTACCACTGCAAACCACCTTAAGCCCATCATCACCCAGCAAAAATCTGCTATCAGAAAAATAACTAACTTCTGCTTTCAGACAACATTCGGCTCCCTTGTTTAAATCCCTAAACTTGCTAAATATTAACTCCCTCCACACATTCTCTTGTGTCAACTACATTTACAAACCCTGTTCTTAAATGCAAACAATGCTCTGAAACTCTCCCTGGACAGATGTAATAGGACCCATTATCACCACACCAGAAATAAATATCTCTTTGATATCCCCAGGGTCAAACTTAATCTGTGTAAACACTCTATGCAAATTAAGGGACCTAGTCTATGGAACCACCTCTGTAGTGAATTGAAAAACTGTAAAACTTTTGCCTTATTTAAAAGCAAAAACCAAAAGTACTTAATTTCATCTTCTTAGTTTACTACACTGAGCTTTAATTTGCTCTGTACCTAGTGTTTCCCAATCTCCTAATTTTTATGTATTTAACCCAAACAACCTTATCATTGTGTTCATTGCTGTCTTCTTTATGTGCTAGCCATATTCTGTATTGTGCATACCAATTTTTGTCAACTACCATTCAAGCTGTCATTGCAATCATTCTTAGCTACCTAAGTGCTTTAATATACTGTACCTACAATTTTCTCTCATCTTTTTTTTTCTTGCCATGTTAACTCTTTTCATTTTTTTTTATAATTTTGCAAGTATTTACCTACTTAAAATTTTTTTTAGATTAAGGACCTGCCCGAAACGCTGCACGTGCTAGTGGCTTTACAAGATTTAATTACCATGTTATGTATCCCCACATTCTCAATGTACCTTCTTGTATATGTATAAATAAATAAATAAATAAATAATGAGAA
>WNGS01162931.1:10185-31816 GCA_020271785.1 Procambarus virginalis | reverse complement strand
GATACCAGATGCACTTAAATAGCAAACATAGCCCCTCTACACAAGGGAGGGAGCAAAGCATTAGCAAAGAATTAAGACCAGTTGCACTAACATCGCACATAATAAAAGTATTGAGAGTGATTAGGAGTCAGGTCACCAATTTCATGGAGCCCAATGACCTTCACAATCCAGGCCAAAATTGGATTTCGAGCAGGAAGATCGTGCCTCCACAGCTACTTGAGCACTACGACAAAGTCACTGAGGCATTAGAAGAAAAACAGAATGCTGATGTGATATACACGGACTTCGCAAAGGCTTTCGATAAAGGGTCATGGCGTTGTGTGCTATCATGGCGTGATAGCACACAAAACGAGGTCAATGGGAATAACCGTTAAAGTAGGACGCTGGATATTCAGTTTTCTGTCAAACAGGACTCGGCGAGCAACGGTCACCCATATAAAATCTAGTCCGAGCGCAGTTAAAAGCTCTGTACCTCAGGGTACAGTACTTGCAACCGCTGCTTTTCCTTATTCTCATATCAGATATAGACAAAAATTACAAGCCACAGCTTCGTATCATCCTTTCCAGATGACACAAAAATCAGTATGAAAATTACCTCGGCTGAGACATTGAAAAACTTCAAGCTGATATTAATAAAGATTTCGACTGGGCATCAGAAAATAACATGATGTTTAACAGTGATAAATTCAGGTACTAGGCAAGGTAAAAATGAGGACCTTAAACATAATACAGGGTACAAAACACAATCAAATGTGCCCATAGTAGGAAAACAGCATGTCAAGGATTTGGGAATAATGATGTCTGACGACCTAAACGTTTAGGGAGCATAACCAAGCAATATTGCGTCAGCCAGAAAAATGATAGGATGATTACGAGAACTTTCAAATCCAGGATCCCATCACAATGGTTGTACTCTTCAAGTCACTTGTGTTGTCCCGTCTTGAGGACTGCTCAGTACTCACTTTCCCCTTTCAGAGCAGGAGAGATTGCTGAAATAGAGCGAATACAGAGAACATATACGGCACGCATAGACGCGATAAAAGCACCTAAATTATTGGGGTCGTCTCAAAGCCCTCCAAATGTACTCACTAGAAAGAAGACGAGAGAGATATCAAATAATATACACCTGGAAGATACTGGAGGGCCAAGTACCAATCTACACAGTAAAATAACAACGTACTGTAGTGAACGATATGGAAGAAAATGCAGAATAGAACCGGTGAAGAGCAGAGGTGCCATAGGCACAATCAGAGAACACTGTATAAACATCAGAGGTCCACGGTTGTTCAACACCCCCCAGCAAGCAATAAGAAATATTTCCGGAAACACCCGTGGACATCTCAAGAGGAAACTAGATTTATTCCTCCAAGGAGTGCCGGACCAACCGGCTGTGGTGAGTATGTGGGCCTGCGGGCCGCTCCAAGCAACAGCTAGTGGACCAAACTCTCACAAGTCAAGACTGGCCTCGGGCCGGGCTTGGGGAGTAGAAGAACTTCCAGAACCCCATCAACCAGGTATAAACCAGTACCGTCTACGGAGGGTTCTGCAAGGATCATCAAACTTCAGCTTCATACAGCAGCAGGAATGGTCAGCCTCATCAACGCCTATGCACCAACACTGACCTCTACCGAAGCGAAGGACGAGTTCTATGCAGCCCTCAGAAAGGAACCTACAGGCCCTCCGTACTGCCCGCTGTAGAGTTCATCAAACTGCGAGGCGCTGTGCTAACGATTACTGGCTTCGTCTCTGTTCCAGCATCCAGACTGCGGCAACTGTCGGCAACATAAGAGGCATGTACGAAGGGATCAAGCAGGCAACCGGCCCTACACAAAACAGGACGGCTCCTCTGAAGTCAGCCACTGGAGAGATCATTAAAGACCATGATCAACAGATGAATTGCTGGGTGGAACATTACTCCGAACTCTACTCCAGAAAGAACTTGGTCAGCGTAGAAGCCTTGGATGCAATCGAGTGCCTGCCCATCATGGAAGAACTTGATCTTGAACCAACTGTGGAAGTAGCTGAGAAAGCAGTAGATTCACTTTCCTCAGGGAAGGCCCCAGGAGACGACAGGATTCCACCTGAAGTTCTCAAGTGCGCTCATGGAACACTTAAAACTGAGCTTCATGAACTTTGTGCCAGTGCTGGAGGGAGGGCTCGGTGCCGCAAGACATGAGAGATGCAAACATCATCACTCTCTACAAAAATATAGGTGACAGAAGCGATGTCAACAATTATTGCGGCATTTCCCTCCTCAGCGTCGTCGGCAAACTCTTCGCCAGGGTCGTCTTGGTCAGGTTTCAGATTCTTGCTGAAAGAGTGTACCTTGAGTTACAGTGTGGCTTCCGAGCAGAGAGGTCGACCACTGACATGGTGTTCTTCCTGAGACAGCTTCAAGAAAAGTGCAGGGAGCAGAAAAAAGCCTTGTACATCGCCTTCATTGACCTTACAAAGGCTTTTGACCTCGTGAGCAGGGACGGACTCTTCAAGATCTTGGCCAAAATTGGCTGCCCACACACCTTACTCAGCATGACACAATCGTTCCACAAGGATATGAAGGGGACAGTCGTGTACGACGGCTCAACTTCTGAACCATTCAACATCAACAGGGATGTGTTCTTGCCCCAACCCTGTTCGGCATATTCTTCGCGATCCTCGTCAAGCATGCCTTTGGAACAATCACAGAAGGCATCTATCTCCGTACAAGATCTGATGGAAAGCTCTATAATCTATCCAGACTCCGAGCAAAGACAAAAGTACAGATGCGAATCCTCAGGGAGTTCCTCTTCGCCGACGACGCAGTAATTACCACACACACAGCAGAAGGCCTGCAGCAGCTACTCAACCGCTTTGCCGCAGCCTGTTCCGCATTCGGCCTGACAATCAGCCTGAAGAAGACACAGGTGATGGGACAAGACATCAATGAGCTACCCCGTATAAACATAGCAGACTGTGTACTGGAGGCAGTTCACGAGTTTGTGTACCTGGGCTCCACAATCTCAGACACCCTTTTCCTGGACACAGCTCAACAGGTGTATCGGGAAGGCCGCAACAACACTGGCCAGGCTCATAAAGCACGTTTGGGAAAATGCCAAACTGACAGTGCACAACAAGGCACAAGTCTACATGGCACGTGTGGTGAGTACACTTCTCTACTGCTCGAAATCCTGGACCCTGCGCTCTCGCCAGGAGAGACGGCTCAATACCTTTCACATGCGGAACCTAAGACGCATCCTTGACATCACGTGGAAAGACCACGTCACCAACAACACAGTACTCGAGAGAACGGGAGTCACTTCAATATTCACTCTCCTGAAACAGAGACGCATGCGATGGCTAGGACATGTCACATGCATGGAAGATGGCCGCATACCAAAGGACCTCTTGTATGGAGAACTGGCAACAGGAAGGAGACCCACCGGAAGACCTCAGCAGCGGTTCAAAGACGCCTGCAAACGCGACCTCGAGTAGATGAACATCGACATCAATACTTGGGAGGAAGCAGCTGCGGACAGATCTGCCTGGAGATGCAAAATGCAGAAGGGACTCCAGCAATTCAAGGATGACCTGAAGAGGCAGGCGGAGGATAATAGTCTTCAGAGGAGGTCTCGACCATTGTCAGACGCACCCGCTTCGGCGTTTATCTGCGCCCGCTGCAGTCGAGACTGTCATTCTCGAGTTGGCCTTCACAGGCACAGCAGGCACTGCATCCAACTAGACTACAACAACTAGACACCCAGGGCACAACTTCATAACCCCACGGGATTGACGGTTGCCTACTACTTTGTATTACACAGTATTCCAAAACTGGAATATCCAGCATCGGATTGAAACATAAAACCAAATACAGAGGTTTGCACCAAGATTTATGCCAGAGCTAAAAGGGCTGAGCCCTGGAGGAAAGAACAGAGGGAACATGATGACAACATACATGATACTAAGAGGAATTGAAATGATGGACAAGGATATAGTGAGGGAAAGTAGGACGAGAAGACGTAGGTGGAAGCTGGAAACAGAAATGAGTCGATGAAAGGTAAGGAAACCTTCTCACCCTGTAAGGGTTATCAATAAGTGGATTGCTCTCATAGAGGAGGTTGTGGAAACCACCTCCATTCACAACTTTTAAGACCAGATTCGACAAAGAATTCAAAGGGCAAAACAGTTCAATTGAAAAGCAACAGGTACAACAAGGCTAATAGGAAGGGCATAAAGAACCAGACCTCACTTTCCCGTAGTCACTGACAGGCGAGGACTGATAAATACGTCCAAGCGACAGGCGAGGTAAATTTGGCTTTCGTTGATACTGTTTTAAAACCGGCACACAATCCCCTGAGCCCACACACCCACACACGTGAGGACACCCGCTCTAACACTACACACCCACACACGAGAGGACACCCGCTCTAACACTACACACCCACACACGTGAGGACACTCGCTCTAACACTACACACCCACACACGTGAGGACACTCGCTCTAACACTACACACCCACACACGAGAGGACACTCGCTCTAACACTACACACCCACACACGAGAGGACACTCGCTCTAACACTACACACCCACACACGTGAGGACACCCGCTCTAACCCTACACACCCACACACGTGAGGACACTCGCTCTAACACTACACACCCACACACGTGAGGACACTCGCTCTAACACTACACACCCACACACGAGAGGACACCCGCTCTAACACTACACACCCACACACGTGAGGACACTCGCTCTAACACTACACACCCACACACGTGAGGACACTCGCTCTAACACTACACACCCACACACGAGAGGACACCCGCTCTAACACTACACACCCACACACGGGAGGACACCCGCTCTAACACTACACACCCACACACGAGAGGACACCCGCTCTAACACTACACACCCACACACGGGAGGACACTCGCTCTAACACTACACACCCACACACGAGAGGACACCCGCTCTAACCCTACACACCCACACACGGGAGGACACCCGCTCTAACCCTACACACCCACACACGTGAGGACACCCGCTCTAACACTACACACCCACACACGTGAGGACACCCGCTCTACACACCCACACACGAGAGGACACCCGCTCTAACCCTACACAAACAACCACCAAACAACAGTCCCGTACTACAGCGCTCGTTTTTCAGGCAATAATTGAACTTAATTATGAATTAATGGGGCGATAATTTAACAACCATTCCTCCGTCACATTATCGGCCAGCGTAGCGTAGAGACATTTAGCGTAGAGACTCTCCAGTGTACCCTCGTACATAACAGGAACATTACCCGTCTGTGTCTCCCCACCCCCCCCCCCCCCGCAGCCACCACCGTCCCATCCCAAATTCTTATCCTGAACCTTTCCCAGTGCTATATAGTCGTAATGGCTTGGCGCTTTCCCCTGATAGTTCCCTTCCCCCATCAACGTGCACACACCACCCACAATGAGACGGGGGAGGGGGGTGGGGGGGAGGGGGGTGGGGGGGGGGGGAGGTGAGGGGATTATCGTCAAATAATCATTTGTATGTATATTATGTATAATTTCGTATGGTTCCCATAAGAGTTGAGGACACAGTTCACTATATATAGTACATATGTATACATATTGTCGCTAGATGCAAATTGTATGTTTAGTGCAAGGATTTATTTCTGTTTGCAAGGTTCGTATTGAGTGTTTTGCTATATTATATATATATATATATATATATATATATATATATATATATATATATATATATATATATATATATATATATATATATATATATATACATACATACATAGATGCATACATAAAGAGAGAGACAGACAAGTGGTGGTAGTGTTCAACACTGACATTGTCCAGCACTAATTGTGTATAGCGCTCCTTTTTTTCTTTTGTTTATTTTGCCTATTACTTTGATTTGTTCATTCTTGTTTTCCTCGGTATTGTGTTTGTGAAATGTAAAGGTCACGGAGAGTGGGGTGTGTCAGAGCCGGGGCGGCTGGCTGACGGTCCACCACCAGTGGCTGGCTGACGGTCCACCACAAGTGCCTGGCTGACGGTCCAACACCAGTGGCTGGCTGACGGTCCAACACCAGTGACTGGCTGACGGTCCAGCACCAGTGGCTGGCTGATGGTCCAGCACCAGTGGCTGGCTGACGGTCCAGCACCAGTGGCTGGCTGACGGTCCACCACCAGTGGCTGGCTGACGGTCCACCACCAGTGGCTGGCAGACGGTCCACCACCAGTGGCTGGCTGACGGTCCAGCACCAGTGGCTGGCTGACGGTCCAGCACCAGTGGCTGGCAGACGGTCCAGCACCAGTGGCTGGCAGACGGTCCACCACCAGTGGCTGGCTGACGGTCCACCACCAGTGGCTGGCAGACGGTCCAGCACCAGTGGCTGACTGACGGTCCACCACCAGTGGCTGGCTGACGGTCCACCACCAGTGGCTGGCAGACGGTCCAGCACCAGTGGCTGGCAGACGGTCCACCACCAGTGGCTGGCTGACGGTCTACCACCAGTGGCTGGCAGACGGTCCAGCACCAGTGGCTGGCTGACGGTCCAGCACCAGTGGCTGGCTGACGGTCCACCACCAGTGGCTGGCTGACGGTCCACCACCAGTGGCTGGCTGACGGTCCACCACCAGTGGCTGGCTGACGGTCCACCACCAGTGGCTGGCAGACGGTCCACCACCAGTGGCTGGCTGACGGTCCACCACCAGTGGCTGGTTGACGGTCCAGCACCAGTGGCTGGCAGACGATCCAGCACCAGTGGCTGGCAGACGGTCCACCACCAGTGGCTGGCTGACGGTCCACCACCAGTGGCTGGCAGACGGTCCAGCACCAGTGGCTGACTGACGGTCCACCACCAGTGGCTGACTGACGGTCCACCACCAGTGGCTGGCTGACGGTCCACCACCAGTGGCTGGCAGACGGTCCAGCACCAGTGGCTGGCAGACGGTCCACCACCAGTGGCTGGCTGACGGTCTACCACCAGTGGCTGGCAGACGGTCCAGCACCAGTGGCTGGCTGACGGTCCACCACCAGTGGCTGGCTGACGGTCCACCACCAGTGGCTGGCTGACGGTCCACCACCAGTGGCTGGCTGACGGTCCACCACCAGTGGCTGGCTGACGGTCCACCACCAGTGGCTGGCTGACGGTCCACCACCAGTGGCTGGCTGACGGTCCACCACCAGTGGTTGGCTGACGGTCCACCACCAGTGGCTGGCTGACGGTCCACCACCAGTGGCAGGCTGACGGTCCACCACCAGTGGCTGGCTGACGGTCCACCACCAGTGGCTGGCTGACGGTCCACCACCAGTGGCTGGCAGACGGTCCAGCACCAGTGGCTGGCAGACGGTCCACCAAAAGTGGCTGGCTGACGGTCCACCACCAGTGGCTGGCAGACGGTCCAGCACCAGTGGCTGGCTGACGGTCCAGCACCAGTGGCTGGCTGACGGTCCACCACCAGTGGCTGGCTGACGGTCCACCACCAGTGGCTGGCAGACGGTCCAGCACCAGTGGCTGGCAGACGGTCCACCACCAGTGGCTGGCTGACGGTCCACCACCAGTGGCTGGCAGACGGTCCAGCACCAGTGGCTGGCTGACGGTCCAGCACCAGTGGCTGGCTGACGGTCCACCACCAGTGGCTGGCTGACGGTCCACCACCAGTGGCTGGCTGACGGTCCACCACCAGTGGCTGGCAGACGGTCCACCACCAGTAGCTGGCTGACGGTCCACCACCAGTGGCTGGCAGACGGCCCAGCACCAGTGGCTGGCTGACGGTCCACCACCAGTGGCTGGCTGACGGTCCAGCACTAGTGGCTGGCTGACGGTCCAGCACCAGTCGCTGGCTGACGGTCCAGCACCAGTCGCTGGCTGACGGTCCAGCACCAGTGGCTGGCTGACGGTCCAGCACCAGTGGCTGGCTGACGGTCCACCACCAGTGGCTGGCTGACGGTCCACCACCAGTGGCTGGCAGACGGTCCACCACCAGTGGCTGGCTGACGGTCCAGCACCAGTGGCTGGCAGACGGTCCAGCACCAGTGGCTGGCTGACGGTCCAGCACTAGTGGCTGGCTGACGGTCCACCACCAGTGGCTGGCTGACGGTCCAGCACCAGTGGCTGGCTGACGGTCCAGCACCAGTGGCTGGCTGACGGTCCAGCACCAGTGACTGGCTGACGGTCCAGCACCAGTGGCTGGCTGACGGTCCAGCACCAGTGGCTGGCTGACGGTCCAGCACCAGTGGCTGGCTGACGGTCCAGAACCAGTGGCTGGCTGACGGTCCAGAACCAGTGGCTGGCTGACGGTTCAGCTACAGTGGCTGGCTGACGGTCCAGCTACAGTGGCTGGCTGACGGTCCAGCTCCAGTCACTGCCTGACGGTCCAGCAACAGTCGCAGGCTGACGGTCCAGCACCAGTCGCTGGCTGACGGTCCAGCACTAGTGGCTGGCTGACGGTCCAGCACCAGTGGCTGGCTGACGGTCCAGCTCCAGTCACTGCCTGACGGTCCAGCAACAGTCGCTGGCTGACGGTCCAGCTACAGTGGCTGGCTGACGGTCCAGCACCAGTGGCTGGCTGACGGTCCAGCTACAGTAGCTGGCTGACGGTCCAGCTACAGTCGCTGACTGACGGCCCAGCTACAAAAGCTGGTTGACGATTCAGCTACAGTGGCTGGCTGACAGTCCAGCTACAGTCGCTGGCTGACGGTCCAGCTACAGTCGCTGGTTGACGGTCCAGCAACGGTCGCTAGCTGACGGTCCAGCAGCAGTCGCAGGCTGACGCTACAGAAGCTGGCTGACGGTCCAGAACCAGTGGCTGGCTGACGGTCCAGCACCAGTGGCTGGCTGACGGTCCAACTACAGTAGCTGGCTGGTGGTCCAGCTACAGTAGCTGGCTGACGGTCCAGCAACAGTCGCAGGCTGACGGTCCAGCAACAGTCGGAGGCTGACGGTCCAGCACCAGTGGCTGGCTGACAGTCCAGCACCAGTGGCTGGCTGACGGTCCAGCTTCAGTCACTGGCTGACGGTCCAGCAACAGTCGCAGGCTGACGGTGCAGCTACAGTAGCTGGCTGACGGTCCAGCTACAGTAGCTGGCTGACGGTCCAGCTACAGTAGCTGGCTGACGGTCCAGCAACAGTCGCAGGCTGACGGTCCACCTACAGTGGCTGGCTGACGGTCCAGCACCAGTCGCAGGCTGACGGTCCAGCTACAATCGCTGGCTGACGGTCCAGCTACAGTCGCTGGCTGACGGTCCAGCTACAGTCGCTAGCTGACGGTCCAGCAACAGTCGCTGGCTGACGGCCCAGCTACAAAAGCTGGCTGACGGTCCAGCTACAGTGGCTGGCTGACGGTCCAGCTACAGCGGCTGGCTGACGGTCCATCAACAGTCGCAGACTGACCGTCCAGCAACAGTCGCAGGCTGACGGTCCAGCTACAGCGGCTGGCTGACGGTCCATCAACAGTCACAGGCTGACGGTCCAGCAAAAGTCGCAGGCTGACGGTCCAGCACCAGTGGCTGGCTGACAGTCCAGCACCTTGGCTGGCTGATGGTCCAGCACCAGTGGCTGGCTGACGGTCCAGCTACAGTGGCTGGCTGACGGTCCAGCAACAGTCGAAGGCTGACGGCCCAGCAACAGTCGCTGGCTGACGGCCCAGCAACAGTCGAAGGCTGACGGTCCAGCAACAGTCGCTGGCTGACGGTCCAGCAACAGTCGAAGGCTGACGGTCCAGCAACAGTCGCTGGCTGACGGTCCAGCAACAGTCGAAGGCTGACGGTCCAGCAACAGTCGCTGGCTGACGGTCCAGCAACAGTCGCTGGCTGACGGCCCAGCTACAAAAACTGGTTGACGGTCCAGCTACAGTGGCTGGCTGACGGTCCAGCTACAAAAGCTGGTTGACGGTCCAGCTACAGTGGCTGGCTGACGGTCCAGTTACAGTGGCTGGCTGACGGTCCAGCTACAGTGGCAGGCTGACGGTCCAGCTACAGTGGCTGGCTGACGGTCCAGCTACAGTCGCTGGCTGACGGTCCAGCTACAGTCGCAGGCTGACGGTAAAGCTACAGTCGCAGGCTGACGGTCCAGCTACAGTCGCAGGCTGACGGTCCAGCTACAGTGGCTGGCTGACGGTCCAGCTACAGTCGCAGGCTGACGGTCCAGCTACAGTCGCAGGCTGACGGTCCAGCTACAGTGGCTGGCTGACGGTCCAGCTACAGTGGCTGGCTGACGGTCCAGCTACAGTCGCTGGCTGACGGTCCAGCTACAGTCGCAGGCTGACGGTAAAGCTACAGTCGCAGGCTGACGGTCCAGCTACAGTCGCAGGCTGACGGTCCAGCTACAGTGGCTGGCTGACGGTCCAGCTACAGTCGCAGGCTGACGGTCCAGCTACAGTCGCAGGCTGACGGTCCAGCTACAGTGGCTGGCTGACGGTCCAGCTACAGTCGCAGGCTGACGGTCCAGCTACAGTAGCTGGCTGACGGTCCAGCAACAGTCGCAGGCTGACGCTCCAGCTACAGTAGCTGGCTGACTGTCCATCTACTGTAGCTGGCTGACGGTCCAGCTATAGTAGCTGGCTGACGCTCCAGCTACAGTAGCTGGCTGACTGTCCAGCTACTGTAGCTGGCTGACGGTCCAGCTATAGTAGCTGGCTGACGCTCCAGCTACAGTAGCTGGCTGACTGTCCATCTACTGTAGCTGGCTGACGGTCCAGCTATAGTAGCTGGCTGACGCTCCAGCTACAGTAGCTGGCTGACTGTCCAGCTACTGTAGCTGGCTGACGGTCCAGCTATAGTAGTTGGCAGACGGTAGCTACAGTAACTGGCTGACGGTCCAGCTACAGTAGCTGGCTGACGGTCCAGCTACAGTAGCTGGCTGACGGTCCAGCTATAGTAGCTGGCAGACGGTAGCTACAGTAGCTGGCTGACGGTCCAGCTATAGTAGCTGGCTGACGGTCCAGCTACAGTAGCTGGCTGACGGTCCAGCTACAGTAGCTGGCTGACGGTCCAGCTACAGTCTCTCAACAAAGCACTTGCCCCGACCTCGTTAGCCAGGAGGCAGAGCTCATCGGGCTGCTGCAGTCTTGTCACCGCTTACTACCATCTAAAAGCATTAATCGTCCAAATCCGGACCAATATTCATAAAAGCATTTACACAGCCNGACCGAGTGTATCGAGACCCGCCTGTACTCCCCTTGCGTTCACCAGACCACAGTGTTCACCATGGCCACAGTGTTCACCATGGCCACAGTGTTCACCAGGACCACAGTGTTCACCAGGGCCACAGTGTTCACCAGGGCCACAGTGTTCACCATGGCCACAGTGTTCACCAGGGCCACAGTGTTCACCAGGACCACAGTGTTCACCAGGGCCACAGTGTTCACCAGGGCCACAGTGTTCACCATGGCCACAGTGTTCACCAGGGCCACAGTGTTCACCATGGCCACAGTGTTCACCATGGCCACAGTGTTCACCATGGCCACAGTGTTCACCATGGCCACAGTGTTCACCAGGACCACAGTGTTCACCAGGGCCACAGTGTTCACCATGGCCACAGTGTTCACCATGGCCACAGTGTTCACCAGGACCACAGTGTTCACCATGGCCACAGTGTTCACCAGGGCCACAGTGTTCACCATGGCCACAATGTTCACCAGGGCCACAGTGTTCACCAGGACCACAGTGTTCACCAGGGCCACAGTGTTCACCAGGGCCACAGTGTTCACCATGGCCACAGTGTTCACCAGGGCCACAGTGTTCACCATGGCCACAGTGTTCACCATGGCCACAGTGTTCACCATGGCCACAGTGTTCACCATGGCCACAGTGTTCACCAGGACCACAGTGTTCACCATGGCCACAGTGTTCACCATGGCCACAGTGTTCACCAGGGCCACAGTGTTCACCAGGGCCACAATGTTCACCAGGGCCACAGTGTTCACCAGGACCACAGTGTTCACCATGGCCACAGTGTTCACCATGGCCACAGTGTTCACCAGGGCCACAGTGTTCACCAGGGCCACAGTGTTCACCAGGACCACAGTGTTCACCATGGCCACAGTGTTCACCATGGCCACAGTGTTCACCAGGACCACAGTGTTCACCATGGCCACAGTGTTCACCAGGGCCACAGTGTTCACCAGGACCACAGTGTTCACCATGGCCACAGTGTTCACCAGGGCCACAGTGTTCACCAGGACCACAGTGTTCACCATGGCCACAATGTTCACCATGGCCACAGTGTTCACCAGGACCACAGTGTTCACCATGGCCACAGTGTTCACCAGCGCCACAGTGTTCACCATGGCCACAGTGTTCACCAGGGCCACAGTGTTCACCATGGCCACAGTGTTCACCATGGCCACAGTGTTCACCAGGGCCACAGTGTTCACCATGGCCACAGTGTTCACCAGGACCACAGTGTTCACCATGGCCACAGTGTTCACCAGGGCCACAGTGTTCACCAGGACCACAGTGTTCACCATGGCCACAGTGTTCACCAGGACCACAGTGTTCACCATGGCCACAGTGTTCACCAGGGCCACAGTGTTCACCAGGACCACAGTGTTCACCATGGCCACAATGTTCACCAGGACCACAGTGTTCACCAGGACCACAGTGTTCACCATGGCCACAGTGTTCACCAGGACCACAGTGTTCACCATGGCCACAGTGTTCACCAGGGCCACAGTGTTCACCAGGACCACAGTGTTCACCATGGCCACAATGTTCACCAGGACCACAGTGTTCACCAGGACCACAGTGTTCACCAGGACCACAGTGTTCACCAGGACCACAGTGTTCACCATGGCCACAATGTTCACCAGGGCCACAGTGTTCACCAGGACCACAGTGTTCACCATGGCCACAATGTTCACCAGGGCCACAGTGTTCACCAGGACCACAGTGTTCACCAGGACCACAGTGTTCACCAGGACCACAGTGTTCACCATGGCCACAATGTTCACCAGGGCCACAGTGTTCACCAGGACCACAGTGTTCACCATGGCCACAATGTTCACCAGGGCCACAATGTTCACCAGGACCACAGTGTTTATCAGGACTACTGTGTTCACCATGGCCACAGTGTTCACCAGGGCCACGATGTTCACCAGGACCACAGTGTTCACCAGGGCCACAATGTTCACCAGGACCACAGTGTTCACCATGGCCACAATGTTCACCAGGACCACAGTGTTCACCAGGGCCACAGTGTTCACCAGGGCCACAATGTTCACCAGGACCACAGTGTTCACCAGGGCCACAATGTTCACCAGGACCACAGTGTTCACCAGGGCCACAATGTTCACCAGGACCACAGTGTTCACCAGGGCCACAGTGTTCACCAGGGCTACAGTGTTCACCAGGGCCACAATGTTCACCAGGACCACAGTGTTCACCAGGGCCACAATGTTCACCAGGACCACAATGTTCACCAGGACCACAGTGTTCACCAGGGCCACAGTGTTCACCAGGGCCACAGTGTTCACCAGGGCCACAGTGTTCACCAGGACCACAGTGTTCACCAGGGCCACAATGTTCACCAGGGCCACAGTGTTCACCAGGGCCACAGTGTTCACCAGGGCCACAGTGTTCACCAGGGCCACAGTGTTCACCAGGGCCACAGTGTTCACCAGGACCACAGTGTTCACCAGGACCACAGTGTTCACCAGGGCCACAGTGTTCACCAGGGCCACAGTGTTCACCAGGGCCACAGTGTTCACCAGGGCCACAGTGTTCACCAGGGCCACAGTGTTCACCAGGGCCACAGTGTTCACCAGGGCCACAGACCACACAGTATTGATGGGTGCCAACCCGGCACCTTGTCGCAGCTCGCACCTCACGCCTGAGAGGCACCTGGGTACACACAGTGTGTGGCGCGACACACGCCCCTACACGCCTCACACTGGGCGCACACGGTCCCATCATCACAATATCATTTCGCAGAGAAGACAAACTTTTATAGTGAACCAAACAATAAGGAAATTCAAAAAGTTAAAGAATATACTTAAATATATATATATATATATATATATATATATATATATATATATATATATATATATATATATATTATACAAAACCAGTCATATATACTAAAGAATGTTATCAAGAAAGAGAAAAGCATGGAGAATGGTTTGTATAAATCCACGGTCACATCACGCCGAGTTTCAACTAAGTCGGCCTGGTGGTGTGTCTGGGACGGGTGGAGAGCAGGGATGGAAGACCTGATATCACTGCCTGGGGGGAGGGGGGGGGTCCGGATATCACTTCCACGACACGAGCGCACGTTATTGGTCACATTTAGACCTACCAAATACAGCGCAGTGAAAGGTCACCTGTATCGGCAGTCCGCCATTTATACATTTTCATGTTCTGTATATATCTCTGTTCTCAGAATACATATCATTAATTTTGTTTTTCTTATTGCTATGAACTTTTAACTCATTCTGTCGTTTGGCATCGTATGGAGCACTAAAAATACACCACTGATATATAATATTATATTATTAATATTATATATATATATATTATTATTACATTATATATTAAATATATGTAATATATATATTTAAGAGTTCACAGAGCGCCCCAAACATTGGACAGAGCCGTCCCCAAAACGGCCCGAAGTCTGGGCCAGTGCATCCACAGAGGACCCCAAGGTGTTACATAGTACGAGAGGGAAGCTAATGACCCCAGGGGTTGCCCTGAGCTCCCCTGCTGGAGGGACCATCGCTGCGCCAGCAACCGTGGAGACCTACAACACTGTAAACATTGAACAACATACTGAATGGTCCAGAGCGGACCGAAGCGTCATCGTCTCTTGATCTTCTTGTGTGTGGTTTGATGAGCTTATCTTCAGCCACGTTATTGTGACTCATTGTCAACATATTGAAGCTTTTTGCTATTTCATTGTCAGGACGAGCATAAGTAAATTGTTCTGTTGCGGCACTGACAACGTAGGGTCAAAGTGATTAACAGTAATTCTTTTAGCTTATTGGGTAAATGAGGAAACTTCAGGAGTAGGCCAGCAAATGGTTACTGGAGTTTAATTTCAACAAGTGTAAGATAATGGTGATGAGAAAGGGAGAGAGGTGATCAGAAGGTATCTATACCATAAGAGGTAGGCAACTACAGGAGTCTGAGAAAGATCTGGGAGTGGATATGCTACCACCACTAACACCAGAGGCTCACATAAACAGGGTAACATCGGCAGCATATGGGACGCTGGCTAACATTAGAACATCGTTTAACAACCTAATTCAGGACACTTTCAAGGCAATCTATACAGCCTTGTATTATTTAGTATTTAGTACTTTGTACTATTTTGGAAGGGTTGTAGAGATAAGCTCCCACAGCCTGTAAAGTGCCCCTGATGGCGTGTGTCTTAAAAAGCCTCTGACAACCAAGTCCAGCTCCTGGCCTGCACGTGTGGCTTAGCCTCTTGGCCTGCCGGAACTGCTTCTACCAACAGGAGAAGGGGCAAAGGAGGGCCTCTGGCGTCTTAAAATCAGTTGCTTCGGACAGATGGGACTCGTTAGCCTGGAAAGGCAGCTCATCTATGGGGAAGGAAAACCCCGAATTCAAACCACTGTTGTTTTGCGGCTAAACCCACTCATGGGAAAGGCTTCGGGAGTCAACCCTGAGGAAAAATCCGGAGTCGGAGTCCCTAAGGCAGTTTGCAGCTGTTTACAGCTAAATTCTGGCAACTCCTGTGACGACACTGGCGCCAAGTGTATCGGCGCCTGCCCTTCCCTTGGACCACATCGCTGGCATGGAGAGAGTGGATCTGCTGCATGGGCAACAGCTGGTCCTCCATAATTACTGCCCAGGCCTGTACCCTGGAGAGGACACTATAGCATCGCCTTGGCGATGGCTCAATACGGGAAGTGACAGTTACCGGTGATAAGCCTACCACTCAATTGGCGTAGAGTAAGGCGCCAGGGGTTGCTTCCGTCGGTGGGAGAAATCATCCGATTTCATAGGACAGCTACCGCCTGCCTCAAGCTGGGCAGCCCCCCAGCCAATAAGGTACTGTCCCGCCACGGTCCGCCTGCTCCACTGGGTGCGTGAGGCTTAGGCCACAATCCAATAAGCGGATCGTCAACCATGCACGAAGCAAAAGAAAACAAACACAGAGCCACCCAGCTCTCAAACTGGGCACATGGAATGTAAGGACCATGACACCGGGTCTCTCGGAAGATCTATTGGAAGTGAATGACGCCCGCAAAACAGCTGTGATCAACAATGAACTGCGCAGGCTCCAGATGGACATAGTCACCCTGCAGGAGACACGTCTGCCCGCGACCGGCAGCATACGGAAGCAGGACTTTACCTTCTTCTGGCAGAGCAAACCACCAGAAGAGGTAAGGGAGCATGGCGTTGGCTCTGCCATCAGGAACAGGTTGTTAGGGTCCTGATTTCAACACGAGCGCACTAGACTTTGAAAGAGAAATTGAAAACATGCCCATGTCCAGATTCATGGAATTCAATATTTATAAAGAAATGCAAAGTGCCGGTAGCACAGTCACTCAGTATAGTGTGGAGGAAGAGCTTGGACACGGGGGAGATACCAGATGCACTTAAAATAGCAAACATAGCCCCTCGACACAAGGGAGGGAGCAAAGCATTAGCAAAGAATTATAGACCAGTTGCACTAACATCGCACATAATAAAAGTATTTGAGAGTGATTAGGAGTCAGGTCACCAATTTCATGGAGACCAATGACCTTCACAACCCAGGCCAACATGGATTTCGAGCAGGAAGATCGTGCCTCTCGCAGCTACTTGATCACTACGACAAAGTCACTGAGGCATTAGAAGAAAAACAGAATGCTGATGTGATATACACGGACTTCGCAAAGGCTTTCAATAAAGGGTCATGGCGTTGTGTGCTATCATGGCATGATAGCACACAAAACGAGGTCAATGGGAATAACCGGTAAAGTAGGACGCTGGATATTCAGTTTTCTGTCAAACAGGACTCGGCGAGTAACGGTCAACCATATAAAATCTAGTCCGAGCGCAGTTAAAAGCTCTGTACCTCAGGGTACAGTACTTGCACCGCTGCTTTTCCTTATTCTCATATCAGATATAGACAAAAATTACAAGCCACAGCTTCGTATCATCCTTTCCAGATGACACAAAAATCAGTATGAAAATTACCTCGGCTGAAGACATTGAAAAACTTCAAGCTGATATTAATAAAGATTTCTACTGGGCATCAGAAAATAACATGATGTTTAACAGTGATAAATTCCAGGTACTTAGGCAAGGTAAAAATGAGGACCTTAAACATAATACAGGGTACAAAACACAATCAAATGTGCCCATAGTAGGAAAACAGCATGTCAAGGATTTGGGAATAATGATGTCTGACGACCTAACGTTTAGGGAGCATAACCAAGCAAATATTGCGTCAGCCAGAAAAATGATAGGATCGATTACGAGAACTTTCAAATCCAGGGATCCCATTACAATGGTTGTACTCTTCAAGTCACTTGTGTTGTCCCGTCTTGAGGACTGCTCAGTACTCACTTTCCCTTTCAGAGCAGGAGAGATTGCTGAAATAGAGAGAATACAGAGAACATATACGGCACGCATAGACGCGATAAAGCACCTAAATTATTGGGGTCGTCTCAAAGCCCTCCAAATGTACTCACTAGAAAGAAGACGAGAGAGATATCAAATGATATACACCTGGAAGATACTGGAGGGCCAAGTACCAAATCTACACAGTAAAATAACAACGTACTGTAGTGAATGATATGGAAGAAAATGCAGAATAGAACCGGTGAAGAGCAGGGGTGCCATAAGCACAATCAGAGAGCACTGTATAAACATCAGAGGTCCACGGTTGTCCAACACCCTCCCAGCAAGCATAAGAAATATTTCCGGAACAACCGTGGACATCTTCAAGAGGAAACTAGATTTATTCCTCCAAGGAGTGCTGGACCAACCGGGCTGTGGTGAGTATGTGGGCCTGCGGGCCGCTCCAAGCAACAGCCTAGTGGACCAAACTCTCACAAGTCAAGACTGGCCTCGGGCCGGGCTTGGGGAGTATAAGAACTCCCAGACCCCATCAACCAGGTATCAACCAGTACCGTCTACGGAGGGGTCTGCAAGGATCATCAAACTTCAGCTTCATACAGCAGCAGGAATGGTCAGCCTCATCAACGCCTATGCACCAACACTGACCTCTACCGAAGCAAAGGACAAGTTCTATGATGACCTCGGCTAACTCTCAGAGGCACACCTCAACAAGAGCCAGTCTTCCTCCTGGGAAACTTTAATGCAAGAGTTGGTTCTGATCACAGCTCTTGCCTTCCTGCCTGGGCCAGTTTGGATTGGGAAGATGAATGAGAGTGGGCAGCGCCTCCTGGAGTTCTGCTGCCGTCATGATCTCTGCATCATCAGTTCCTTCTTCGACACCAAACCCCAGCATAAGGTTTCCTGGAGAACCCCAGGTCTAAGCATTGGCACCAACTCGACCTGGTGCTTACGGGGCGTAGCAATCTGAGAAGCGTCAAACTGACACGCAGCTTCCAGAGCGCAGATTGTGACACGACCACTCTCTCGTCGTTTGCAGAGTAAAGTTCCAGCCCTGCAAATCCACAGCAAAGGAGGAGGGAAGAAACGCATTAGCGTAAATAAGACCTGTGACCTTCACAAGGGAGGAATTCACTGCTGCGCTGGTAAATGCCCTTCCTGTACGACTCTTCGATATGCAAGTGAGAGGTGTCACATCTCAGGGGCACTATTTTCAACACTGCGATGTCCACCTTCGGTAAGAGGCAAACAAGTCAGCAGATTGGTTCCAGGCCAGTGCAGAGGAACTGTTACCCATCGTAGAGGAAAAGAGACGAGCTCTCTCATCCTACAACAACCTGCCCTCAGAAAGGAACCTACAGCCCTCCGTACTGCCCGCTGTAGAGTTCATCAAACTGCGAGGCGCTGTGCTAACGATTACTGGTTCGTCTCTGTTCCAGCATCCAGACTGCGGCAACTGTCGGCAACATAAGAGGCATGTACGAAGGGATCAAACAGACAACCGGCCCTACACAAAACAGGACGGCTCCTCTGAAGTCAGCCACTGGAGAGATCATTAAAGACCATGATCACAGATGAATTGCTGGGTGGAACATTACTCCGAACTCTACTCCAGAGAGAACTTGGTCAGCGTAAAAGCCTTGGATGCAATCGAGTGCCTGCCCATCATGGAAGAACTTGATCTTGAACCGACTGTGGAAGTAGTTGAGAAAGCAGTAGATTCACTTTCCTCAGGAAGGCCCCAGGAGACGACAGGATTCCACCTGAAGTTCTCAAGTGCGCTCATGGAACACTTAAAACTGAGCTTCATGAACTTTTGTGCCAGTGCTGGAGGGAGGGCTCGGTGCCGCAAGACATGAGAGATGCAAAAATCATCACTCTCTACAAAATATAGGTGACAGAAGCGATGTCAACAATTATTGCGGCATTTCCCTCCTCAGCGTCGTCGGCAAACTCTTCGCCAGGGTCGTCTTGGTCAGGTTTCAGATTCTTGCTGAAAGAGTGTACCTTGAGTTACAGTGTGGCTTCCGAGCAGAGAGGTCGACCACTGACATGGTGTTCTCCCTGAGACAGCTTCAAGAAAAGTGCAGGGAGCAGAAAAAGCCTTGTACATCGCCTTCATTGACCTTACAAGGCTTTTGACCTCGTGAGCAGGGACGGACTCTTCAAGATCTTGGCCAAAATTGGCTGCCCACAACCTTACTCAGCATGACACAATCGCTCCACAAGGATATGAAGGGGACAGTCATGTACGACGCTCAACTTCTGAACCATTCAACATCAACAGGGGTGTGTTCTTGCCCCAACCCTGTTCGGCATATTCTTCGCGATCCTCGTCAAGCATGCCTTTGGAACAATCACAGAAGGCATCTATCTCCGTACAAGATCTGATGGAAAGCTCTATAATCTATCCAGACTCCGAGCAAAGACAAAAGTACAGATGCGAATCCTCAGGGAGTTCCTCTTCGCCGACGACGCAGTAATTACCACACACACAGCAGAAGGCTGCAGCAGCTACTCAACCGCTTTGCCGAGCCTGCCGCATGTTCGCATTCGGCCTGACAATCAGCCTGAAAGAAGACACAGGTGATGGGACAAGACATCAATGAGCTACCCCGTATAAACATAGCAGACTATGTACTGGAGGCAGTTCACGAGTTTGTGTACCTGGGCTCCACAATCTCAGACACCCTTTTCTGGGACACAGCTCAACAGGTGTATCGGGAAGGCCGCAACAACACTGGCCAGGCTCATAAAGCCGTTTGGGAAATGCCAAACTGACAGTGCACAACAAGGCACAAGTCTACATGGCATTGTGTGTGAGTACACTTCTCTACTGCTCGAAATCCTGGACCCTGCGCTCTCGCCAGGAGAGACGGCTCAATACCTTCACATGCGGAACCTAAGACGCATCCTTGACATCACGTGGAAAGACCACGTCACCCAACAACACAGTACTCGAGAGAACGGGAGTCACTTCAATTTCACTCTCCTGAACAGAGACGCATGCGATGGCTAGGACATGTCACATCATGGAAGATGGCCGCATACCAAAGGACCTCTTGTATGGAGAACTGGCAACAGGAAGGAGACCCCCGGAAGACCTCAGCAGCGGTTCAAAGACGCCTGCAAACGCGACCTCGAGTAGATGAACATCGACATCAATACTTGGGAGGAGCAGCTGCGGACAGATCTGCTGGAGATCAAAATGCAGAAGGGACTCAGCAATTCAAGGATGACCTGAAGAGGCAGGCGAGGATAATAGTCTTCAGAGGAGGTCTCGACCATTGTCAGACGCACCCGCTTCGGCGTTTATCTGCGCCCGCTGCAGTCGAGGACTGTCATTCTCGGTTGGCCTTCACAGCACAGCAGGCACTGCATCCAACTAGACTACAACAACTAGACACCCAGGGCACAACTTCATAACCCCACGGGATTGACGGTTGCCTACTCTCTTTGTATTACACAGTATTTCCAAAACTGGAATTCCAGCATCGGATTGAAACAATAAAACCAAACAGAGGTTTGCACCAAGATTTATGCCAGAGCTAAAAGGGCTGAGCCTGGAGGAAAGACAGAGGGAACATGATGACAACATACATGATACAAGAGGAATTGAAATGATGGACAAGGATATAGTGAGGGGAAAGTAGGACGAGAAGAGTAGGTGGAAGCTGGAACAGAAATGAGTCGATGAAAGTAAGGAAACTCTCACACCCTGTAGGGTTATCAATAAGTGGATTGCTCTCATAGAGGAGGTTGTGGAAACCACCTCCATTCACAACTTTTAAGACCAGAATTCGACAAAGAATTCAAAGGGCAAAACAGTTCAATTGAAAGCAACAGGTACAACAAGGCTAATAGGAGGGCATAAAGAACCAACCTCACTTTCCCGTAGTCACTGACAGCGAGGACTGATAAATACGTCCAAGCGACAGGCGAGGTAAATTTGGCTTTCGTTGATCTGTTTTAAAAACCGGCACACAATCCCCTGAGCCCACACACACCAAACACGTGAGACACCCGCTCAACACTACACACCCACACACGAGAGGACACCCGCTCTAACACTACACACCCACACACGTGAGGAC
>WNGS01162929.1:0-15888 GCA_020271785.1 Procambarus virginalis | reverse complement strand
AAGGTGACCTTCACAACTCGAAGGGGCTGACGGCGATGACCACGAGGGGGGCGAGTAAACAAGTCAACCTGGAGGACAGAATGGCCTTGGGCGTCAAGGATATGCCGAATGTCATCGTGAGTCCTGCAGATTCCGAACACCGGTTGCAACATGGGGCCGGGAGGAGAATAGTGCCAACACTGGCATTCAACCGAGTGTTCTTAGAGACCCGAACAGGGATCTCACCAAGGCAGGATAAGGCAGCCAAGCGGGAAGCTGCATCCTGACAAGGAGCAGCAACGACACATGTACGAGACGAGTGGGGTTGAAGGTGACAGACGCCACCACGGAATCAACGAGATGCCGATGGAGGGAGAAATCGTCAGGAGGCGCGGAATCAAGAGGGAGGAGATCAAAGTATTTGGGCCCATGAAGCAGGACCAAACAAGGCCTGATATGCATCAGACAGGAAGGAAACGAGCGAGTGCGGCCCTGGCGCTGACGGCGTTGAGAACCCCCTGAGAGAGAGGGAACAAAAGGCGCAGTAGTCACAACGAGAGACTTACCCTCACCAGGGGACGAAGTGGTCGCCACTGGGGGCTTGAGGCTCGACCCAACCACAGAGGAGGGAGGGGAGCTGGGGAAAGAAGTCAGGGAGTCAGAGGAGGCAAGGTCCGGGCCCAACGCAGCGGAGGCTACAGAGCCCGGTCTTCCAAAACAGGCCGACTCGGGGCTTGGTCGCCCACCCCACGAGCCCGAGAGGGTACAACAGAAACATTAAACGACATATGTACGAAGAGCGATAAATTCATCCACGAATGTGCCCCCCCCATACCCACAATGGAGCCACAATTAGAGGCAGGACACCAACAGGAAGCTATCACCGATCATGCCGGGGCCTCCTAGGGGTGCGTCGTGAGTATACGCCCCACAACGCCACCTTAAGAACCGTCAGTCTGTCAAGATCGGGTTCAGCGACAAAAGGGGGATTGACAATAATAGGTTCCCCCTCGCTCAAGAGGTTGGGTACTACAGTTCTACGGGTGCAAGAGTATGCCTCCTCAAGCACCCGGGATCAAAATAGAAGAAGTCCAAAGAAGAACCAAAAACAGAACAACAAAAGGTCGGCAGGAAACGACAGCAGATAGAGAGGGGGGAGAAAAACTAAACAGAAGGAAACAGAAAAAGTGTTTGGCATAATTGGAGAGGACGGCAGCAGGAGCACAAGGCTAGAAAAGGACAGAGACTGTCCCAAGGAGCATCACACTCCCGCAGCCGCCCACTAAGTCCCCCTCACGGCATCAACGAGCAGAGCAGAGAGGGAGGTGCTCCCTCAAACTGCTCCCTCACACTGCTCCCTCACACTGCTCCCTCACACTGACCACTCACACTACTCCCTCACACTGCTCCCTAACATTGCTCCCTCTAACTGCTCCCTCACACTTCTCCCCTCATGCTGCTCCCTCACACTGCTCGCCACATTCCTGTACTCACCCTCGCCACACTCCTGTACACACCCTCGCCACACTCCTGTACACACCCTCGCCACACACTGCTATACACACCCTCGCCACCCTTCTATGCACTCCCTCGCCACACTCCTATACATACCCTCGCCACACTGCTGTACACACCCTTGCCACACTCCAGTACACTCCCTCGCCACACTCCTGTACACACCCTCGCTTCACTCCTGTTCACACCCTCCCCACTCTCCTGTACACACCCTCTCCACACTCCTGTACACACCCTCCCTACACTCCTGTACACACACTCGCCACACTGCTGTTCACACCCTCGCCACACTCCTGCACACACTCCTTGCTACACTCCTGTACTCACCCTCGCCACACTGTTATACACACCCTCGCCACCCTTCTATGCACTCCCTCACCTCACTCCTATACATACTCTCGCCCCACTACAGTACACACCCTTGCCACACTCATGTACACTCCCTCGCCACACCCCTGTACACTCCCTCGCCACACCCCTGTACACACCCTCGCTTCACTCCTGAACACACCCTTTTCACACTGCAGTACACACCCTCGCCACAACTCCGGTACACACACTCGCAACTATGCTGTACACGCCCTCGCCAAACTCCTGTACACACCCTCGCTTCACTCCTGTACACACCCTTGCCACACTCTTACACACACACTCGCCACACTGCTGTACACACAATCGCCACACTCCTGTACACACCCTCGCCACACTCCTGTACACACACCCTCGCTTCACAACTGTACACACCCTCCCCACACTCCTGTACACACTCCTCGCCACACTCCTGTACACTCTCTCGCAACATTCCTGTACACACCTCGCCACACTCCTGTACACGCTCTCGTCACTCTCGTGTACACCCACCTCGCCACACTCCTGTACACACCCTCCCCACACTACTGAACACAACCTCACCACATGCTGTACATACCCTTGCCACACTCCTGTACATACTCTCGCCACACTCCTGTACACACCCTTGTTTCACTCCTGTACTCACCCTCGCCACACTCCTGTATACACCCTCGCCACACTCCTGTACACACCCTTGCCACACTCCTGTACACACCCTCGCCACACTCCTGTACACACCCTCGCCACACTCCTTTACACACCCTCGCCACAATCCTGTACACCCCCTCGCCACTGCTGTACACACCCTCGCCACACCCCTGTACACACCCTCCCCACACTCTTGTACACTCTCTCGCAACAATGCTGTACACACCCTCGCTACACTTTGCACACCCCCTCGCCACACTGCTGTACACACCCTCGCCACATTCCTGTACACACCCTCCCCACACTGCTGTACACACCCTTGCCACACTCCTGTACACGCACTCGCCACTCTCCTGTACACACGCTCGCAACACTGCTGTACACACCCTCACCACGCTTCTGTACACACACTCGCCACACTCCTATTCACACACTCGCCACACTGCTGAACACACCCTCGCCACAATCCTGTACACACCCTCGCTACACTTTGCACACCCCCTTGCTACACTGCTGTACACACCCTCGCCTCACTCCTGTCCACACCCAAGCCATACTCCTTGAGGTTGATCTTGAGATGATTTCGGGGCTTTAGTGTCCCCGCGGCCCGGTCCTCGACCAGGCCTCCACCCCCAGGAAGCAGCTCGTGACAGCTGACTAACACCCAGGTACCTATTTTACTGCTAGGTAACAGGGCATAGGGTGAAAGAAACTTTTGCCCATTGTTTCTCTCCGGCGCCTGGGATCGAACCCAGGACCACAGGATCACAAGTCCAGTGTGCTGTCCGCACGGCCGACCGGCTCCCTCCTCCTGAAAACACACTCGCAACACCCCTGTACACACCCTCGCTGCACATCTGTACACACCCTCGCTCACTCCTCTACACACCCTCGCCACACTCTGTACACAACCTCGCAATATTGCTGAAACACTCCTCGCACACTCCTGTACACACCCTCGCCACACTGTTGTACACACCTTCGCCACTCTCCTGTACACACTCCTTGCCACACTCCTGTACACACCTTCGTTATACTCTTTGTACACACCCTCGCCACACTCCTAAACACCATTGCCACACTCCTGTACACACACTCGCCACACTCCTATACACACCCTCGCCAAACTCCTGTACACACCCTCGCCACACTATTGTACACTCTCGAAACAGTGCTGTACACGCCCCCGCCACACCCCTGTACACACCCTCGCTACACTGCTGAACACTCCCTGGCCACACTCCTGTACACATTCTCGCCACACTCCTGTACACACCTTCGTTATACTCTTTGTACACACCCTCGCCACACTCCTATACATACCCTCGCTACACTGCTGTACACGCTCTTGCCACACTCCTGTACACTCCATCGCCACACTCCATGTACACATCCTCGCTTCACTCCTGAACAGACCCTCCTCACACTCCTATACACACCCTCGCCACACTCCTGTACACACACTCTCCACACTGCTGTACACACCCTCGCAACACTCCTGTACACACACTCTCCACACTGCTGTACACACCCTCGCAACACTCCTGTACACACACTCTCCACACTGCTGTACACACCCTCGACCCACTCCTGTACACACACTCGCCATACTGATGTACACACACTCGCCATACTGATGTACACACACTCGCCACACTCCTGTACACGCCCTCGCCAAACTCCTGAACACACTCTCGTTTCAGTCCTGTACACACTCTCCCCACACTACTGTACACAACCTCGCCACACTCCTGTACATACCCTCGCCACACTACTATACTCACCCTCGCCACACTCCTGTACATACTTTCGCCACACTCCTGTTCACACACTCGCTTCACTCCTGTACTCACCATCCCTACACTCCTGTACACACCCGCGCCATACACCTTTACACACACCCGCCACAATCCTGTACGCACCTTCGCTACACTTTTGTACACACACTCGCCTCACTCCTGTACACACCTTCGCAACACTCCTGTACATACCCTCGCTTCACTCCTGTACACACCCTCCCCACACTTCTGTACATATCCTCACTACACTCCTGTACACACCCTCTCCACACTCCTGTACAGGCCCTCGCCACATTCCTGTACACACCCTCGAACACTCCTGTACACACCCTCGCTACACTTTTGTACACCCCCTCGCCACACTCCTGTACCACCCTCGCCACACCCCTGTACACACCCTCCCCACACTCCTGTACACACCCTCGCCACACTCCTGTGCACTCTCTCGCAACACTACTGTACACACCTTCGCTACGCTCCTGTACACACCCTCCCTTCACTCTATACACTCCTCGCAACACTGCTGTACGCACGTCCGCCACACTCCTTTACACACCCTCGACACACTGCTGAACACTCACTGGCCACATTCCTGTACACACCCTCGCTACACTCCTGTACACACCCTCGTCGCACCCCTATACATACCCTCGCCACACTCCTGTACACACACACACTCCACATTGCTGTGCACACCCTTGACACACTCATGTACACACCCTCGCCACACTCCTGTACACACCTTCGCTTGACTCCTGTACACACCATCCCCACACTACTGTACACACCCTCACAAGACTCCTGGTTGATGGGGTTCTGGGAGTTCTTCTACTCCCCAAGCCTTTGACTTGTGAGAGTTTGGTCCACTAGGCTGTTGCTTGGAGCGGCCCGCAGGCCCACATACCCACCACAGCCCTGTTGGTCCGGCACTCCTTGGAGGAATAAATCTAGTTTCCTCTTGAAGATGTCCACGGTTGTTCCGGCAAAATTTCTTATGCTTGCTGGGAAGACGTTGAACAACCGCGGATCTCTGATGTTTATACAGTGTTCTCTGATTGTGCCTATGGCACCTCTGCTCTTCCAACCCGTCCTCGCAAATTTAATGTCAATATTGACTTATTAGTTGCGTGCATAGGTGACATACTTAACATAATAGTTTCCCTTGAAAATCTTCATAGAAAACACCGACCTTACCTAACCTTGTTAGTTGTTAAAATAAGCATCTTATAGCTTCGTAATTACAATTGTTACTTAACCTATTATAGGTATAGGTTAGGTAATAATTGTAATTACGAAGCAATAAGATGCTTGTCTTAACATACTAACAAGGTTAGGTAAGGTCGGTGTTTTCTATGAAGATTTTCAAGGGAAACTATTATGTTAAGTATGTCACCTATGCACATATTTAATAAGTCAATATTGACTTATTAAATTTGTGAGACGGGTTGGCTCTTCACTGGTTCTATTCTGCATTTTCTTCCATATCGTTCACTCCAGTACGTTGTTATTTTACTGTGTAGATTTGGTACTTGGCCCTCCAGTATCTTCCAGGTGTATATTATTTATCTCTCTCGTCTTCTTTCTAGTGAGTACATTTGGAGAGCTTTGAGACGATCCCATTAATTTAGGTGCTTTATTGCGTCTATGCGTGCCGTATATGTTCTCTGTATTCCCTCTATTTCAGCAATCTCTCCTGCTCTGAAGGAGGAAGTGAGTACTGAGCAGTACTCAAGACGGGACAACACAAGTGACTTGAAGAGTACAACCATTGTGATGGGATCCCTGGATTTGAAAGTTCTCGTAATCCATCCTATCATTTCTCTGGCTGTCGCAATATTTGCTTGGTTATGCTCCTTAAACGTTAGGTCATCAGACATTATTATTCCCAAATCCTTTACATGCTGATTTCCTACTATGGGCACAGTTCATTGTGTTTTGTACTCTGTATTATGTTTAAGGTCCTCATTTTTACCGTACCTGAGTACCTGGAATTTATCACTGTTAAACATCATGTTATTTTCTGATGCCCAGTCGAAAACTTTATTAATATCAGCTCGAAGTTTTTCAATGTCCTCAGCCGAGGTAATTTTCATACTGATTTTTGTGTCATCTGCAAAGGAAGATACGAAGCTGTGACTTGTATTTTTGTGTATATCTGATATGAGAATAAGGAAAAGCAGCGGTGCAAGGACTGTATCCTGAGGTACAGAGCTTTTAACTGCACTTGGACTAGATTTTATATGGTTGACCGTTACTCGCTGAATCCTGATTGACAGAAAACTGAGTATCCAGCGTCCTACTTTACCGGTTATTCCCATTGACTTCATTTGTGTGCTATCACGCCATGGCCACATTTATCGAAAGCCTTTGCGAAGTCCGTGTATATCACATCAGCATTCTGTTTTTCTTCTAATGCCTCAGTGACTTTGTCGTAGTGCTCAAGTAGCTGTGAGAGGCACGATCTTCCCGCTCGAAATCCATTTTGGCCTGGGTTGTGAAGGTCATTGGTCTCCATGAAATTGGTGACCTGACTCGTAATCACTCTCTCAAATACTTTCATGATGTGCGATATTAGTGCAACTGGTCTATAATTTTTTGCCAATGCTTTGCTCCCTCCCTTGTGTAGAGGGGCTATGTCTGCTACTTTAAGTGCATCTGGTGTCTCCCCCGTGTCCAAGCTCTTCCTCGACACTATACTGAGTGCCTGTGCTACCGGCACTTTGCATTTCTTTATAAATATTGAATTCCATGAATCTGGACCTGGGGCCGAGTGCATGGGCATGTTTTCAATTTCTCTTTCAAAATTTAGTGCGCTCGTGTTGATATCAGTTATATTTACAGGTATGAATATCCGCATAAAGAAATTATCTGGATCTTCCACTTTCATGTTGTTTATTGGAGTGCTAAACATGTCCTCATACTGCTTTTTTAGGATTTCACTAATTTCTTTGTCATCCTCCGTGTATAAACCTTCACTTGTACGAATAGGTCCAATACTGGCAGTGGTTTTTGCTTTTGATTTCGCATATGAGAGAAATATTTTGGATTTTTCTTATTTCCTGAATTGCTTTCTGTTCTAACTGCCTTTCTTCAGTTTCATATGAGTGTTTCAATTTCCGCTCGATTTCTTCAATCTCCCTATTTAAATTATTCCTTCTTTGACGGGAATTCGTGTCTGCATAAGCAGTTCTGTTATTTTTTTCCTGCGTTTATACTGTCGTCTGCGTTCTTTTCTACGTTAGATCTCTTTCTGGCTTTCCTCAAAGGAACATGTTTCAGACAGACTTGATACGCTTCCGAGTCAGTTTTCCTATTCCTTCTGTAGGACTTGTATTACTTAGAACAGTTTCCATGGAATGTTTGTAAGTCCCCTGTTTATTATCTCCCAGACTATCCTTTTATTATTAAAATTGAATTTACTGAATAGCCCCTCTCGCTTATCAACGTTTTAGGTCTATTCTGAGTATTGATGGTCGTTTGCACTTCAATGAGCTTGTGATCTGAGTATGTGGTATCTGATATCGTAATGTCTCTGATAATGTCTTCATTGTTCGTAAAGACCAGATCTAAAATATGTTTCATTTCTCGTTGGCTCCGATATCTGCTGATTGAGTGAAAATTTGTCACAGAATCTAAGTAGTTCTCTGATCCTGTGGTGGTTAGGTCCCGATAGATTTCCTGGTATAATATTATAGTCTGCTATTTTCCACCTGAGACTAGGCAAGGTTGAAGTCACCTATGAAGATAATATCAGGTATCGGGTTCTCCAAATTATCAAGGCTATTCTCTATTTGTTTATCTGTTCTGTGAATTCCTCAGCCTTTGCATTTGGCGGTTGTATATTAGAATAATCACTAAATTATTTTCTCTATTTTTAATCCCAGTACCTCTACCACCTCATTTGTACAGTTTAGGAGCTCCGAGCATACAAGGTCTTCCCTAATATACAGACCCACTCCTCCATGTGACTTATTCCTATCACACCTGTATAGGTTATATCCTGGAATCCAGATCTCACTGTCCAACAATTCCCCTGCATGGGTTTCTTTGAAAGCTCCAAATACTGCATTTGACTCCGTTAGGAGGCCATTTATGAACTGTACTTTGTTGTTTGTTCTTTNCATGCAACATGCATATGAACATATGGGAATGGCCTCCATAAACAATGTAAATTAATCACCAGGACATATACAGACCTCAGGATATCCACTAATAACCCTGCCCCACGGGCCTGCTTAATTAACTCTAACCTGGGCTAATTACATAATGAGGTACCATGGCACTAACCAAGGCTGGACGATTATACAGAATCGACAAACTGGATCATTTATATGGTGATTTTTCTACACTGACTGGTCCCATACTCTAGTCAGTCTACACACAACAATATATCTACAGATATATAATTATATCACTACATGATTTACTGTGACAATTTCCCTCTCCAGGTACTGCCCCACAGTCACCTGGGCGTGCCACATGCGGGCGTCTCAGCTACTTCCCTAGCCTGGCCGGGCTAGGGGCCCACACAACTTTTCTCTTATTCTCTTATAACTGAGACCCTGTTATACACTGTTAAAGTACTCACGTTTCCGTCCACACATTTCCTCATTTCCCAGGTCCTTACCACCTGGCTGTCAACACTTAGCTTGCTCCTCGTGCGTCGACAAGATGTGGCCTTAGGCTGTCCTGGGAATGTGGCCAAGGGGGTGGCCAAAGGTGGTGGCCAACATGTGGCCACTGCGTGGCCTCCAGGAGGGTAGTCACGGGTGGCGCGTGACGTCACAGCACCCCACCCCACCCGGGCAGCTCGCGCGCGGTGTAAGGTGGGTGGGTGCTGGTAGCCGCGGGTGGCGGGTGGCCGCGGTGGCGGGTGGCCGCGGGCGGCCAGAGGGCGGCCTGGGTGGCCGCGTGCCATACACACATGGATGGGGAATCACTAACAACCCCATCATACCAGAGCATGACTCGCTCTTACACTGGGGTGACAGGGTGACACTGGCCGGCGTCACCTCCCCATGGATGACGTCGGGCGGAATTCAAAGTCCAAGTCCCAGTTTCTCGCAAATTTGGGCTTCGACACACCCAGGGTGGCTGGAGTGCCATGCAATATGAGTAAACTGAACGACAGGAGCGATAACGGTGGTGGGGTGGCAGGCCTGCCACCCCGCACCTAGACACTCTTCACACCCTGGCTGCCCAATTCAAACTACCCTCTATGGCGGGCCCGAGAGACACACATCCCCATATCTCCCCCCCTACCTTGTCTTGACCAATCAGCAGGAAGCCGGCACTGTTCCTCATGCCGCTTCCAATCACAGCTTTTCGCGCCAAAACTCGGCATAGGAGCAGGGGTGCCTAGACCAATCACCAGTGCCCCTCGCCTGTGGCGTGGCGTGACGTCACAAGGAGGGTGAGGCCTCACACAACGTCTCAACGTCTCCCTTGGTGGGGGGAAGGCAACGTTCCCCCACTGTTCCCCCCCACCCGTAACGGTTTTTTGTGTTATACTACCTCTCTCTGTTTCACAGAACAGGCAAATTTTGCTGTAATTCTCTCTACAGAGCAATCACAGACCTCTAATTAGTTTTAACTGACAGCATTTAACATAAGCTTTCATATGACACCCAACAAGTATATGTAAATTTGAAAGCTTCAGTTTCTAGAGTCCCTAGAGCGACTAGCCTATTCTAGAAACTAGGAAAACTAGCTGAGGAGATTCTACATCTCCTCACACTTGCCACTCTCAGGGAGTGTCTTGCCACTCTCAGGGAGTGTCTTGCCACTCTCAGGGAGTGTCTTGCCACTCTCAGGGAGTGTCTTGCCACTCTCAGGGAGTGTCTTGCCACACTCAGGGAGTGTCTTGCCACACTCAGGGAGTGTCTTGCCACTCTCAGGGAGTGTCTTGCCACTCTCAGGGAGTGTCTTGCCACTCTCAGGGAGTGTTGCCATTCTCAGGGAGTGTCTTGCCACTCTCAGGGAGTGTCTTGCCATTCTCAGGGAGTGTCTTGCCACTCTCAAGCTGCTCCCTCACTAATCCCACACACTGCTCCCTCACACTGCTCACTAACACTGCTCCCTCACACTACTCCCTCACACTGCTCCCACACACTGCTCCCTCACACTGCTCCCTCACACTGCTCCCTCACTACTCCCTCACACTGCTCCCTCACACTGCTCCCTCACACTGCTCCCTCACTACTCCCTCACACTGCTCCCACACACTGCTCCCTCACAATGCTACCTCACGCTGCTCCTCAAGCTGCTCCCTCACACTGCTCCCTCACTAATCCCTCACACTGCTCCCTCACACTGCTCACTAACACTGCTCCCTCACACTGCTCCCTCACACTTCTCCCTCTCACTGCTCCCTCACACTGCTCACTCACACTGCTCCCTCACACTGCTCCCTCACACTGCTCCTCACACTGCTCCCTCACACTGCTCCCTCATTACTCCCTCACACTGCTCCCTCACGCTGCTCCCTCACGCTGCTCCCTCACGCTGCTTCCTCACACTGCTCCCTCACACTGCTCCCTCACACTGTTCACTAACACTGCTCCATCACACTGCACACTCACACTACTCCCTCACACTGCTCCCTCACACTGCTCCCTCACGCTGCTCCCTCACACTGCTCCCTCACACTGCTCATTAACACTGCTCCCTCACACTGCTCCCTCATTACTCCTTCACACTGCTCCCTCACACTACTCCCTTATTACTCTTTCACACTGCTCCCTCATTACTCCTGAACACTGCTCCCTCACACTGCTCCCTAACTCTCTTCTCTTCCACTGCTCTCTCACACTGCTCCCTCAAACTGCTCCCTCACACTGCACCCTCACACTACTTTCTCACACTGCTCCCACACACTGTCCCTCACACTGCTCCCACACACTGTCCCTCACACTGCTCCTTCACACTGCTCCCTCACACTGCTCACTCACACTGCTCCCTCACACTGCTCCCTCACACTGCTTTCTCACACTGCTCCCTCACACTTCTCCCTCACACTGCTCCCTAACACTGTTCCCTCACACTGCTCACTCACACTGCTCCCTCACACTGCTCCTTCACACTGCTCCCTCACGCTATTCCCTCATTCTGCTCCCTCACACTGCTCCGTCACACTGCTCCCTCTCACTGTTCCCACACACTGCTCCCTCACACTGCTCCCTCACACTGCTCCCCCACACTGCTCCCTGACATTGCTCCCTCACACTGCTCCCTCTCGCTGCTGCCTCACACTGCTCCCGCACACTGCTCCCTCACACTGCTCACTCACACTGCTCACTCACACTGCTCCTCATACTGCTCCCTCACACTGCTCACTCACACTGCTCCCTCACACTGCTCCCTCACACTTCTTCCTCACACTGCTCCCTCACCCTGCTTCCTCACACTGCTCCCTCACTACTCCCTCACACTGCTCCCTCACACTGCTCCCTCACACTGCTCCATCACACTGCTCCCTCACACTGCTCCCTCACACTGCTCCCTCACACTGCTCCCTCACACTGCTCCCTCACACTGCTCCCTCACACTGCTCCCTCACACTGCTCCCTCACACTGCTCCATCACACTGCTCCCTCTCACTGTTCCCACACACTGCTTCCGCACACTACTCCCTCACACTGCTCCGTCACACTGCTCCCTCTCACTGTTCCCTCACACTGCTCCCTCACACTGCTCCCTCACACTGCTCCCTCACACTGCTCACTCACACTGCTCACTCACACTGCTCCCTCACACTGCTCCCTCACACTGCTCACTCACACTGCTCCCTCACACTGCTCCCTCACACTGCTCCCTCACACTGCTCCCTCACGATGCTCCCTCAAGTAGTATAAAGTACGACTATGCGGTGCCGTTTGCTTTTTTCGCCTGCACCGCATAGTCGTACTCTTTTTTCGTTGCCCCGGTGAGATTCGACGGCGCCGCGTCGGCGTACTCTTTTTTCGTTGCCTCGGTGAGATTTGACTGCACCGCGTCGGCGTACTCTTTTTTTCGTTGCCCCGGTGAGATTTGACTGCACCGCGTCGGCGTACTCTTTTTTCGTTGCCCCGGTGAGATTTGACTGCACCGCGTCGGCGTACTCTTTTTTCGTTGCCTCGGTGAGATTCAACGGCGCCGACTTGGCATACCCGTTTTTAGTTGCCCCAATTTGGCATACTGTATTTTCGTTGCCCGGTGAGATTTGACTGCAGCGATCTGGCACACTGTTTTTTCGTTGCCCCGTGAGATTTAACTGCAGCAATCTGGCACACTGTTTTTTCGTTGCCCCGGTGACCCATGCACAGACATCGCTAATGGTCAATGACGTCATCAACTTACCTGGGGATTAAAAGGCCGGCTCCTGGCCCCATCATTTTTCATTACCTCAGCGATCGCTAATGGTCACCCCGTCTCCATCTCCCTGTCTTAAGTCCGTTTTCTGTTATAGTGTATTTATTCCCATTTTTTTCAATATTTATAGCAAAGGGGGATTCAAATGCTGTCTTCTGTCCAGCCTAATGTGCAATAGCGCTAACCATTATATGCTCGTTTTTTCTCAATAAGGTATTGCCATACTGTTTCCCATTGTCTAAGATTTCATATCAACATAAGAAATGAGTTCACCCCTGTTACCAATCCAGTATTTACCCAGGTCTTTTTCCTAAATCTAAAACTCATTGCAATTTATGCCCATTAATTCATGTTCTGTCTAGTGTTGATAATTTTAATAGCCTATGAATATCCCAGTTTATCATGTCCAATCATTCGCAGCTCTATCATGATACATCTATTTCTTCGCCTTTCTGGAGAATGTAATTTAAGCTTTGTCTTCAAGGATCGTTTATTGATCATAGGGCAAATAAAAATGGAAACCCACTATCATCCATTTGCATGAAAACAGACCCCTGCCAGGCATGGTGACTTCAATGCAATTTCAGTAGTAGTCCAATATAGCTTCATAAACTAATAGTCCCTGCCAGGCGTGGTGACTCCAATGCGATTTCAGTACTAATCCAATAATTACTGCATAAACGCATAAATGTATATGCATAAATACATATGCACATCTCACATTCACTCAAAAAACATGCCTCCCCCACACCTTGCTGTAGAATATATCAAATCAAATACTCATTCAGTAAAAGCAAGACTCTCATGTTTTGAAATAAGACCTTCTGCAGTCATCTTCTTTTCTGACGTCATCATCCCCAATGCGCTGTAAGCCACCCAATGAGCTCCCAGCCAACGTGCTAATGCGGGTCCTATAGGAGGTTCACACATAAGTGTGAACTCTTAATCACTCCTAATACCTCACCTATACTCTGTGCTTCACCAGAGTCGATATTCAGCTACATTGGCTCGTATTTTCGCTCATTGCTCCTATTTTCTGTTATTCATAAACCCGATCAAACCATCCTAACCTAACCTAACCTAACTTATTATTTATAACAAACAAATACATTCTACAGACCAGTTGCTGTCATTGTTTAGTGACATCACGAAAAGCGACCTCAGGTATGGGGATGAGGTATTGCTGGCCATTAGCATATAAGTGTCAAGGTATCACAGCACCTGACTTTTCAAACTATGTGTGTGACGTCACCAGATGGCCAATGCGGCCTTTAGCGTCATACTAGCATATTATTATTCAAAAATGACTAACCATCCCCACCTAACCTAATCAGAGGTTTAAGAATATACATTTTAATCATCCACAACTGTAATTATTATTCAGTAATAAGTGCAAAAGTAAAACAGAAACCCAAATGTCGTACTGCAATTTAAGCAGAATCGTACATCTGGCAGCATATAGGCGAGCTGAACATAAGAATAAAGGCAACTGCAGAAGTCCTATTGGCCCATACGAGGCAGCTCCTATATATTTTCACCCAATCTCATTCATATTCATGTCCACCTTATGCTTAAAACAACCAAGGGATCCCACTTAAAGTATTAGTTTACAATAATAGTTTTAATAAATAGCTCTCATTCTAGTTTTATACACAACAGCAATTATGAAACCCTATAGCTAGATATCGTACTATAATCCACAAGTAGTTACCACACATCTAGCAGCACAGCGGATTAGTAGCTGTGTTCATAGGCTAGTCAACTGTCCTCACATCCATCAAATAGCAATCCAATGTCGCACCTCAATTCATCCATCTAGCAACTCAGCTGGATGCTAACCACTATATTCATAGGCTAATCATTTCTACACCTCAAAAAAATCCTAGTCTTGCTACGCAAATCAGGTAACTTGTTTCTAAACCAACACTCGCAAATACAAGCATACATACCTACACATACTCCACAACCTATACATTCATAGAGAATAGCCTAGTTTTTGCCACCATTTCCCCATTAATCAGATGTAATTTATGCCATACACAGAAAATACAGCATTTACACACCCAATATGCCATTTATGCACAAAATATATTATTTACACTCAAAATATACCATCACACAAAAATGTCATTTATAGACAAAAATATGTCATTTACATACAAAATATGTCAGTTGCACACAAAAATATACCATTTACACAATATTGCATGTACACTCAGAGTATGACATTTACACGAAGTATGGTATTTGCACAAATATATCAAAATGCTTATGCATTTAGACAATCAAAAATGCACTTTCACTAAAATTACACAATTTCACAAACATAATTTTCACAAAATACCCACACATTGTCTCTTAAACCAAAATACACTTACACCATGAAGATATATTTTTTCAGATTACAGAGCTTACACAAAATACACAATTTGCACACAAAAATACAGTTGCACTGGCCCCACTTCAACAAATTAAAAAACACAACTTGCATAAATGTACTATTATCACAAAAATTATTATAAAACATGGACAATTGTTACACAATTTGTGTAATTATTATACATCTTTGCACAATTAATACAAGAAAACTTGCTATATAATTACTCAACTTGCACAATGACAATCAATACACAAAGGTATAAGTAAACAACTCGTCCATATGCAATTACACAACATGCGCAATTAATACACAACTTTCACAAATGTTGCACATCTTTCATAATTATTACACAACTTGCACAAATACATATCTAGCACAAATACGTACAATACATAACTACCCCAAATATGAAAATACACAACCAGCACAAATACACGATTTACACACAAATACAATTACGACATTTACACAATTAATACACAACTTGCTCAAAAATATAATCAATACACAACTTACCAAAATATGAACAATACATAACTAGCACATACTCATTAAATACACAATTTCCACAAATACACATACAAAATATATACAATTAATACACAACTTGCACAAAACAATACACAATTTATGGAAATGTAATCAATAATCATACAACTTTTGCAAATACATAACCTACACAAGTAATGCACAAGTATATTAATTGTGCTATATATGTACAAATACAAACAACCAACTAGGTCAAACAATACACAATTTGCACGATATTTTTCTAGGTATATTTATGACACTAATTAAATTATGCTGAGTTTAACCAACTCCCCAAAAGTCCGAATTTCGCATATAAAAATGGTACATATAACTTCC
>WNGS01162925.1:0-12823 GCA_020271785.1 Procambarus virginalis | reverse complement strand
AAACAAGGTGAGGTCACTGTGCTAGGAGAAAGGGAGGTAAATCAGGCGGCCTTGGAAGAGTTCGAAATTACGAGAGAGGAGGTAAAGAGACACCTGCTGGATCTGGATGTTAGGAAGGCTGTTGGGCCAGACGGGATCTCACCTTGGATACTGAAAGAGTGTGCAGAGGCACTTTGCTTGCCACTCTCCTAGGATAGTAAGTCACTGGAGGGGGAGACCTACCAGAAATATGGAAGACGGCGAATGTGGTCCCAATATGCAAAAAGGGCGACAGGCAAGAGGCACTGAACTACAGGCCAGTGTCCTTGACTTGTATACCATGCAAGGTGATGGAGAAGATCGTGAGAAAAAACCTGGTAACACATCTGGAGAGAAGAGACTTCGTGACAAATCGCCAACATGGGTTCAGGGAGGGAAAATCTTGCCTTACAGGCTTGATAGAAATCTACGATCAGGTGACAAAGATTAAGCAAGAAAGAGAGGGCTGGGCGGACTGCATTTTCTTGGACTGTTGGAAAGCCTTTGACACAGTACCGCATAAGAGGCTGGTACAAGCTGGAGAGACAGGCAGGTGTAACTGGTAAGGTGCTCCAGTGGATAAGGGAGTACCTAAGCAATAGGAAGCAGAGAGTTACGGTAAGGGGTGAGACCTCCGATTGGCGTGAAGTCACCAGTGGAGTCCCACAGGGCTCTGTACTCGGTCCTATCTTGTTTCTGATATATGTAAATGATCTCCCGGAGGGTATCGATTCATTTCTCTCCATGTTTGCGGACGATGCCAAAAATTATGAAGGATTAAAACAGAAGAGGACTGTTTGAGGCTTCAAGAAGACCTAGACAAGCTGAAGGAATGGGTCGAACAAATGGTTGTTAGAGTTTAACCCAACCAAATGTAATGTAATGAAGATAGGTGTAGGGAGCAGGAGGCCAGATACAAGGTATCATCTGGGAGAGGAAATTCTTCAGGAATCAGAGAAAGAAAAAGACTTGGGGGTTGATATCACGCCAGACCTGTCTCCTGCAGCACATATCAAGAGGATAACATCAGCGGCATATGCCAGGTTGGCCAACATACGAACGGCATTCAGAAACTTGTGTAAAGAATCATTCAGAACTTGTATACCACATATGTCAGGCCAATCCTGGAGTATGCAGCCAGCATGGAGTCCATATCTAGTCAAGGATAAGACTAAACTGGAAAGGTTCAAAGGTTTGCCACCAGACTAGTGCCCGAGCTGAGAGGTATGAGCTACGAGGAGAGACTAAGGGAATTAAACCTCACTTCGCTGGAAGACAGAAGAGTTAGGGGGGACATGATCACCACATTTAAGATTCTGAAGGGAATTGATAGGGTAGATAAAGACAGGCTATTTAACACAAGGGGCACACGCACAAGGGGGGACACAGGTGGAAACTGAGTGCCCAAATGAGCCACAGAGATATTAGAAAGAACTTTTTTAGTGTCAGAGTGGTTGACAATGGAATGCATTAGGAAGTAATGTGGTGGAGGCTGACTCCATACACAGTTTCAAGTGTAGATATGATAGAGCCCAATAGGCTCAGGAAACTGTACACCAGTTGATTGACGGTTGAGAGGCGGGACCAAAGAGCCAAAGCTCAACCCCCGCAAGCACAATTAGGTGAGTACATGCCAGCAGGTTGTACACATCCACCAGTACAATGCCAGCAGGATGTACACATCCACCAGTACACATGCCAGCAGGATGTACACATCCACCAGTACACATGCCAGCAGGATGTACACATCCACCAGTACACATGCCAGCAGGATGTACACATCCACCAGTACACATGCCAGCAGGATGTACACATCCACCAGTACACATGCCAGCAGGATGTACACATCCACCAGTACACATGCCAGCAGGATGTACACATCCACCAGTACACATGCCAGCAGGATGTACACATCCTCCAGTACACATGCCAGCAGGATGTACACATCCACCAGTACACATGCCAGCAGGATGTACACATCCACAGTACACATGCCAGCAGGATGTACACATCCACCAGTACACATGCCAGCGTTGTACACATCCACCAGTACACATGCCAGCAGGATGTACACATCCACCAGTACACATGCCAGCAGGATGTACACATCCAGTCTTTATTACCAAAACACTGTGCACCTGTGTGTCACACTGTGCACCTGTGTGTCACACTGTGCACCTGTCTCTCACACTGTGCACCTGTCTCTCACACTGTGCACCTGTGTGTCACACTGTGCACCTGTCTCTCACACTGTGCACCTGTCTCTCACACTGTGCACCTGTCTCTCACACTGTGCACCTGTCTCTCACACTGTGCACCTGTGTGTCACACCATAGACACTTTAAGCTCTTGAAGAATTTCAAAAGATGCTTTTCATCTCGAATCTGTCCCAGCCCCTGGGAAAGTTATCCCTATCCCAGCGAACAGCTCCCGTAGGATAGCTCCACATGATAGGAGCTGAACAAAGGTTGAGCTCATCTCATGTGTTCCCTCGCCACTTCGGGCCTGGCTAAGTGATACTCCCACAGCAGATCAAATACTGTGTTTGTCCTGTTAATCCTAAACTTACACAACATAATGTGTAATTGGAAAAATCAACTGGAGCTTTGAGGTGACTCAAACCCTCAGATGATACGAAACGAACCGAAGTTGATACAGAGCTCGAATCCTCGAGCTCAAGTTGACTTTCTTTTTTCTATATATCACGTTAGTGTTCTTTCTCTGTGCATATGATGTTTAACTGTTGTGCTCCTCAGCCTTATACACGACAGAGAAAATAGTTTGAGTATTTGTCTTCATGTTCATTTACAACCTTTGTGTCACCCCTCACAGATGAAGGAGTTCTTTGCGGAGTTCCCCAACGCCGGGTCAGGGGCCCGCGCCCGCCAGCAGGCCCTGGAGGAGGTGGAAGGCAACATCAAGTGGGTGGAGAAGCACGAGGACTCCCTCTACCGGTGGTTTCTCGAGCACAACCTTGTAGGAACGCCCAGGGGAGAGTTCCAACATAAAGTAGAGCTGCTTGAATTACAGACATTGTTAAGTTAATGGAAACTTCTTGATATGAACTTTCAATAGTACTGAACACTGCCTTGATTCTGAAACTCTGTAACTGTAAACTTTTCCAACAACGGGACCTCTTTCTTTATATAGAGTCTACGAGAACACAAGCTACATTGTAGATAATTAGAAATATAGGAAATTTGAAATTTAATGGAATAATATAAATTTAATGTAATGATAAAGTACTGAAGGACGCCAAATTTGGTCCAAACACCCCAACCTTTCGGGACAACTGTCAGTAAAACTACCATTACTGTCAACATACAACTTACGAAAACTAATAAAATAAAAGTAAATGGGAAATATTTTATTTCGGGGAATACGAAGTAAAAAAGAAAGTTCCAAATTCCAAAGAACAGTCGAGAAAACTTTTAGAGATACTTAAAAATCATTGATATTTTAACTCTTCATGAATCAAAGAAAATTAAAAATAAATCATTAAAAACTTCATAGTGATTTTTAGTCTAAAAATCAAGCAAATTGTGGCATAGGTTTGACCACTTGGCCAATTGTAACTCATGGGTCGTATTATAATCCCTTACGGCTCTCAACAATGTAAACTTTACACAAAATCTAAAAGCAGTTTATAAACTTTATAGACGCTTAGGAAATCAAAAGGATAAGGCATGAGGGTATATTATGACTGAAATTTATTAACAATAATTAATTAATCAATTTTGGACCACCTAAAGTTGAGCAAGTTAATACTTGTGTTACTAATGTGACAGTTACTAACGTGACAGTGTTACTAATGTGACAGTGTTACTAATGTGACAGTGTTACTAATGTGACAGTGTTACTAATGTGACAGTTACTAACGTGACAGTGTTACTAATGTGACAGTGTTACTAATGTGACAGTGTTACTAATGTGACAGTGTTACTAATGTGACAGTTACTAACGTGACAGTGTTACTAATGTGACAGTGTTACTAATGTGACAGTTACTAATGTGACAGTGTTACTAATGTGACAGTGTTACTAATGTGACAGTGTTACTAACGTGACAGTGTTACTAATGTGACAGTGTTACTAATGTGACAGTGTTACTAATGTGATAGTGTTACTAATGTGACAGTGTTACTAATAAGACAGTTACTAATGTGACAGTGTTACTAATGTGACAGTGTTACTAATGTGACAGTTACTAATGTAACAGTGTTACTAATGTGACAGTGTTACTAACGTGACAGTTACTAATGTGACAGTGTTACTAACGTGACAGTGTTACTAATGTGACAGTTACTAATGTGACAGTGTTACTAATGTGGCAGTGTTACTAATGTGACAGTTACTAATGTGACAGTGTTACTAATGTGACAGTGTTACTAATGTGACAGTGTTACTAATGTGACAGTTACTAATGTGACAGTGTTACTAATGTGACAGTGTTACTAATGTAACAGTGTTACTAATGTGACAGTTACTAATGTGAAAGTGTTATTTATGTGACAGTTACTAATGTGACAGTGTTACTAACGTGACAATGTTACTAACGTGACAGTGTTACTAACGTGACAATGTTACTAATGTGACAGTTACTAATGTGACAGTTACTAATGTGACAGTGTTACTAACGTGACAGTGTTACTAATGTGACAGTTACTAATGTGACAGTGTTACTAATGTGACAGTGTTACTAACGTGACAGTGTTACTAATGTGACAGTGTTACTAATGTGACAGTGTTACTAATGTGACAGTTACTAATGTCAGTGTTACTAATGTGACAGTGTTACTAATGTGACAGTGTTACTAATGTGACAGTGTTACTAACGTGACAGTTACTAATGTAACAGTGTTACTAATGTGACAGTGTTACTAACGTGACAGTTACTAATGTGACAGTGTTACTAACGTGACAGTGTTACTAATGTGACAGTTACTAATGTGACAGTGTTACTAATGTGGCAGTGTTACTAATGTGACAGTTACTAATGTGACAGTGTTACTAATGTGACAGTGTTACTAATGTGACAGTGTTACTAATGTGACAGTTACTAATGTGACAGTGTTACTAATGTGACAGTGTTACTAATGTAACAGTGTTACTAATGTGACAGTTACTAATGTGACAGTGTTATTTATGTGACAGTTACTAATGTGACAGTGTTACTAACGTGACAATGTTACTAACGTGACAGTGTTACTAACGTGACAATGTTACTAATGCGACAGTTACTAATGTGACAGTTACTAATGTGACAGTGTTACTAACGTGACAGTGTTACTAATGTGACAGTTACTAATGTGACAGTGTTACTAATGTGACAGTGTTACTAACGTGACAGTGTTACTAATGTGACAGTGTTACTAATGTGACAGTGTTACTAATGTGACAGTTACTAATGTGACAGTGTTACTAATGTGACAGTGTTACTAATGTGACAGTGTTACTAATGTGACAGTGTTACTAATGTGACAGTGTTACTGTGACAGTGTTACTAATGTGACAGTGTTACTAATGTGACAGTGTTACTAATGTGACAGTTACTAACGTGACAGTGTTACTAATGTGACAGTTACTAATATGACAGTGTTACTAATGTGACAGTGTTACTAATGTGACAGTGTTACTAATGTGACAGTGTTACTAATGTGACAGTGTTACTAATGTGACAGTGTTACTAATGTGACAGTGTTACTAATGTGACAGTGTTACTAATGTGACAGTTACAAATGTGACAGTGTTACTAATGTGACAGTGTTACTAACGTGACAGTGTTACTAATGTGACAGTGTTACTAATGTGACAGTTACTAATGTGACAGTGTTCCTAATGTGACAGTGTTACTAATGTGACAGTGTTACTAATGTGACAGTTACTAATGTGACAGTGTTACTAATGTGACAGTGTTACTAATGTGACAGTGTTACTAATGTGACAGTGTTACTAATGTGACAGTGTTACTAATGTGACAGTTACTAACGTGACAGTGTTACTAATGTGACAGTTACTAATGTGACAGTGTTACTAATATGACAGTGTTACTAATGTGACAGTGTTACTAATGTGACAGTGTTACTAATGTGACAGTGTTACTAATGTGACAGTGTTACTAATGTGACAGTGTTACTAATGTGACGGTGTTACTAATGTGACAGTTACTAACGTGACAGTGTTACTAATGTGACAGTTACTAATGTGAGTGTTACTAATGTGACAGTGTTACTAATGTGACAGTGTTACTAATGTGACAGTGTTGCTAATGTGACAGTTACTAATGTGACAGTTACTAATGTGACAGTTACTAATGTGACAGTTACTAATGTGACAGTGTTACTAATGTGACAGTTACTAATGTGACAGTGTTACTAATGTGACAGTTACTAATGTGACAGTGTTACTAATGTGACAGTGTTACTAACGTGACAGTGTCACTAATGTGACAGTTACTAATGTGACAGTTACTAATGTGACAGTTACTAATGTGACAGTTACTAATGTGACAGTTACTAATGTGACAGTTACTAATGTGACAGTTACTAATGTGACAGTGTTACTAATGTGACAGTGTTACTAATGTGATAGTGTTACTAATGTGACAGTGTTACTAATGTGACAGTGTTACTAATGTGACAGTGTTACTAATGTGACAGTGTTACTAATGTGACAGTGTTACTAATGTGACAGTGTTACTAACGTGACAGTGTTACTAACGTGACAGTGTTACTAATGTGACAGTGTTACTAATGTGACAGTGTTACTAATGTGACAGTATTACTAATGTGACAGTGTTACTAATGTGACAGTGTTACTAATGTGACAGTGTTACTAATGTGATAGTGTTACTAATGCGACAGTGTTACTAATGTGACAGTTACTAATGTGACAGTGTTACTAATGTGACAGTGTTACTAATGTGACAGTGTTACTAATGTGACAGTGTTACTAATGTGACAGTGTTACTAATGTGACAGTTACTAATGTGAGTGTTACTAATGTGACAGTGTTACTAATGTGACAGTGTTACTAATGTGACAGTTACAAATGTGACAGTGTTACTAATGTGACAGTGTTACTAACGTGACAGTGTTACTAATGTGACAGTGTTACTAACGTGACAGTGTTACTAACGTGACAGTGTTACTAATGTGACAGTGTTACTAATGTGACAGTGTTACTAATGTGACAGTATTACTAATGTGACAGTGTTACTAATGTGACAGTGTTACTAATGTGACAGTGTTACTAATGTGATAGTGTTACTAATGCGACAGTGTTACTAATGTGACAGTTACTAATGTGACAGTGTTACTAATGTGACAGTGTTACTAATGTGACAGTGTTACTAATGTGACAGTGTTACTAATGTGACAGTGTTACTAATGTGACAGTGTTACTAATGTGACAGTGTTACTAATGTGACAGTGTTACTAACGTGTTACAGTGTTACTAATGTGACAGTTACTAATGTGACAGTGTTACTAATATGACAGTGTTACAGTAAGACAGTAAGAATGGAAGTAACTGCAGAAGGACTATTGGCCCATACCTCCTCTTGCTGCTTCCATGTTAGTTCGAGGTCTTGAAGTGGGTAGAATTTAGTTGTGCATTAATTGGCTATGGATTGCAGGTCTTGACTTTTTGATGTGTAGTGCCTCACTGATGTCGAGCCTCCTGCTATCGTTGTATCTATCGATGGTTTCTGTGTTGTTTGTTAAGACTTCTCTGGTGATGGTTTGGTTGTGGGAAGAGATTATACGTTCCTTGATGTAGCCCTGTTGCTTATGCATTGTTATTCACCTGGAAAGAGACGTTGTTGTCTTATGTATATGCTGAGTTCTTTGGGGTTTACAGTCCCCAAGTGGCCATTTGAAGGAATAGACGACGTTGGTTTCCTTCAAGGCGTTCTGCTTGGTGTCTGGAGAGTTTTTCATGAGTAGGTTGGCCGTTTTTTTGGTTTTATAGTATATTGTCAGTTGTGTTTTCTGAGTTTTGTCTGTAAGAATAACGTTCCTATCAACAACATCTTTCAGGACCCTTTCCTCCGTTTTATGAGCCGTCGAAAAGAAGTTCCTGTAAAATAGTCTAATAGGGGGTACAAGTGTTGTGTTGGTTGGCTCTTCAGAGGTTGCATTTCGTTTCACCTTTCTTTTTGTGATGTCTTCAACAAAACCCTCAAAGAAGCCGTTGTTAACTAGGACCTCAATTACCCTACAGAGTTCTTCATCGACTTGCTTCCATCCTGAGCTGTGGCTGAGAGCACGGTCGACATAAGCGTTAACAACACTCCTCTTGTACCTGTCTGGGCAGTCACTGTTGGCATTGAGGCACATTCCTATGTTTGTTTCCTTAGTGTAGACTGCAGTGTGGAAACCTCCGGTCCTATCCGTGACTGTTACATCTAGAAAGGGCAGGTTCCCATCATTCTTCATCTTGTAAGTGAAACTCAGCACATAATTCTGCTCAAATGCTTCCTTCAGCTCCTGCAGATATCAGGCATCAGGTACCTGTGTAAAAATGTCGTCAACATACCTGCAGTATATGGAGGGTTTCAATTTCATGTTGACTAAGACTTTTTTCTCGATGGTACCCATGTAGAAGTTCGCAAACAGGACACCTAGGGGAGAACCCATGGCGACCCCATCTACTTGCTTATACATGTGCCCATCCGGGCTCAAGAAGGGTGCCTCTTTAGTGCAGGAGTAGTTTCCTTAGTATGTTTTCTGGTAGGTCAAGAGGAGTAAAGGCCGAATCACGATACACTGTCCGACTGTCATCCCGATTGTTTCAACCACAGGTACGTTGGTAAACAATGACTCTACATCCAACGAGGCTCTTATCCCCATGGCCTGTGTTCCCCGCAGTAAGTCAACAAATTCCTTTGGAAACTTCAGGTTGAAATCACAAGGTACCTAAGGAGTCAGCAAGCCGTTGAGTCGCTTAGCCAGTCTGTATATGGGTGTGGGTATCTGGCTAATAACTGGCAAAAGTGTGTTTCCAGGCTTGTGGGTCTTGACATTTCCATATGCATACCAGGTTTGTATTCCCTAATAACTTTTGGCAGGTGGAGTCCGGATTTCTTGGCGTTCACAGTTTCGATCAATTTGTTTACCTTCGTTTTCAATTCGGCTGTAGTGTCCTTCTTTACCCTTTGGAATTTAGTTTGGTCAGAGAGTATGAGGTTTATTTTTGCCATATATTCGTCTTTTTTAAGAATAACGTATATTGGCGACTTGTCACCTCTCCTGACGACTATGTCCTTGTTCTCTCGAAGGCTCTTAGCTGCCACGTTGATCTCAGGGGACAGTATAGTGCTTCTGTAGTTACCTCGAATCTTTCCTCCTTCTGCAATAAGTCCTGCTTGCAAGGTGTCTTTAGTGGTAACCTTTATTTGTGTCTCGTGGTCAAATATATCGTCCAATAGGATCTCCAACTCCACTTTCCGGGCAACCACTTGGTCTGGACATAACGTGACTGTTTATACCCAAATTTAAGAGAGTGATTTGGTCCTCAGTGAGGTTGATTCCAGCAAGGTTTAAGAAGCCATCTCTGGGTCGTGGAATCGTCATAGGTCCTCCATATAATGTTGTCAGTTTCTTGATGATCCTGGTGTCGGTGGATCTTTTACGCAGGTACCTGATGCCAGACATCTGCAGCAGCTGAAGGAGACATTCGAGCAGAGTTCTGTGTTGAGATTCACTTACGAGATGGAGAATGAAGGGAAGATGGCCTTTCTTAATGTAACAGTCAGGGAAAGGAGCGGAGGCTTCCACACTGCAGTCTACACTAAGGAAACAAACATAGGAATGTGCCTCAATGTCAAGAGTCACTGCCCAGACAGGTACAAGAAGAGTGTCGTCAACGCTTACGTCGACCGTGCTCTCAGCCACAGCTCAGAATGGAAGCAAGTCGATGAAGAACTCTGTAGGGTAAGGCAGGTCCTAGTCAACAACGGCTTCTCTAACGGTTTTGTTGAAGACATCATAAAAAGAAAGGTGAAACGCCATGCAATCTCTGAAGAGCCAACCAACACAACACTTGAACCCCCTATTAGATTATTTTACAGAAACGTCTTTTTGACGGCTCACAAAACTGATGAAAGGGCCCTGAAAGTTATTGTTGATAGAAAAAATCAGAAAATGCAATTCACAATTTACTATAAAACCAAAAAAAAGGGCCAACCTACTCATGAAAAACTCCCCAGACACCAAGCAGAACGCCTTGAAGGAAACCAACATCGTCGATGCTTTTAAATGCCTACTTGGGACTGTAAGCCCTAAAGAACTCAGTATATAGGCAAGACAGCAACGTCTCTTTCCAGGCGATTAACAATGCATAAACAACAGGGCTCCATCAAGGAACATATAATCTCTTCTCACAACCAGACCATCACCATAGAAAGCCTAACAAACAACACAGAAATCATTGATAGATACAACGATAGCAGGAGGCTCGACATCAGCGAGGCACTACACATCAAAAAGTCAACAACAGCAATCAATTGCAAATTAATGCAGAACTATATCCTTCCCACTTCAAAACCCTGAACCCACATGCAAGCATCAAGAGGAGGTATGATCCAATAGGCCTTCTGCAGTTACTTCCATTCTTATGTTTTCATACCCAATTTATACCCATTGTTTTGTGTTCTGTCTGGTGTTTGTCACCTCACCCAAAGCATTTGTGCCATATCACCTCACCCAAAAGAGTATAAGTATGATGAATTTGTAGGTGTAAACTAAATCTTTGAAAATGTAGTAAGAAATTACGAAACGTGTTCAGGTGTTTAAGTAAAAGTGAATTTTTGGAGAATTGATATTTCAATTACCATCGCCAGTGAAGAAAACATGAGAAATATTGAAAACTTCGAGTTAGTATTATTAATCTTACCTTTTCGGTCATATTCACAGCATATGTTTACAGGAAGGACTGCTACCAAATATATATATATATATATATATATATATATATGCAAACATGCTGAATAGTTCCCCCAGTACTATATGACACTGAAAACTCACACCCCAGAAGTGACTCGAACCCATACTGCCAGGAGCACTCTGCTGGCTTACAGGTCCCTTAAACAGCTCGACCAACACGACCGGACAAAAGAGGATGGTAGTCGAGGCTATTTCCATCCCCCCCGCCGGCACTCGGTTGGTAATCTTGGGCATGGTATTTTATCAAGTCACCTCATTCTTTTGGGCACACGTGAGGAACAACACTGTATTCCTCACGTGTTGTATTATATCTCTGAGTTAAACATTGACGCCACCACAGGTGTAGCGCCGCCACCACAGGTGTAGCACCGCCACCACAGGTGTAGCACCGCCACCACAGGTGTAGCCCAGCCACCACAGGTGTACCCCAGCCATCACAATTGTAGCCCAGCCACCACAGGTGTTGCCCAACCACCACAGGTGTAGCCCAGCCACCATAGGTGTAGCCCAGCCACCATAGGTGTAGCCCAGCCACCACAGGTGTAGCACCGCCACCACAGGTGTAGCCCAGCCACCACAGGTGTAGCCCAGCCACCACAGGTGTAGCACCGCCACCACAGGTGTAGCACCGCCACCACAGGTGTAGCAACGCCACCACAGGTGTAGCGCCGCCACCACAGGTGTAGCACCGCCACCACAGGTGTAGCGCCGCCACCACAGGTGTAGCGCCGCTACCACAGGTGTAGCACCGCCACCACAGGTGTAGCACCGCCACCACAGGTGTAGCCCAGCCACCACAGGTGTAGCGCCGCCACCACAGGTGTAGCACCGCCACCACAGGTGTAGCGCCGCCACCACAGGTGTAGCAACGCCACCACAGGTGTAGCGCCGCCACCACAGGTGTAGCAACGCCACCACAGGTGTAGCGCCGCCACCACAGGTGTAGCGCCGCCACCACAGGAGTAGCACTGCCACCACAGGTGTAGCACCGCCACCACAGGTGTAGCACCGCCACCACAGGTGTAGCGCCGCCACCACAGGTGTAGCACCGCCACCACAGGTGTAGCCCAGCCACCACAGGTGTAGCGCCGCCACCACAGGTGTAGCACCGCCACCACAGGTGTAGCACCGCCACCACAGGTGTAGCACCGCCACCACAGGTGTAGCGCCGCCACCACAGGTGTAGCACCGCCACCACAGGTGTAGCGCCGCCACCACAGGTGTAGCGCCGCTACCACAGGTGTAGCACCGCCACCACAGGTGTAGCACCGCCACCACAGGTGTAGCGCCGCCACCACAGGTGTAGCGCCGCCACCACAGGTGTAGCACCGCCACCACAGGTGTAGCCCAGCCATCACAGGTGTAGCGCCGCCACCACAGGTGTAGCACCGCCACCACAGGTGTAGCCCAGCCACCACAGGTGTAACACCGCCACCACAGGTGTAGCACCGCCACCACAGGCGTAGCCCAGCCACCACAGGTGTAGCGCCGCCACCACAGGTGTAGCACCGCCACCACAGGTGTAGCACCGCCACCACAGGTGTAGCCCAGCCACCACAGGTGTAGCCCAGCCACCACAGGTGTAGCCCAGCCACCACACGTGTAACACCGCCACCACAGGTGTAGCCCAGCCACCACAGGTGTAACACCGCCACCACAGGTGTAGCCCAGCCACCACAGGTGTAGCCCAGCCACCACAGGTGTAACACCGCCACCACATGTGTAGCCCAGCCACCACAGGTGTAGCCCAGCCACCACAGGTGTAACCCCGCCACTACAGGTGTAGCACCGCCACCACAGGTGTAGCGCCGCCACCACAGGTGTAGCACCGCCACCACATGTGTAGCACGGCCACCACAG
>WNGS01162924.1:0-15890 GCA_020271785.1 Procambarus virginalis | reverse complement strand
TGGAAGCAGTTTGAACAAGCTTTCTTCTCTACTCCCTTCGTCTCAGCAGGGTACAGTAGGGAATCGACGCTGTTGTTTGGGGAACATGAAGTTGTTTCTGCAGAAGGTGTCCAGCAGGGAGACCCACTAGCCCCTTTTCTTTTTTGCATGGCTGTTAAAGAGATTTCAAGCAGGTTGACCAGCGAACTCAACATCTGGTGCCTGGACGATGGCACCCCTGGCAGGGACACAGGAGGCCCTGCCATCTACAGCTGGTGAAATCTAAGGGAGAGGAGTTAGGACTCACCCTAAACCCTTTAAAGTTTGAAATCATCTCATCTAGTCAACCAACCATAGATGCAGTGCGAACCATATTGCCAGGAGCTCAAGTGATCGCTCCTACCGACAGTGTGCTGCTAGGGGCACCTCTGGGCTCGAGCGCCATTGAGGTAGTCCTCGAAGAAAAGCTGAACGACCTGAGGAGGATGGAGGGAAGAATAGGGGCCTTGGACGCCCACGATGCTTTGTACCTTCTCACAAGGTGCCTGGCTTTGCCCAGACTGACCTATTTCCTAAGGTGTGCTCCCTCCTTCGACAGCCCAAAATTAACAGAATATGACTCACTCCTAAAGTCAATAACCGTGAAAGTGTTAAACCTCTCCCTGCAAGATGACCAATGGGACCAAACAACACTCCCAGTTAGACTCGGGGAATAGGTGTTCGCAAGGCGACACAGTTAGCATTGCCGGCATTCTTATCCTCGACCAGTGCTACAGGCGAATTAGTTAAGGAAATACTACCGGAATACCTAAGAGACTCCATTGGGCTTCATGATCCCAAATTCGCGGAAGGAGCCGGTCAGTGTGACACTCTTGTCAACTCTCACCCTCGACCAACTTCTCCAAATGACTGCAAACAGTCCAAATGGGACAGCCCCATAGTGGAAAACATCGCCACATCATTGCTGGAGGCAGCTCCCAGGAAGCACAAAGCGCGTCTTCTAGCTATGCAAGCGCCCCATGCCGGGGACTTCCTGTTGGAAGTCCCTAATTCCGCCTTGGGCACCCGCCTGGACCATCGGACCCAAGTATTGGTGTTGCCCTGCGCCTTGCCGTCCCTATCTCCACCGAGCACCGTGTATTTGCGGCCATGCACGGGCAGACCAATACGGCAGCCATGGTCTCATCTGTCGTAAGACACAGGGAAAGATTGCCAGACACGAGGCAGTCAATGACATCATCAAGAGAAGTTTGGCTACAGCTGGGTGTCCAGCACAAATGGAACCCCAGTTGTGCAGACCTGACAACAGCCAAAAGCGCCCAGACGGAGTCACCCTGCAGCCATGGAGGGAAGGTAAACAGGTCGTGTGGGACTACACGTGTGCATCTACATTGGCCGATACCTATCTACCTTACAGCACAGCTGACTCTGGGCGCCTGGGGTAAATGTGCACTTAGGTTCCTGAAGGAGGTGGGCGAGGAGCTCATTGGGAAGACTAGAGACCCAAGAGCGGCCAGTTTCATGTTCCAGCGCCTGAGTGTTGCTGTTCAGAGGGGAAATGCGTGCTGTATCTTGGGTACGCACCCGACCCCTGAAGAGCTGGACGAGGTCTTCGAACACTGATTGGTATATTGTAATTTTGTTATATAAGTGTGTTTTTCTGTAAACTGTAGCATATATATATATATATATATATATATATATATATATATATATATATATATATATATATATATATTGTATGTGTGTGTGTGTGTGTGTGTGTGTGTGTGTGTGTGTAATCCAAATTCAAGAGAGAATTTATTTAGTGTTATCAGATTACGTTATAAGTTATATAGTTGTGTGTAGTTGGCTCAATTAGTGTGACCAGGTGACTATGGCAAGTTGCCAGGGTAAACAATGTTATGGTAGTCGCCCATGATGGAACGATAATGTGATGACCACACCACACACCTGAAGGTGATGTGATGACCACACCACACACCTGAAGGTGATGTGATGACCACACCACACACCTGAAGGTGATGTGATGACCACACCACACACCAGAAGGTGATGTGATGACCACACCACACACCTGAAGGTGATGTGATGACCACACCACACACCTGAAGGTGATGTGATGACCACACCACACACCAGAAGGTGATGTGATGACCACACCACACACCAGAAGGTGATGTGATGACCACACCACACACCTGAAGGTGATGTGATGACCACACCACACACCTGAAGGTGATGTGATGACCACACCACACACCTGAAGGTGATGTGATGACCACACCACACACCTGAAGGTGATGTGATGACCACACCACACACCAGAAGGTGATGTGATGACCACACCACACACCTGAAGGTGATGTGATGACCACACCACACACCTAAAGGTGATGTGATGACCACACCACACACCTGAAGGTGATGTGATGACCACACCACACACCTGAAGGTGATGTGATGACCACACCACACACCTGAAGTTGATGTGATGACCACACCACACACCAGAAGGTGATGTGATGACCACACCACACACCAGAAGGTGATGTGATGACCACACCACACACCAGAAGGTGATGTGATGACCACACCACACACCTGAAGGTGATGTGATGACCACACCACACACCAGAAGGTGATGTGATGACCACACCACACACCTGAAGGTGATGTGATGACCACACCACACACCAGAAGGTGATGTGATGACCACACCACACACCTGAAGGTGATGTGATGACCACACCACACACCAGAAGGTGATGTGATGACCACACCACACACCTGGAGGTGATGTGATGACCACACCACACACCAGAAGGTGATGTGATGACCACACCACACACCTGAAGGTGATGTGATGACCACACCACACACCTGAAGGTGATGTGATGACCACACCACACACATGAAGGTGATGTGATGACAACACCACACACCTGAAGGTGATGTGATGACCACACCACACACCTGAAGGTGATGTGATGACCACACCACACACCAGAAGGTGATGTGATGACCACACCACACACCTGAAGGTGATGTGATGACCACACCACACACCTGAAGGTGATGTGATGACCACACCACACACCAGAAGGTGATGTGATGACCACACCACACACCTGAAGGTGATGTGATGACCACACCACACACCTGAAGGTGATGTGATGACCACACCACACACCTGAAGGTGATGTGATGACCACACCACACACCTGAAGGTGATGTGATGACCACACCACACACCAGAAGATGCAGAGACGACGACGTTTCGGTCGTCATCTGTCAACCTTCTGGGTTGACAATCTTTTTGATTGTCGTCTTCTCAATCAAACGTATCACAAAACGGCATGATTGTGATAGGGTCAGGGACGGACGGAAATGTCGTCTTCTCTCCATCTTCTTGTGTGTGGTGTGGTCATCATATCTTCCGCCTCCTTATTGTGAATCGTCGTCGTCGTCTAAAGATAATGCAGTAATTTACTGAAGGTCCCAATTGGTCCAGAAGGGACTGTCCCCAGATCCTCCTGCTCCCAGACACTACAGTGTTGTAAAACCACGGTCATGAAGCTTAGAAGCTGTGCAATATATTCCTACAAGGCTCTCTTCAAGCTTACACTTTCTAAGGCTTTTCAGAGCTTTGTTAGGAAACAAAAAAATATATTTATCAGGTAGAACAATATAATTATTTAGGTCTTAATATATTGTGAATATGTTATCACTTACACTCTACATGTGTCTGTTATAGCAATTGTTGAATGTTTACAAAGTATACATTGTCCAGCCTTATAAATGTACCGAGTATACAACGAGAGCCTATATTCCAGGAGTGTATGTACTACAAGTACACATAAGCCAGAAACACTCTGATATGATGAATAATTATGATATCATGAGCACTCGAACATATTTTACAAACCTTTCTCATTATTGTATTCATGTCACGAATACACAAATAAATTGAACACATGTATGACAGGATTACACATATGTCTATATAATACATATATGTCATTTGTTTACACACACTACGAGTTCATGTTTGTCAAGAGTACACATCAGTAAACATGTTTCCTGAATACCCACAACGATTAAATGTATGCCAGAAACCCACATTGAATATGTATACAGTGTGAACATGTATATCATGAGTTCACTTAACAATAATTATGCATATGGCATATATATATATATATATATATATATATATATATATATATATATATATATATATATATATATATATATATATATATATATATATATATATATATATATATATATAGGGGTACCACCTCTGGTGCAATTGCAGGGACCCACATCCTCGAAGAAGAAAACAAAGAGCATTCAGAGAAGATCTTGTGGATTCTCACCGAATACTTAATTCTTTTCTTCTCCTACCACCCCTATTATTTTTTTGTATGTTTTGTTTTATTTTATTGCAATGCTACAGTTTACAGAGAACACACACACACACACACACAAATATATAACAATTAAACAATCAGCGTTCGAAGACCTCGTCCAGCTCCTCGGAGGTTGGGTGCGTACCCAGGATACAGCACGCATTTCCCCTCTGCACTGCGACACTGAGGCGCTGGAACAGGAAACTGGCTGCTCGTGGGTCTCTAGTTTTCCCAATGAGTTCCTCACCAACCTCCTTTAAAAACTTGAGTGCACATTTACCCCAGGCGCCCAGAGTCTCAGAGCCTATCGGCACGAACCTGTAACAACGTTCTAGGTCTCTGTACTTGTGGATTTTCTGGGTCTCCCTGAAGGTGGCTGCCCCACCTCCCTCCGCTGAGCTGTAACGTAAATATGTATCAGCCAATGTAGATGCACAGGTGTAATCCCACACGACCTGTTTACCTTCCCTCCATGGCTGCAGGGTGACTCCATCTGGGCGTTTTTGGCTGTTGTCAGGTCTGCACAACTGGGGTTCCCTTTGTGCTGGACACCCAGCTGTAGCCAAACTTCTCTTGATGATGTCATTGACTGCCTCGTGTCTGGCAATCTTTCCCTGTGTCTTACGACAGATGAGACCATGGCTGCCGCATTGGTCTGCCCGTGCCTGGCCGCAAATACACCGGTGCTCGGTGGAGATAGGGGCGGCAAGGCGCAGAGCAACACCAATACTTAGGGCCCAATGATCCAGGCGGGTGCCCAAGGCGGAATTAGGGACTGCCAACAGGAAGTCCCCAGCATGGGGGCTTGCACAGCTAGGAGACGCACTCTGTCCTTCTGAGAAGCTACGTCCAGCAATGCTTTGGCGATGTTCTCCACTATGGGGCTATCCCATTTGGCCTGTTTACCGTCGTTTGGACAAGTTGGTCGGGTGTGTGAATTGGCGAGTGTGTCCCACCGACCAGCTCCTTCCACAAATTTGGGATCACGAATCCCAATGGAGTTCCTTAGGTATTCTGGTAGTATTTCCTTCACTAATTCACTTGTAGCGCTGGTCGAGGATAAGAATGCCGGCAATGCTAACTGTGTCGCCTTGCGAATACCTATACCCCCAAGTCTAACTGGGAGCGTTGCTTGGTCCCACTGGTCATCTTGCAGGGAGAGGTTTAACACTTTCATAGTTATTGTCTTTAGGAGTGAATCGTATTCCGGTAATTTTGGGCTGTCAAAGGAAGGAGCACACCTGAGGAAATAGGTAAGTCTGGGCAAGGCCAGGCACCTTGTAAGAAGGTACAACGCATCATGAGCATCCAAAGCCCCTATTCGCGCTTCCATCCTCCTCATATATATATATATATATATATATATATATATATATATATATATATATATATATATATATATATATATATATATATATATATATATATATATATATATATATATATATATATATATATATATAATATATATATATATATATATATATATATATTTATAGTCATGAGTGTTAAACTGAGTATAAATACACTCTAATACCCATAAGTAACTAGTGTATGTATACCTGGAGTACACCTATGAATACACCTCTACATTCTCTCAGCTCCAGGCATGCAACTCTTCATAATTCTCACTTTTATTTATAAACATTTTTACATATAATGTATGAAGGAAATTCACCAAGAGTGGCTGGGCTACACCTGTGGTGGCTGGGCTACACCTGTGGTGGCGGTGCTACACCTGTGGTGGCTGGGCTACACCTGTGGTGGCTGGGCTACACCTGTGGTGGCTGGGCTACACCTGTGGTCCCGGCGCTACACCTGTGGTGGCGGTGCTACACCTGTGGTGGCTGGGCTACACCTGTGGTGGCGGTGCTACACCTGTGGTGGCTGGGCTACACCTGTGGTGGCTGGGCTACACCTGTGGTGGCTGGGCTACACCTGTGGTGGCGGTGCTACACCTGTGGTGGCTGGGCTACACCTGTGGTAGCTGGGCTACACCTGTGGTGGCGGTGCTACACCTGTGGTGGCTGGGCTACACCTGTGGTGGCTGGGCTACACCTGTGGTGGCGGTGCTACACCTGTGGTGGCTGGGCTACACCTGTGGTGGCTGGGCTACACCTGTGGTGGCTGGGCTACACCTGTGGTGGCGGTGCTACACCTGTGGTGGCTGGGCTACACCTGTGGTGGCGGGGCTACACCTGTGGTGGCTGGGCTACACCTGTGGTGGCTGGGCTACACCTGTGGTGGCAGGGCTACACCTGTGGTGGCTGGGCTACACCTGTGGTGGCGGCGCTACACCTGTGGTGGCGGCGCTACACCTGTGGTGGCGGTGCTACACCTGTGGTGGCTGGGCTACACCTGTGGTGGCGGGGCTACACCTGTGGTGGCTGGGCTACACCTGTGGTGGCTGGGCTACACCTGTGGTGGCAGGGCTACACCTGTGGTGGCTGGGCTACACCTGTGGTGGCTGGGCTACACCTGTGGTGGCAGGGCTACACCTGTGGTGGCTGGGCTACACCTGTGGTGGCGGTGCTACACCTGTGGTGGCTGGGCTACACCTGTGGTCCCGGCGCTACACCTGTGGTGGCGGTGCTACACCTGTGGTGGCTGGGCTACACCTGTGGTGGCGGTGCTACACCTGTGGTGGCTGGGCTACACCTGTGGTGGCTGGGCTACACCTGTGGTGGCTGGGCTACACCTGTGGTGGCTGGGCTACACCTGTGGTGGCTGGGCTACACCTGTGGTGGCTGGGCTACACCTGTGGTGGCTGGGCTACATCTGTGGTGGCGGTGCTACACCTGTGGTGGCTGGGCTACACCTGTGGTGGCGGTGCTACACCTGTGGTGGCTGGGCTACACCTGTGGTGGCTGGGCTACACCTGTGGTGGCGGTGCTACACCTGTGGTGGCTGGGCTACACCTGTGGTCCCGGCGCTACACCTGTGGTGGCGGTGCTACACCTGTGGTGGCTGGGCTACACCTGTGGTGGCGGCGCTACACCTGTGGTGGCTGGGCTACACCTGTGGTCCCGGCGCTACACCTGTGGTGGCGGTGCTACACCTGTGGTGGCTGGGCTACACCTGTGGTGGCGGTGCTACACCTGTGGTGGCTGGGCTACACCTGTGGTGGCGGTGCTACACCTGTGGTGGCTGGGCTACACCTGTGGTGGCGGTGCTACACCTGTGGTGGCGGTGCTACACCTGTGGTGGCGGTGCTACACCTGTGGTGGCTGGGCTACACCTGTGGTGGCTGTGCTACACCTGTGGTGGCGGTGCACACCTGTGGTGGCTGGGCTACACCTGTGGTGGCTGGGCTACACCTGTGGTGGCGGCGCTACACCTGTGGTGGCTGGGCTACACCTGTGGTGGCGGGCTACACCTGTGGTGGCGGCGCTACACCTGTGGTGGCTGGGCTACACCTGTGGTGGCTGGGCTACACCTGTGGTGGCTGGGCTACACCTGTGGTGGCTGGGCTACACCTGTGGTGGCGGCGCTACACCTGTGGTGGCGGCGCTACACCTGTGGTGGCTGGGCTACACCTGTGGTGGCTGGGCTACACCTGTGGTGGCTGGGCTACACCTGTGGTGGCGGTGCTACACCTGTGGTGGCTGGGCTACACCTGTGGTGGCGGTGCTACACCTGTGGTGGCTGGGCTACACCTGTGGTGGCTGGGCTACACCTGTGGTGGCGGTGCTACACCTGTGGTGGCGGTGCTACACCTGTGGTGGCTGGGCTACACCTGTGGTGGCTGGGCTACACCTGTGGTGGCTGGGCTACACCTGTGGTGGCTGGGCTACACCTGTGGTGGCTGGGCTACACCTGTGGTGGCTGGGCTACACCTGTGGTGGCGGTGCTACACCTGTGGTGGCTGGGCTACACCTGTGGTGGCGGTGCTACACCTGTGGTGGCTGGGCTACACCTGTGGTGGCGGTGCTACACCTGTGGTGGCGGTGCTACACCTGTGGTGGCTGGGCTACACCTGTGGTGGCTGGGCTACACCTGTGGTGGCGGCGCTACACCTGTGGTGGCTGGGCTACACCTGTGGTGGCTGGGCTACACCTGTGGTGGCTGGGCTACACCTGTGGTGGCGGTGCTACACCTGTGGTGGCTGGGCTACACCTGTGGTGGCGGTGCTACACCTGTGGTGGCGGTGCACACCTGTGGTGGCTGGGCTACACCTGTGGTGGCTGGGCTACACCTGTGGTGGCTAAGCTACACCTGTGGTGGCGGTGCTACACCTGTGGTGGCTGGGCTACACCTGTGGTGGCGGTGCTACACCTGTGGTGGCGGTGCTACACCTGTGGTGGCTGGGCTACACCTGTGGTGGCTGGGCTACACCTGTGGTGGCTGGGCTACACCTGTGGTGGCTGGGCTACACCTGTGGTGGCTGGGCTACACCTGTGGTGGCGGCGCTACACCTGTGGTGGCTGGGCTACACCTGTGGTGGCTGGGCTACACCTGTGGTGGCTGGGCTACACCTGTGGTGGCTGGGCTACACCTGTGGTGGCTGGGCTACACCTGTGGTGGCGGCGCTACACCTGTGGTGGCTGGGCTACACCTGTGGTGGCTGGGCTACACCTGTGGTGGCTGGGCTACACCTGTGGTGGCGGTGCTACACCTGTGGTGGCTGGGCTACACCTGTGGTGGCGGTGCTACACCTGTGGTGGCGGTGCAACACCTGTGGTGGCTGGGCTACACCTGTGGTGGCTGGGCTACACCTGTGGTGGCTGGGCTACACCTGTGGTGGCGGTGCTACACCTGTGGTGGCGGTGCTACACCTGTGGTGGCTGGGCTACACCTGTGGTGGCTGGGCTACACCTGTGGTGGCTGGGCTACACCTGTGGTGGCTGGGCTACACCTGTGGTGGCTGGGCTACACCTGTGGTGGCTGGGCTACACCTGTGGTGGCGGTGCTACACCTGTGGTGGCTGGGCTACACCTGTGGTGGCGGTGCTACACCTGTGGTGGCGGTGCTACACCTGTGGTGGCGGTGCTACACCTGTGGTGGCTGGGCTACACCTGTGGTGGCTGGGCTACACCTGTGGTGGCTGGGCTACACCTGTGGTGGCTGGGCTACACCTGTGGTGGCTGGGCTACACCTGTGGTGGCTGGGCTACACCTGTGGTGGCGGTGCTACACCTGTGGTGGCGGTGCTACACCTGTGGTGGCTGGGCTACACCTGTGGTGGCGGTGCTACACCTGTGGTGGCTGGGCAACACCTGTGGTGGCTGGGCTACACCTGTGGTGGCGGTGCTACACCTGTGGTGGCTGGGCTACACCTGTGGTGGCTGGGCTACACCTGTGGTGGCTGGGCTACACCTGTGGTGGCTGGGCTACACCTGTGGTGGCTGGGCTACACCTGTGGTGGCAGGGCTACACCTGTGGTGGCGGTGCTACACCTGTGGTGGCGGTGCTACACCTGTGGTGGCGGGCTACACCTGTGGTGGCGGTGCTACACCTGTGGTGGCGGTGCTACACCTGTGGTGGCTGGGCTACACCTGTGGTGGCTGGGCTACACCTGTGGTGGCGGTGCTACACCTGTGGTGGCTGGGCTACACCTGTGGTGGCTGGGCTACACCTGTGGTGGCTGGGCTACACCTGTGGTGGCTGGGCTACACCTGTGGTGGCTGGGCTACACCTGTGGTGGCTGGGCTACACCTGTGGTGGCGGTGCTACACCTGTGGTGGCGGTGCTACACCTGTGGTGGCGGTGCTACACCTGTGGTGGCGGTGCTACACCTGTGGTGGCGGTGCTACACCTGTGGTGGCGGTGCTACACCTGTGGTGGCTGGGCTACACCTGTGGTGGCTGGGCTACACCTGTGGTGGCGGTGCTACACCTGTGGTGGCTGGGCTACACCTGTGGTGGCTGGGCTACACCTGTGGTGGCGGTGCTACACCTGTGGTGGCTGGGCTACACCTGTGGTGGCTGGGCTACACCTTTGGTGGCTGGGCTACACCTGTGGTGGCGGTGCTACACCTGTGGTGGCGGCGCTACACCTGTGGTGGCGGTGCTACACCTGTGGTGGCGGTGCTACACCTGTGGTGGCGGTGCTACACCTGTGGTGGCGGCGCTACAGCTGTGGTGGCTGGGCTACACCTGTGGTGGCGGTGCTACACCTGTGGTGGCGGGCTACACCTGTGGTGGCGGTGCTACACCTGTGGTGGCTGGGCTACACCTGTGGTGGCGGTGCTACACCTGTGGTGGCGGTGTTACACCTGTGGTGGCTGGGCTACACCTGTGGTGGCGGTGCTACACCTGTGGTGGCGGTGCTACACCTGTGGTGGCGGTGCTACACCTGTGGTGGCGGTGCTACACCTGTGGTGGCGGTGTTACACCTGTGGTGGCTGGGCTACACCTGTGGTGGCGGTGCTACACCTGTGGTGGCGGCGCTACACCTGTGGTGGCGGTGCTACACCTGTGGTGGCGGTGCTACACCTGTGGTGGCGGTGCTACACCTGTGGTGGCGGCGCTACACCTGTGGTGGCGGGCTACACCTGTGGTGGCGGTGCTACACCTGTGGTGGCGGCGCTACACCTGTGGTGGCGGTGCTACACCTGTGGTGGCGGTGCTACACCTGTGGTGGCGGTGCTACACCTGTGGTGGCGGCGCTACACCTGTGGTGGCGGCGCTACACCTGTGGTGGCGGTGCTACACCTGTGGTGGCTGGGCTACACCTGTGGTGGCGGTGCTACACCTGTGGTGGCGGCGTTACACCTGTGGTGGCGGCGCTACACCTGTGGTGGCGGTGCTACACCTGTGGTGGCGGTGCTACACCTGTGGTAGCGGCGCTACACCTGTGGTGGCGGCGCTACACCTGTGGTGGCGGTGCTACACCTGTGGTCCCGGCGCTACACCTGTGGTGGCGGTGCTACACCTGTGGTGGCGGTGCTACACCTGTGGTGGCGGTGCTACACCTGTGGTGGCGGGCTACACCTGTGGTGGCGGGCTACACCTGTGGTGGCGGGCTACACCTGTGGTGGCTGGGCTACACCTGTGGTGGCTGGGCTACACCTGTGGTGGCGTGCTACACCTGTGGTGGCGGTGCTACACCTGTGGTGGCGGTGCTACACCTGTGGTGGCGGTGCTACACCTGTGGTGGCGGGCTACACCTGTGGTGGCTGGGCTACACCTGTGGTGGCTGGGCTACACCTGTGGTGGCTGGGCTACACCTGTGGTGGCGGGCTACACCTGTGGTGGCTGGGCTACACCTGTGGTGGCTGGGCTACACCTGTGGTGGCGGTGCTACACCTGTGGTGGCGGTGCTACACCTGTGGTGGCTGGGCTACACCTGTGGTGGCGGGCTACACCTGTGGTGGCGGGCTACACCTGTGGTGGCGGTGCTACACCTGTGGTGGCGGTGCTACACCTGTGGTGGCGGTGCTACACCTGTGGTGGCGGGCTACACCTGTGGTGGCGGTGCTACACCTGTGGTGGCGGGCTACACCTGTGGTGGCTGGGCTACACCTGTGGTGGCGGGCTACACCTGTGGTGGCGGGCTACACCTGTGGTGGCGGTGCTACACCTGTGGTGGCTGGGCTACACCTGTGGTGGCGGTGCTACACCTGTGGTGGCGGTGCTACACCTGTGGTGGCGGGCTACACCTGTGGTGGCGGTGCTACACCTGTGGTGGCGGTGCTACACCTGTGGTGGCGGTGCTACACCTGTGGTGGCGGTGCTACACCTGTGGTGGCGGTGCTACACCTGTGGTGGCGGCGCTACACCTGTGGTGGCGGGCTACACCTGTGGTGGCGGTGCTACACCTGTGGTGGCGGCGCTACACCTGTGGTGGCGGGCTACACCTGTGGTGGCGGTGCTACACCTGTGGTGGCGGTGCTACACCTGTGGTGGCGGCGCTACACCTGTGGTGGCGGCGCTACACCTGTGGTGGCGGTGCTACACCTGTGGTGGCGGTGCTACACCTGTGGTGGCGGGCTACACCTGTGGTGGCGGTGCTACACCTGTGGTGGCGGCGCTACACCTGTGGTGGCTGGGCTACACCTGTGGTGGCGGTGCTACACCTGTGGTGGCGGCGCTACACCTGTGGTGGCGGCGCTACACCTGTGGTGGCGGTGCTACACCTGTGGTGGCGGTGCTACACCTGTGGTGGCGGGCTACACCTGTGGTGGCGGCGCTACACCTGTGGTGGCGGTGCTACACCTGTGGTGGCGGCGCTACACCTGTGGTGGCGGTGCTACACCTGTGGTGGCGGTGCTACACCTGTGGTGGCGGTGCTACACCTGTGGTGGCGGCGCTACACCTGTGGTGGCTGGGCTACACCTGTGGTGGCGGTGCTACACCTGTGGTGGCGGCGCTACACCTGTGGTGGCGGTGCTACACCTGTGGTGGCGGTGCTACACCTGTGGTGGCTGTGCTACACCTGTGGTGGCGGCGCTACACCTGTGGTGGCGGCGCTACACCTGTGGTGGCGGTGCTACACCTGTGGTGGCGGTGCTACACCTGTGGTGGCGGTGCTACACCTGTGGTGGCGGTGCTACACCTGTGGTGGCGGGCTACACCTGTGGTGGCTGGGCTACACCTGTGGTGGCGGTGCTACACCTGTGGTGGCTGGGCTACACCTGTGGTGGCGGGCTACACCTGTGGTGGCGGTGCTACACCTGTGGTGGCTGGGCTACACCTGTGGTGGCTGGCTACACCTGTGGTGGCTGGGCTACACCTGTGGTGGCGGTGCTACACCTGTGGTGGCGGCGCTACACCTGTGGTGGCGGTGCTACACCTGTGGTGGCGGTGCTACACCTGTGGTGGCGGTGCTACACCTGTGGTGGCGGGCTACACCTGTGGTGGCTGGGCTACACCTGTGGTGGCGGTGCTACACCTGTGGTGGCGGCGCTACACCTGTGGTGGCGGTGCTACACCTGTGGTGGCGGCGCTACACCTGTGGTGGCGGTGCTACACCTGTGGTGGCGGTGCTACACCTGTGGTGGCGGGCTACACCTGTGGTGGCGGTGCTACACCTGTGGTGGCGGCGCTACACCTGTGGTGGCGGTGCTACACCTGTGGTGGCGGTGCTACACCTGTGGTGGCGGTGCTACACCTGTGGTGGCGGCGCTACACCTGTGGTGGCGGCGCTACACCTGTGGTGGCGGTGCTACACCTGTGGTGGCGGTGCTACACCTGTGGTGGCGGCGCTACACCTGTGGTGGCGGCGCTACACCTGTGGTGGCGGTGCTACACCTGTGGTGGCGGGCTACACCTGTGGTGGCGGTGCTACACCTGTGGTGGCGGCGCTACACCTGTGGTGGCGGCGCTACACCTGTGGTGGCGGTGCTACACCTGTGGTGGCGGTGCTACACCTGTGGTGGCGGGGCTACACCTGTGGTGGCGGCGCTACACCTGTGGTGGCGGTGCTACACCTGTGGTGGCGGCGCTACACCTGTGGTGGCGGTGCTACACCTGTGGTGGCGGTGCTACACCTGTGGTGGCGGTGCTACACCTGTGGTGGCTGGGCTACACCTGTGGTGGCTGGGCTACACCTGTGGTGGCGGGCTACACCTGTGGTGGCTGGCTACACCTGTGGTGGCTGGGCTACACCTGTGGTGGCGGTGCTACACCTGTGGTGGCGGTGCTACACCTGTGGTGGCGGCGCTACACCTGTGGTGGCGGTGCTACACCTGTGGTGGCGGGGTTACACCTGTGGTGGCTGGGCTACACCTGTGGTGGCTGGGCTACACCTGTGGTGGCGGTGTTACACCTGTGGTGGCTGGGCTACACCTGTGGTGGCGGGCTACACCTGTGGTGGCGGTGTACACCTGTGGTGGCTGGGCTACACCTGTGGTGGCTGGGCTACACCTGTGGTGGCTGGGCTACACCTGTGGTGGCGGTGCTACACCTGTGGTGGCGGTGCTACACCTGTGGTGGCTGGGCTACGCCTGTGGTGGCGGTGCTACACCTGTGGTGGCGGTGTTACACCTGTGGTGGCTGGGCTACACCTGTGGTGGCGGTGCTACACCTGTGGTGGCGGCGCTACACCTGTGGTGGCTGGGCTACACCTGTGGTGGCGGTGCTACACCTGTGGTGGCGGCGCTACACCTGTGGTGGCGGCGCTACACCTGTGGTGGCGGTGCTACACCTGTGGTGGCGGTGCTACACCTGTGGTAGCGGCGCTACACCTGTGGTGGCGGCGCTACACCTGTGGTGGCGGTGCTACACCTGTGGTGGCGGCGCTACACCTGTGGTGGCGGTGCTACACCTGTGGTGGCGGTGCTACACCTGTGGTGGCGGTGCTACACCTGTGGTGGCGGCGCTACACCTGTGGTGGCTGGGCTACACCTGTGGTGGCGGTGCTACACCTGTGGTGGCGGCGCTACACCTGTGGTGGCGGTGCTACACCTGTGGTGGCGGTGCTACACCTGTGGTGGCAGTGCTACTCCTGTGGTGGCGGCGCTACACCTGTGGTGGCGGCGCTACACCTGTGGTGGCGTTGCTACACCTGTGGTGGCGGCGCTACACCTGTGGTGGCGTTGCTACACCTGTGGTGGCGGCGCTACACCTGTGGTGGCGGTGCTACACCTGTGGTGGCGGCGCTACACCTGTGGTGGCGGCGCTACACCTGTGGTGGCGGTGCTACACCTGTGGTGGCGGTGCTACACCTGTGGTAGCGGCGCTACACCTGTGGTGGCGGCGCTACACCTGTGGTGGCGGTGCTACACCTGTGGTGGCGGCGCTACACCTGTGGTGGCGTTGCTACACCTGTGGTGGCGGTGCTACACCTGTGGTGGCGGTGCTACACCTGTGGTGGCTGGGCTACACCTGTGGTGGCTGGGCTACACCTATGGTGGCTGGGCTACACCTGTGGTGGTTGGGCAACACCTGTGGTGGCTGGGCTACAATTGTGATGGCTGGGGTACACCTGTGGTGGCTGGGCTACACCTGTGGTGGCGGTGCTACACCTGTGGTGGCGGTGCTACACCTGTGGTGGCGGCGCTACACCTGTGGTGGCGGCGCTACACCTGTGGTGGCGTCAATGTTTAACTCAGAGATATAATACAACACGTGAGGAATACAGTGTTGTTCCTCACGTGTGCCCAAAAGAATGAGGTGACTTGATAAAATACCATGCCCAAGATTACCAACCGAGTGCCGGCGGGGGGATGGAAATAGCCTCGACTACCATCCTCTTTTGTCCGGTCGTGTTGGTCGAGCTGTTAAGGGACCTGTAAGCCAGCAGAGTGCTCCTGGCAGTATGGGTTCGAGTCACTTCTGGGGTGTGAGTTTTCAGTTGCATATAGTACTGGGGGAACCATTCAGGCATGTTTGCATATATATATATATATATTTATATTTATATATATATATATATATATAATATATATATATATTTATATATATATATATATTGGTAGCAGTCCTTCCTGTAAACATATGCTGTTGAATATGACCGAAAAGGTAAGATTAATAATACTAACTCGAAGTTTTTCAATATTTCTCATGTTTTTCTTCACTGTCGATGGTAATTGAAATATCAATTCTCCAAAAATTCA
>WNGS01162923.1:4764525-4778601 GCA_020271785.1 Procambarus virginalis | reverse complement strand
CTATGATCGTGGCTAATTGAATTCCACACTTGGTGGACGCGCCGCAGGTTAGACCAATCATACTGCCAGGGACACAGGGAGCGCCAGGGGCCCCCTTAGAGTGCCCCCTAAGCATTTTAATACAGATTTAAGGGGGAAAATAGAGTTATCTATGAAGGCGGGTCGGTGCTCGTCACAAAAGGGACGAGTTGTGTTGAACGGACCCTTAGGTCCCGTTCAACACAACTCTTAATCCCAGCCACCAATGGCCCCATAATGGCCCCAACCTCCCAATGGCCCCATAATGGCCCCAACCTCCCAATGGCCCCATAATGGCCCCAACCTCCCAATGGCCCCATAATGGCCCCAACCTCCCAATGGCCCCATAATGGCCCCAACCTCCCAATGGCCCCATAATGGCCCCAACCTCCCAATGGCCCCATAATGGCCCCAACCTCCCAATGGCCCCATAATGGCCCCAACCTCCCAATGGCCCCAACCTCCCAATGGCCCCAACCTCCCAATGGCCCCATAATGGCCCCAACCTCCCAATGGCCCCATAATGGCCCCAACCTCCCAATGGCCCCATAATGGCCCCAACCTCCCAATGGCCCCATAATGGCCCCAACCTCCCAATGGCCCCATAATGGCCCCAACCTCCCAATGGCCCCATAATGGCCCCAACCTCCCAATGGCCCCATAATGGCCCCAACCTCCCAATGGCCCCATAATGGCCCCAACCTCCCAATGGCCCCATAATGGCCCCCAACCTCCCAATGGCCCCATAATGGCCCCAACCTCCCAATGGCCCCATAAACTGGGGTGGGGCCCCAGACCTAGCCCCCCCCCCCCATGTCTTCACCCCCCATTCCCCACTCCCCCTCGCACAGTACTAGGCTACCTTTACCTGTAGATGGTTTCGCGGGTTCTGCTACCCAAGCCCGGAGAGAGGGTGGTGTGGGGAGGTTAGAGTGCCCACCACCACATCCCAGAGTGCACCCCACCACACCCCCAGAATGCACCCCACCACACCCCCAGAGTGCACCCCAACACACCCCCAGAGTGCACCCCACCACATCCCCAGAGTGCACCCCACCACCACCCCCAGAGTGCACCCACCACACCCCCAGAGTGCACACCACCACACCCCCAGAGTGCACCCCACCACAACCCCAGAGTGCACCCCCACCACACCCCCAGAGTGCACCCCACCACACCCCCAGAGTGCACCCCACCACACCCCCACCACATCCCGCCCCCTCGAGCGTTCACAACGTCATAAAACTGATGGACCAAAGTACCCGAACCTAACCTAACCGGGAACCCACTTATAGAAAACGGGACATCGCGTCAATTCTGTGAGCCGCTAATTAGTCCCTAGAGTACACCTTTACGGGGATCTTAAACGTCAAAATACGACGTACTAGAGGGCCAAGCACCGCCAGTGTGTACTCACCTAGTTGTGCTTGCCAGGGTTGAGCTCTAGCTCTTTGGGACCGCCTCTCAACTGTCAATTAACTGTCTTCCCCCATACACACATGCAAAACATCCCAGGAAGCAGCGCGTGACAGCTGTCTAACTCCCAGGTACCTATTTACTGCTAGGTCAACAGGGGGCATCAGGGTGAAAGAAACTCTGACCATGTGTTTTCCACCGGGGATCGATCCCCGACCCTTGGACTACGAATCCCGAGCGCTGTCCACTCAGCCATCAGGCTTGTAGTGAGGTGCGTGGGTGCGTAGGTGTGTAACGTCAGGTGTGTAACGTCAGGTGTGTAATGTCAGGTGCGTAACGTCAGGTGTGTAACGTCAGGTGTGTAACGTCAGGTGCGTAACGTCAGTGTGTAACGCCAGGTGTGTAACGCCAGGTGTGTACGTCAGGTGTGTAATGTCAGGTGTGTAACGCCAGGTGCGTAACGTCAGGTGTGTAACGTCAGGTGTGTAACGTCAGGGATGTAACGCCAGGTGTGTAAAGTCAGGTGTAACGTCAGGTGTGTAACGTTGTGTGTAATGCCAGGTGTGTAACGTCAGTGTGTAACGTCAGGTGTACTCACCTAGTTGTGCTTGCGGGGGTTGAGCTCTGGCTCTTTGGTCCCGCCTCTCAACTGTCAATCAACAGGTGTACAGGTTCCTGAGCCATTGGGCTCTATCATATCTACATTTGAAACTGTGTATGGAGTCAGCCTCCACCACATCACTTCCTAATGCATTCCATTTGTCAACCACTCTGACACTAAAAAAGTTCTTTCTAATATCTCTGTGGCTCATTTGGGCACTCAGTTTCCACCTGTGTCCCCTAGTGCGGCCCCCTTGTGTTAAATAGCCTGTCTTTATCAACCCTGTCGATTCCCTTGAGAATCTTGAATGTGGTGATCATGTCCCCCTAACTGTTCTGTCTTCCAACGAAGTGATGTTTAATTCCCGTAGTCTCTCCTCGTAGCTCATACCTCTCAGCTCGGGTACTAGTCTGGTGGCAAACCTTTGAACCTTTTCCAGTTTAGTCTTATGCTTGACTAGATAGGGACTCCATGCTGGAGCCGCATACTCCAGGACTGGTCTGACATATGTGGTATATAATGTTCTGAAAGATTCCTTACACAAGTTTCTAAAGGCCGTTCTTATGTTAGCCAACCTGGCATATGCTGCTGATGTGTGTGGCCCTGTGTGTGGGCCCTGTGTGTGGCCCTGTGTGGCCCTGTGTGTGGCCCTGTGTGTGGCCCTATGTGTGCCCTGTGTGGCCCTGTGTGTGGCCCTGTGTGTGGCCCTGTGTGCCCTGCGTGTGGCCCTGTGTGTGGCCCTGTGTGTGTGGCCCTGTGTGTGTGGCCCTGTGTGTGGCCCTGTGTGTGTGGCCCTGTGTGGCCCTGTGTGTGGCCCTGTGTGTGGCCCTATGTGTGGCCCTATGTGGCCCTGTGTGTGGCCCTGTGTGTGGCCCTGTGTGGCCCTGTGTGGCCCTGCGTGTGGCCCTGTGTGTGGCCCTGTGTGTGTGGCCCTCTGTGTGGCCCTGTGTGTGGCCCTGCGTGTGGCCTGTGTGCCCTGTGTGGCCCTGCGTGTGGCCCTGTGTGTGTGGCCCTGTGTGTGTGCCCTCTGTGTTGTGGCCCTGCGTGTGGCCCTGCGTGTGGCCCTCTGTGTGTGTGGCCCTGCGTGTGGCCCTGTGTGTGGCCCTGTGTGTGACCCTGTGTGTGGCCCTGTGTGTGACCCTGTGGTGTGGCCCTCTGTGTGTGTGGCCCTGCGTGTGGCCCTCTGTGTGTGTGGCCTGTGTGTGGCCCTGTGTTGGCCCTGCGTGTGGCCCTCTGTGTGTGTGGCCCTGCGTGTGGCCCTCTGTGTGTGTGGCCCTGTGTGTGGCCCTCTGTGTGTGTGGCCCTGTGTGTGGCCCTGCGTGTGGCCCTGTGTGTGTGTGGCCCTGTGTGTGGCCCTGCGTGTGGCCCTGTGTGTGGCCCTGCGTGTGCCCTGTGTGGCCCTGCGTGTGGCCCTGTGTGTGGCCCTGTGTGTGGCCCTGTGTGGCCCTGCGTGTGGCCCTATGTGTGCCCTGTGTGTGTTATTAATATCCCTTGTACAAGACTCTATACTGACTGGACATATGGCACCCTACACCTGCCAACACTGACCTATACTAGTGTAGTGGCAGGCATGATATCGTAGAGGCGCCGCCCCCCTAGAATTCAAGTGAGAGGGGGGCGCCTCTAGATACCACAGGGGAGAGGCCCCCCCTGGTTGTGGGGGCCTCATGTATTATGGTGAAGGGGGAAGGGGAACCCACCTGGCATCCAGGAACCTTGAACGCAGAATCATCACGGCTTCGCAGGTGGATTGCTTGAGTTGCATCTGTATGGAGGAGAACTTCTTGTGAATGATCTGGACCATCCTCTCGATCTCCTTTGGCGTGATGGTCGGGTGCGGGACTGTTCCCTCAAGAGGTTCATCACGTGGGTGGTAAACTCGTTGCAAGCCTGCAAGGGTCAAAGGTCATGGGTTAGTGATGGTTTGCTTTCTGCAACCTGCTCGCCCCCCCTCTCCCACCGTGGGGGGCAGGCAGTTTAGGGGGGTAACCGCCCCCCTTCCCACTATCTAAACAGATCAATAATCAATATTACCAGTTGGGTCTCATGTTCCTCATACCTCATTACCTCATAAAAAGGCGTTAGCCCCTCCTCCTCCTCCCCCTCACACCCCTCCTACGTCTAACCCCCTCCCCCAAGCCCCACACCCCCCCAACACAAACACCTAACGAATTATCATCAAACAGCATTAAATTCTTTTTCTCTTTGTCAAATCTCTAGTTCAACCAAGAGAAATACTCCCGCGTCAGATTCACGAAGCAGTTACGTGAGCACTTACGAACCTGGGGCTAGATTCACGAAGCAGTTACGCAAGCACAAGTTAAACATGACTGTGGCTACACCAGCCCTCACTGCTGCCAGTGTGGGGGGGTGACTGTGGCTACACCAGCCCTCACTGCTGCCAGTGTGGGGGGTGACTGTGGCTACACCAGCCCTCACTGCTGCCAGTGTGGGGGGGGGTGACTGTGGCTACACCAGCCCTCACTGCTGCCAGTGTGGGGGGGGGAGACTGTGGCTACACCAGCCCTCACTGCTGCCAGTGTGTGGGGGGTGACTGTGGCTACACCAGCCCTCACTGCTGCCAGTGTGGGGGGGGGGTGACTGTGGCTACACCCCCTCACTGCTGCCAGTGTGTGGGGTGTGGCTACACCAGCCCTCACTGCTGCCAGTGTGGGGGGGTGACTGTGGCTACACCAGCCCTCACTGCTGCCAGTGTGTGGGGGGGGTGTGGCTACACCAGCCCTCACTGCTGCCAGTGTGTGGGGGGGTGTGGCTACACCAGCCCTCACTGCTGCCAGTGTGGGGGGGTGACTGTGGCTACACCAGCCCTCACTGCTGCCAGTGTGGGGGGGGTGACTGTGGCTACACCAGCCCTCACTGCTGCCAGTGTGTGGGGGGTGACTGTGGCTACACCAGCCCTCACTGCTGCCAGTGTGGGGGGGGGGTGACTGTGGCTACACCAGCCCTCACTGCTGCCAGTGTGGGGGGGGGTGACTGTGGCTACACCAGCCCTCACTGCTGCCAGTGTGGGGGGGGTGACTGTGGCTACACCAGCCCTCACTGCTGCCAGTGTGGGGGGGGTGACTGTGGCTACACCAGCCCTCACTGCTGCCAGTGTGGGGGGGTGACTGTGGCTACACCAGCCCTCACTGCTGCCAGTGTGGGGGGGGTGTGACTGTGGCTACACCAGCCCTCACTGCTGCCAGTGTGGGGGGGGTGACTGTGGCTACACCAGCCCTCACTGCTGCCAGTGTGGGGGGGGGTGTGACTGTGGCTACACCAGCCCTCACTGCTGCCAGTGTGGGGGGGGGGTGACTGTGGCTACACCAGCCCTCACTGCTGCCAGTGTGGGGGGGTGACTGTGGCTACACCAGCCCTCACTGCTGCCAGTGTGTGGGGGGGGGGTGTGACTGTGGCTACACCAGCCCTCACTGCTGCCAGTGTGGGGGGGGTGACTGTGGCTACACCAGCCCTCACTGCTGCCAGTGTGGGGGGGGTGACTGTGGCTACACCAGCCCTCACTGCTGCCAGTGTGGGGGGTGTGACTGTGGCTACACCAGCCCTCACTGCTGCCAGTGTGGGGGGGGTGACTGTGGCTACACCAGCCCTCACTGCTGCCAGTGTGGGGGGGGTGTGACTGTGGCTACACCAGCCCTCACTGCTGCCAGTGTGGGGGGGGGTGTGACTGTGGCTACACCAGCCCTCACTGCTGCCAGTGTGGGGGGGGTGACTGTGGCTACACCAGCCCTCACTGCTGCCAGTGTGGGGGGGGGGTGACTGTGGCTACACCAGCCCTCACTGCTGCCAGTGTGGGGGGGGGGGACTGTGGCTACACCAGCCCTCACTGCTGCCAGTGTGGGGGGGGGTGTGACTGTGGCTACACCAGCCCTCACTGCTGCCAGTGTGGGGGGGGTGACTGTGGCTACACCAGCCCTCACTGCTGCCAGTGTGGGGGGGGGTGACTGTGGCTACACCAGCCCTCACTGCTGCCAGTGTGGGGGGGTGACTGTGGCTACACCAGCCCTCACTGCTGCCAGTGTGGGGGTGTGACTGTGGCTACACCAGCCCTCACTGCTGCCAGTGTGGGGGGGTGACTGTGGCTACACCAGCCCTCACTGCTGCCAGTGTGGGGGGGGGTGACTGTGGCTACACCAGCCCTCACTGCTGCCAGTGTGGGGGGGGGACTGTGGCTACACCAGCCCTCACTGCTGCCAGTGTGGGGGGGGGGGTGACTGTGGCTACACCAGCCCTCACTGCTGCCAGTGTGGGGGGGTGACTGTGGCTACACCAGCCCTCACTGCTGCCAGTGTGTGGGGGGGGGGACTGTGGCTACACCAGCCCTCACTGCTGCCAGTGTGGGGGGGGGTGACTGTGGCTACACCAGCCCTCACTGCTGCCAGTGTGGGGGGGGTGACTGTGGCTACACCAGCCCTCACTGCTGCCAGTGTGGGGGGGGGGTGACTGTGGCTACACCAGCCCTCACTGCTGCCAGTGTGGGGGGGGGGGGACTGTGGCTACACCAGCCCTCACTGCTGCCAGTGTGGGGGGGGTGTGACTGTGGCTACACCAGCCCTCACTGCTGCCAGTGTGGGGGGGGGTGACTGTGGCTACACCAGCCCTCACTGCTGCCAGTGTGGGGGGGGTGACTGTGGCTACACCAGCCCTCACTGCTGCCAGTGTGGGGGGGGGTGACTGTGGCTACACCAGCCCTCACTGCTGCCAGTGTGGGGGGGTGGTGACTGTGGCTACACCAGCCCTCACTGCTGCCAGTGTGGGGGGGTGTGACTGTGGCTACACCAGCCCTCACTGCTGCCAGTGTGGGGGGGGGTGACTGTGGCTACACCAGCCCTCACTGCTGCCAGTGTGTGGGGGGGGTNGGTTTGACAGGTTGGAGTAGAAATATTCATTCAGAATTTCAGAAGCCTGCTTGCTGAAATTTCGACGGCGTCTCCTGTAAATACGGATATAAAGCAGATGGCCAGGGGGGGTTACGGGGGTGGTGAGCCCCAGGAAGCCACTACTCCCCCCCCCAGTCCACCAGGTAAACTCCCCCGTCCACCAGGTAAACTCCCCCCCCCAATCACTACCCTGATGGACTGAAGAGCATACACCTGCCTGTATAGAGGGGAAGAACACATCTGATCATTGAACACAAGAGTTAATATTGATGAATCAAATTACATGAAAGTTGGGGTGGAATGAACATATGATCCATATATGCCCTGTACCGCCACCCACCACAACTACAGCTTGGTTAATATTATTATATATATATTATATATATATATATATATATATATATATATATATATATATATATAGTGCGATAGCGCACTAGTAAATTAAAATAATAACCCACTATTTTTTAAAACACTTGGAAACGTAGACCGTATGCAGGCGAGGAGTCACAATAACGTGGCTAAAGTATGTTGACCAGACCACACACTAGAAGGTGAAGGGACGACGACGATTCGGTCCGTCCTGGACCATTCTCAAGTCGATCGAGAATGGTCCAGGACGGACCGAAACGTCGTCGTCCCTTCACCTTCTAGTGTGCGGTCTGGTCAACGTAGACCGTATATTTGGACCTCCAAAGCGGGACCCTCTTCAGCAGTGAGGGAGAATAACGTTGCTGATATTTCAGATTAAGTTCCTCAGATGGAAATGTCCATGTAGCACGGGCTATGGTGAGCCCGCAAGAAGGGCTCACTATCTTTAAAAGCCTCATTGATATGGATAAATTATACAAGAATTATCCCATATAATGCTATGATTGGTCTCACATGTTTATATAACGCCGTGAGACTAATCACAAAATTATACGAGATAATTCTTGTGTCATTTATCCCCATCACTAAAGGCTTCAACTTTACAACCTGAATAGGTGGGATCCGGTCGGCCGAGCGGACAGCACGCTGGACTTGTGATCCTGTGGTCCCGGGTTCGGACCCAGGCGCCGGCGAGAAACAATGGGCAGAGTTTCTTTCACCCTATGCCCCTGTTACCTAGCAGTAAAATAGGTACCTGGGTGTTAGTCAGCTGTCACGGGCTGCTTCCTGGGGGTGGAGGCCTGGTTGAGGACCGGGCCGCGGGGGACACTAAAGCCCCGAAATCATCTCAAGATAACCTCAAGATAACCAACTTTTATACCTGACCGCCCCTGACTTTGACACCATAGAGAGCAGCTTCAGCCCTCATTCTGGCTCATTGCTAAACAGGGTCCCACTTTGGGGGTCGAACCAGTCCAAATTTCCACGTGTTTTCAAAAATAGTGGATTATAACTTTCAAATTATATATATATATATATATATATATATATATAATATATATATATATATATATATATATATATATATATATATATACACAATGTATGTACAGTAATCAGATATTATTTACAGGCTGACAAACTTGTCACAAACACATTTTAACAAACATTTCTGTACAAACACTGCACCTCTGGGCTCCTGTCACCTGTGCACAATCCTGTGTAGCACTATTGTTCTATATTAGTACTGTTGTGAGTACTACTCTCACTTCTCCACTTAAGAGAGATGCCAGCAAGGGTTTGCGTGTTCAAACCATCAAAAGAGTCGTACAAACATTTTGGCTCTCAGGGGTGAGCTTCAGCTCCTTGGTCCCGCCTGACAACGTTGAATGGTATACTGGGTGGGAGAGGGAAGGAGGTGGATGGTGGTATGTGGATGGTACTTATGTGGATGGTGTTATGTGGATGGTACTTATGTGGATGGTGGTATGTGGGTGGTACTTATGTGGGTGGTACTTATGTGGATGGTGCTATGTGGCTGGTACTTATGTGGATGGTGCTATGTGGCTGGTACTTATGTGGTTGGTGTTATGTGGGTGGTACTTATGTGGATGGTGTTATGTGGGTGGTACTTATGTGGATGGTACTTATGTGGATGGTTGGTTTAAGCCCAAGAGGGTCAGTAGATATTTGCTGGATTGGTATAAACTGTATTCACCTATGTACATTCGCCTACTTGTTTCTGCAGGATCGAGCTTTAGCGCGCTGACCCCGGCTTTCTAGCCCACTGGTTGTCTAATGTACAAACTCCAGACCAATTTCTCTATTAAGATTGTGAACGGAGATGGCTCCTGCACCCTCATGCCACACACAAATCACAATAGCATGATGTGTCAAATGAACAAATCGACAGGGGCAGTAGCACTTCAGGTTGCAATTCTTTTGACCGTGTCGTGGTACAGGTGACTTACTGTGCTATCCTCTTCTCTCCTCTCCTACTTCCCCAGCGACGTCAGGTCTGGTTCTTTCAGTCTTCGTGCATTATCTCACGTAATTCTTGTACGAGCCTTGTTGGGTGCTTCAAAATCTTTACGAGACTGTTGTTGTGTTTATGGGGTTCCATGATGGGTCGGCATACTCTCAAGACTGGTCTCATGTAGGCGGTGAATAGGGGGCCCGAAGTGCCTCCTTATTTAGACCATGCTGCTGATGTTATCCCGTTTACATGAGCCTCTGGAGTTAGGTTTGGTGTTGTGTTCTCTCCCAGGTGGGTTTTTTAAGTTGTTTAAGGGCGGTATATAGTGCCCTTCAGTGTTTACTGTTCGTAAAACAGTAAACAGTACTGTTCAGTACTATACAAACAGTACTGTTCCTTCCCTTCCGTTGATCCCCCCCCCCGTAGTGCCACCCCAACACCCCCGAACTCCACCAGACACTACACTATACTTAGCACAGTACACCGTGTACACGGTGTCACGACGCCCAGCCCACCACTGTACTAGAGCACTGTACTGTACTAGTGCACTGTACTAGTGCACTGTACTAGAGCACTGTACTAGTGCACTGTACTAGAGCACTGTACTAGAGCACTGTACTGTACTAGTGCACTGTACTAGAGCACTGTACTGTACTAGTGCACTGTACTAGAGCACTGTACTGTACTAGTGCACTGTACTAGAGCACTGTACTAGAGCACTGTACTAGAGCACTGTACTGTACTAGTGAACTGTACTAGAGCACTGTACTAGACACTAGTGTACAGAAAATGGGAAAGATGAGAGCAATACCGAGAAAGAATGCCGAAACGAGAAAGTTAGGACAAAAACAGAGACTGCCCCAAAACAGAGGTGGCCCAGACACGCACAGGAATATACAACCGGAATAAAATCACAATGAAAATATTTGTAAATATTATGCAAACGGAATGTATAGATATGGGGTCCAAAGGTACAGTATGGCCCCTTCGTGCATCCCCGAAAATGCGGAAACACATTAGGGAGAGACCTGCTGCTTGGGTAACAGCTTCTCCTCCATATCAACCTACCCTGGCTTGGCGCCCTGGTGAGGCCACTCCAGACCAGGCCGACACCGGTGCGCAACTCCATAGTCTCCTGAGACTGATGGATGCCTACTACGACTATTAGAGAGGGACAAATGTCGTTTTGGAACAAAGTGCAGATATTTCCACCCTTCTTGAGTTATCTTGAGGTTATCTTGAGATGATTTCGGGGCTTTAGTGTCTCCGCGGCCCGGTCCTCGACCACGACTCCTTTTTGTTACACCCCCCTCCCCCAGGAAGCAGCCCGTAGCAGCTGTCTAACTCCCAGGTACCTATTTACTGCTAGGTGAACAGGGGGCATCAGGGTGAAAGAAATTCTGCCATATGTTTCTGCCTCCACCGGGGATCGAACCCGGAACCTCAGGACTACGAATACGAAGTGCTGTCCACTCAGCTGGCAGGACCCTAAACTATGCAAATTCTCAGTTAATGAGAGGAAATGCTTTGATCTTCAATGCCCTGATTTCCACGTGAGAGGTACACAGCGCTATATAAGAGAGGAAGTCCAATATAATAACCCTGAAATTTTTTTAGAGGCAGGCAGAAACAGAGGGAGAAACAGACAGGCAGAAACGTGGCAGGAGTACGGATGGAGAGGGGGAAATACCCAAGACTGGACTCCGGTTCGTCATCAAGCCCACACATACTACACCCCCCAACTACACAGAGACTACCACACTCCCCAGTATCACTTCCAAAACTGGACAAACCATTGCCACAACAACACACCCTGGGTCAGGGTAGAGAGGGAGAACCACCAAAACCTTCCAGAAGTGACACACAATATGGACAATCATTCATATTTGCAAACATTCAAGGTTTAAAGCCAAAGTCAAGAAATAAAGTTAAGTTCATAAATGGTCTCCTATTAGAGTCAAACTCAATATTTGGGGCATTCACGGAAACTCGTACAAAAGATTACATGGATGGTGAAATCTGGATTCCAAATTATAATTTATATAGATGTGATAGAAAAACTAGGTCAAATGGGGGAGTAGGTCTGTATATTAAAGAGGACCTGGTATACACAGAACTACTAAACTCAACTAATGAGGTGGTAGAGGTACTTGGAATTAAGGTAGAAAAAAATAAACCTAATTATTATCCTAATATATAACCGCCAGATACAACGGTTGAGGATTCACAGAGCAGATGCACAAAATAGAGAACATACTTGATGACCTAGCAAACCCAGCTCCAGATATTATCTTCCTTCGAGATTTCAATCTACCGAGTCTAAGATGGAGAATGGTAAACACAAATATCATAGCAGGGAATGACCCGGGAAATAACCAACCACAGGTCAGAGAACTTTTGAGATTCTGCGACAAATTCTCGCTCAATCAACAGATTACAGAACCAACTAGGAACGAAAACACGCTAGACTTGATATTTACAAATAATGATGAATTAATCAGAGATTACAATCTCAGATACTACATACACAGACCATAAGCTCATTGAAGTGCGAACTATCATTAATAACGGTAGTTGGTATAAAACGATGAAACACCTAAATTATTGGGATCATCTCAAAGCTCTCAGAATGTACTCTTTGGAAAGGAGACGAGAGAGATATCAAATAATATATACATGGAAGATACTGGAGGGACAGATCCCAAATTTGCACAGTAGAATAACAACGTACTGGAGCGAACGATATGGAAGAAAATGCAGAATAGAACCAGTGAAGAGCAGAGGTGCCATAGGCACAATCAGAGAACACTGAACATCAGAGTCCACAGCTGTTCAACACCCTCCCAGCAAGCATTAGAAATATTGCCGGAACAAACCGTGGATGTATCAAGAGGCACTTAGATGAGCCTGGCATCAGGCCGGACTCGGAGAGTAGAAGAACTCACAGAACCCCAGCCAGGTATGTTCCAGTTATGTCCCCCCCCCCCCAAAAAGACCACCGCAACTCTTTGCCAATAACCAACAAAACACGCCCCTCTAAACTACCAGAACACACAACGAGGCCCCTGTTAGAATACACCAACCTCCTCCACACATCTGACTCTCCAAGACGAGGGGTAATTGACCTGACGTCAACAAGCGTCAGGTGTGAATGTCTGGTGTTGACCTGTTCCGGTGGCAGAGGGAGGAGGACGGCGGTAGCCAGGGTTAAGGGGGTGCAGGGAGGGGTAAAAGAGGGGTCAGGGAGAGGGGAGAGAGGGCCATGAATCACGCCCTGATCACACCCAATCCCGCCCGCAGCAGAGTAAAACGCCTGATGGCCCACACTGACTTCCGCCAATCACTTGTCTCTCCCCGGCCCCCCACCACCACACGTGCCTCGCTCACCCCGTGGCACCCACAGGCACCGGGAGCCTCACACCCCCGAGCGGCGACCTCCGACAGGCTCTCCCGGTATTAGAACCTCACAACTCATCGCAAAGTGACCACGAAGTGATGAGTGAGGCTCAGACGAGGTTGTAGATACGCGGGGCTGTCCGATGTGTGAAGACCGGCGGCTTGGGCGATGAGAACCCGGCCAGGCGCCGGCGGCGGCAGTCGTAGTGAAGATTGTGGCTTTTATAAGGTGGTCTACGAGGTCGTAAGTCAGGTTATGGCTCGTAAGCCACCGGACACTCTCGTAAACGGCCCCACAATACGTCCCCACCCTCACCCCCCCCTCTCAGGCGGGATGGGGGAACCCCCACCCACCCAACCTTCGCGTTACAGCGGGGAACACCGCCCCCTCTCTCATACAAGGGGAACGGATATTCCCCCCTCCTCAAAGCTGATGTGGGAGGGGAAGGCTGACCCCCTCACACCTGGGGTGGGGAGGAGACTGACCCCCCTCACACCCATGTTATTCCCGGGTTCGATCCCGGCACGCCCGGGATCGAACCGGATCGGATCGCGCGTCCAGTGTTCAGTCCGCTCAGCCACCTGATGGGTTGGTAACCATTCCAGGATCGCGTCGTGGTGCTCGTGGACATCTTCAAGAGGAAAATAGATTGTTTTCCCAAGAGTGCCGGACCAACCGGGCTGTGGTGGGTATGTGGGCCTGGGGCCGCTCCAAGCCAACAGCCTGGTGGACCAAACTCTCACAAGTCAAGCCTGGCCTCGGGCCGGGCTGTGGTGGGTATGTGGCCTACGGGCCGCTCCAAGCAACAGCCTGGTGGACCAAACTCTCACAAGTCAAGCCTGCCTCGGGCCGGGCTGTGGTGGGTATGTGGGCCTGGGGCCGCTCCAAGCAACAGCCTGGTGGACCAAACTCTCACAAGTCAAGCCTGGCCTCGGGCCGGGCTGTGGTGGGTATGTGGGCCTGCGGGCCGCTCCAAGCAACAGCCTGGTGGACCAAACTCTCACAAGTCAAGCCTGGCTCGGGCCGGGCTGTGGTGGGTATGTGGGCCTGCGGGCCGCTCCAAAGCAACAGCCTGGTGGACCAAACTCTCACAAGTCAAGCCTGGCCTCGGGCCGGGCTGTGGTGGTATGTGGGCCTGCGGGCCGCTCCAAGCAACAGCCTGGTGGACCAAACTCTCACAAGTCAAGCCTGCCTCGGCCGGGCTGTGGTGGGTATGTGGGCCTGCGGGCCGCTCCAAGCAACAGCCTGGTGGACCACACTCTCACAAGTCAAGCCTGGCCTCGGGCCGGGCTGTGGTGGGTATGTGGGCCTGCGGGCCGCTCCAGCAACAGCCTGGTGGACCAAACTCTCACAGTCAAGCCTGGCTCGGGCCGGGCTTGGTGGGTATGTGGGCCTGCGG
>WNGS01162923.1:4725328-4757666 GCA_020271785.1 Procambarus virginalis | reverse complement strand
TGTGTGTGTGTGTGTGTGTGTGTGTGTGTGTGTGGGGAGGTGTGGCCTGCAGTTTGTCCTACACAGTACGGGGCGGGGTGTGGCCTGCAGCTTGTCCTACACAGTACGGGGCGAGGTGTGGCCTGCAGCTTGTCCTACACAGTACAGGGCGAGGTGTGGCCTGCAGCTCGTCCTACACAGTACGGGGCGAGGTGTGGCCTGCAGCTTGTCCTACACAGTACAGGGCGAGGTGTGGCCTGCAGCTTGTCCTACACAGTACGGGGCAAGGTGTGGCCTGCAGCTTGTCCTACACAGTACAGGGCGAGGTGTGGCCTGCAGCTTGTCCTACACAGTACGGGGCGAAGTGTGGCCTGCAGCTTGTCCTACACAGTACAGAGCGAGGTGTGGCCTGCAGCTTGTCCTACACAGTACGGGGCGAGGTGTGGCCTGCAGCTTGTCCTACACAGTACGGGGCGAGGTGTGGCCTGCAGCTCGTCCTACACAGTACGGAGCGAGGTGTGGCCTGCAGCTTGTCCTACACAGTACGGAGCGAGGTGTGGCCTGTAGCATGTACTACACAGTACGGGCGAGGTGTGGCCTGCAGCTCGTCCTACACAGTACGGGGCGAGGTGTGGCCTGCAGCTTGTCCTACACAGTACGGGGCGAGGTGTGGCCTGCAGCTTGTCCTACACAGTACGGGGCGAGGTGTGGCCTGCAGCTCGTCCTACACAGTACGGGGCGAGGTGTGGCCTGCAGCTTGTCCTACACAGTATGGGGCGAGGTGTGGCCTGCAGCTCGTCCTACACAGTACGGGGCGAGGTGTGGCCTGCAGCTCGTCCTACACAGTACGGGGCGAGGTGTGGCCTGCAGCTTGTCCTACACAGTACGGGCGAGGTGTGGCCTGCAGCTTGTCCTACACAGTACGGGGCGAGGTGTGGCCTGCAGCTTGTCCTACACAGTACGGGGCGAGGTGTGGCCTGCAGCTTGTCCTACACAGTACGGGGCGAGGTGTGGCCTGCAGCTTGTCCTACACAGTACGGAGCGAGGTGTGGCCTGCAGCTTGTCCTACACAGTACGGAGCGAGGTGTGGCCTGCAGCTTGTCCTACACAGTACGGAGCGAGGTGTGGCCTGCAGCTCGTACTACACAGTACGGAGCGAGGTGTGGCCTGCAGCTCGTACTACACAGTACGGGGCGAGGTGTGGCCTGCAGCTTGGCCTACACAGTACGGGGCGAGGTGTGGCCTGCAGCTCGTCCTACACAGTACGGAGCGAGGTGTGGCCTGCAGCTTGTCCTACACAGTACGGAGCGAGGTGTGGCCTGCAGCTCGTACTACACAGTACGGGGCAAGGTGTGGCCTGCAGCTCGTCCTACACAGTACGGGGCGAGGTGTGGCCTGCAGCTTGTCCTACACAGTACGGAGCGAGGTGTGGCCTGCAGCTTGTCCTACACAGTACGGAGCGAGGTGTGGCCTGCAGCTCGTACTACACATTACGGGGCGAGGTGTGGCCTGCAGCTCGTCCTACACAGTACGGGGCGAGGTGTGGCCTGCAGCTTGTCCTACACAGTACGGGGCGAGGTGTGGCCTGCAGCTTGTCCTACACAGTACGGGGCGAGGTGTGGCCTGCAGCTCGTCCTACACAGTACGGGGCAAGGTGTGGCCTGCAGCTCGTCCTACACAGTACGGGGCAAGGTGTGGCCTGCAGCTCGTCCTACACAGTACGGGGCGAGGTGTGACCTGCAGCTCGTCCTACACAGTAAGGGGCGAGGTGTGGCCTGCAGCTTGTCCTACACAGTACGGGGCGAGGTGTGGCCTGCAGCTCGTCCTACACAGTACGGGGCGAGGTGTGGCCTGCAGCTCGTCCTACACAGTAAGGGGCGAGGTGTGGCCTGCAGCTCGTCCTACACAGTAAGGGGCGAGGTGTGGCCTGCAGCTTGTCCTACACAGTACGGGGCGAGGTGTGGCCTGCAGCTTGTCCTACACAGTACGGGGCGAGGTGTGGCCTGCAGCTTGTCCTACACAGTACGGGGCGAGGTGTGGCCTGCAGCTCGTCCTACACAGTACGGGGCGAGGTGTGGCCTGCAGCTTGGCCTACACAGTGCGGGGCGACTGTGTATTCAGAAAAACACCCTTCATTTCTGGTGGGTTTTGGGAGTTTCACTCTCTCCACCTTGACCGAGGTGGTACCGTTTGGCAATGGTTCGTCCAGTTTTGGTACTGGTATTAGTGAGTGTCTCTCTCGTATGTTCTACTCTATTTCTGCCTGCCTATAAAAACTGCCAGAGTTTATATATATTGAACTTCCTCTCTTCTATATCGCTGTGTACCTCTCGTGTGGAAATCTGGATATTGAAGTTCATGATTTTCCTCTCATTAATCGAGAGTTTGAACAGTTTAGGGTGGAAGTATCTGCAGATACAGGTATGTGCATATTTGTATCACCAGGTAGAGGTATGTGCAGTATCTAGAGAGGGTACATATTGCAACCCGTCCTCGCAAATTCGTATAGTCAATATTGACTTATTAAATACGTGCATAGGTGACATACTAAACATAATAGATACCCTTAAAAAGCTTCATAGAAAACACCGACCTTACCTAACCTTGTTAGTATGTTAAGATAAGCATCTTATAGCTTCGTAATTATAATTGTTACTTAACCTATTATAGGTATATGTTAAGTAATAATTGTAATTACGAAGCAATAAGATGCTTATCTTAATATACTAACAAGGTTAGGTAAGGTCGGTGTTTTCTATGAAGCTTTTTAAGGGTATCTATTATGTTTAGTATGTCACCTATGCACGTATTTAATAAGTCAATATTGACTATACGAATTTGCGAGGACGGGTTGTATATTGCGTCTGGGACACGAAAACGACGTGTAACCCATCCCCAACATGTTGCGGCATTTCAGGGATGCAGGAATGTGCATTTGGAGCCTTTGGGGCGATATTTGCACATTCCCTTTGCACAATATTTGGGAATATTTTCATTTGTGATTTTTGTTTCTGGTTGTTTATACCTGTGCTTGCCTGGGCCCACCTCTGTTTTGGCGCCATCTGTGTTTTTTAACATTCTTTGTCGTTTCCGCATTCTTTGTCGTTTCCGCATTCTTTGTCGTTTCCGCATTCTTTGTCGTTTCCGCATTCTTTGTCGTTTCCGCATTCTTTGTCGTTTCCGCATTCTTTGTCGTTTCCGCATTTTTTGCCGTTTCCGCATTCTTTGCCGTTTCCGCATTCTTTCTAATCATTTTTCTCATTATTTCTTATCATTTGGCTCTTCCATATTCTCGTGGGTTGTGTGCACCTCAACTTGATGTCCTTCCACATTGCTATCGTGGAATGATACAAGCTATAACTTCCTAAGTTTTGTTCAATGTTCAATAATTGTTCACAATCTGCATATATGACTCGTAGCTTTCCTAACCTATGACATAGATTCATGTTATGTTATGAATGACATAATTATGTCATTCATTAGTGTGGACATGATTTCCCATATCGGTCTGTTATTGTGACAAATCCAGTATGTGGGCGTGACGGCTGAGTGGGCAGCGTTCGGGATTCGTAGTCCTAAGGTTCCGGGTTCGATCCCTGGCGGAAACAAATGGGCAGAGTTTCTTTCACCCTGATGCTTTTGTTCACCTAGCAGTAAATAGGTACCAGGGAGTTAGACAGCTGCTACGGGCTGCTTCCTGGGGGTGTGTAACAATAAGGAGGCCTGGTCGAGGACCGGGCCTCGGGGACGCTAAGCCCCGAAATCATCTCAAGATAACCTCAAGATAGCCTACCACTGCTCACTATAGTCCATATGCATCGACTATACATGTGTATACATGGGTCTTGTGGCGCTAGGCTCACATGTGGTCCAGTGGAGTCACATGTGGTCCGGTGCACGTGTGTATTTTTCATTTAACACAAAGTTCCAAGTGGCCCCACACACCTGTACACCAGGTTGGGTGGACCCCCACACACCTGTACACCAGGCTGGGTGGACCCACACACACCTGTACACCAGGCTGGGTGGACCCCCACACACACCTGTACACCAGGCTGGGTGGACCCACACACACCTGTACACCAGGTTAGGTGGACCCCCACACACCTGTACACCAGGCTGGGTGGACCCCCACACACCTGTACACCAGGCTGGGTGGACCCCCACACACCTGTACACCAGGCTGGGTGGACCCACACACACCTGTACACCAGGCTGGGTGGACCCCCACACACACCTGTACACCAGGCTGGGTGGACCCCCACACACACACCTGTACACCAGGCTGGGTGGCCCCCCACACACACACCTGTACACCAGGCTGGGTGGACCCCCACACACACACCTGTACACCAGGCTGGGTGGACCCCCACACACACACCTGTACACGAGGCTGGGTGGACCCCCACACACACCTGTACACCAGGCTGGGTGGACCCCACACACACCTGTACACCAGGCTGGGTGGACCCCCACACACCTGTACACCAGGCTGGGTGGACCCCCACACACCTGTACACCAGGCTGGGTGGACCCCCACACACCTGTACACCAGGCTGGGTGGACCTCCACACACACCTGTACACCAGGCTGGGTGGACCCCTCACACACCTGTACACCAGGCTGGGTGGACCCCTCACACACCTGTACACCAGGCTGGGTGGACCCCTCACACACCTGTACACCAGGCTGGGTGGACCCCAACACACACGTACACCAGGCTGGGTGGACCCCCACACACCTGTACACCAGGCTGGGTGGACCCCCACACACTTGTACACCAGGCTGGGTGGACCCCCACACACCTGTACACCAGGCTGGGTCCAGAGACCGGAAGGGAGAGAGACGGGAAAGGAGAAGAGACGGGAAAGGAGACGGGACAGGAAAGGTTAATAAAGATGCCCATAAAAGAGCTGTGAAGGGGGTGAGAGGCGTGTATCAACAGGGATATGTGGTATTAGCCAGTGTTGCCCCCCTCGGTAGCCACAACACACCTGCCCAGTCAGGTGTGTGGTGGCTACACACACACACACACCTCGAGCCCCATATACACAGTATACGCATGTATAGATGCGTATGTTATCCGTCAGTGACCACAGTTAGCGCACTGTAACGGTGCTACTGTATTAACACAGTAATATAAATCCACTGTAATAATAAATTAATAAATCCGCTAATCAAAATTAATCTAATGACTGACACTATCCTAATTAGTAACAAAGTCAATGGCAGAGTTCTTGGTGTTCTCATTGATCACAAGCTGAATTTTCAGTGTTATAGGTTATCTTGAGATGATTTCGGGGCTTTAGTGTCCCCGCGGCCCGGTCCTCGACCAGGCCTCCACTCCGAGGAAGCAGCCTGTGACAGCTGACTAACACCCAGGTACCTATTTTACTGCTAGGTAACAGGGGCATAGGGTGAAAGAAACTCTGCCCATTGTTTCTCGCCGGCGCCTGGGATCGAACCCAGGACCACAGGATCACAAGTCCCGCGTGCTGTCCTCTCGGCCGACCGGCTCCCCGAGGTGTTACGGACAAAGTTTAGCTAAACAAAATTTTAAAACAGTTGGCATTCTTTTGTAAAAATCAGATATTATGTACCTCGTCCTGCCTTGATAATGCTCTATTACTCTCTCATCTATCCTAGATGAGAGAGGCCTCTAAGAACCTCAACTAGAGGTCGACCAGAGGCCTCTAAGACGACGCCTCTAAGGAGGCCCTGATCACGTCAAAGGTTGTTCCTCTCTCTCAACCAGTTTAAGAGAGAACCTAAGTACTATATGCAGGCGATGAGTCACAATAACGGGGCTAAAGTATGTTGACCAGACCACACACTAGAAGGTGAAGGGACGACGACGTTTCGGTCCGTCCTGGACCATTCTCAAGTCGATTGTGACAATCACAATCGACTTAAGTACTACCTAATCAACTCCATGTAACCTACTTTACCTCCTAAATGTCAACCTATGTCTTGCTATTATTAAACATGAATTGTTAATGACTGAACTTGTAAAACTGCTGACATCTGTCATGTATAAACTGAAGTTAAAGAAAATATGATTCCTGTTCTTTATTTAGTTGAAATGACTATCAGTTATTCTGTTGCAATTTCTGCTGTTCTATTCCACATGTAATTATTGTATTTCTTTGTATTTTTTGTTGTATTCTACTTCAGCTCAATTTTGGCTTTAGATCTCAATTAGTTTTAAGTCTTAATTTCTAAGTTTATTCTCTACATCAAGGCTGAAACAGTTTGTGTATAAGTGGCTTTAAGTATGTACTAATCTAGAAAACTCTAGAAATGCAACATTCTACTTATAATTCATTTTGTATGTATGTACTTTTCCCTACATAAACATCATCATCATGATTGAATAGCACGGTCAACTAACAACCCAAGAGACCAGGGTTCGATTCCCAGGGGCAGGGGCGAGGCGTTTAGCATGCTTTCTCACACATGACTGCCCCCCCTTGTTGTAAATAGTTATCCAGGAGCTATGGAGTTGGCGTGGGTTCGATCCCTGGAAGGGGGAAGGGGTTGTTGAAGGCCTGTAGTCGGCCTATGGGGGCCTCCCTAGGCCTACCAGGCTGCCAATGCTAACAAAAATGGAAAACATGTTCCTATTCCCCTAAAGACCTGCTACCTAATTCGACCTAATTATATATATAATTATAATTTCGATATACGTCCTACTTCTGCTATCACAACCTTGCCTAGTTATTATCTGATCTATGAGACTATTTGTCCTCGTAACGTGCACAACCATCACAGTTTGACCGATCCAATAACTATTAGAAACTTGTCTAGGTCTCTCTTGAGAGCTTCCATTGTTTTTGTTTCAGATTTAGCTACTCAGAACGAAATGCCCCATGTAGCACGGGCTATGGTGATCCCGTAATTCCATTGTTGTTCCAGCGACATTTTTATATATGCCGGCAGGAGGAGGAAGAGACGTAGGCCTCTCATGTAGGCCTCTCATGTAGGCCTCTCGTGTAGGCCTCTCATGTATACCGTTGTGTGTGTTCACTGAACAGTTTTCACTAGAAAACCCATTATGGGGCCTTTTCCCATTAGAGTTGTTTGACTTTCTTGCAGATCTTTGACTCCCGAATTTTGTAATGTTATTCTGCAGCATTGGAACTTAACCTTTAAGTAACTTCCAGGTATAAAATCAACCAATCAATCAATCAATCAATCTCTCAATCTCTCTCTCAATCTCTCAATCAATCAATCAATCAATCAATCTCTCTCTCTCTCTCTCTCTCTCTCTCTCTCTCTCTCTCTCTCTCTCTCTCTCTCTCTCTCTCTCTCTCTCTCTCTCTCCTATATGAGTACAGTTTGAGTGCAGTCAGGAGTTTCAGTATTTTAAAGTGTTTCACGGAGTCTTTGAGGGCAGTGAAGGTGTGTTTCTGCACTGCAAGATCTTGAAAGACGACGTGACGAACGAACGAGATGCCACACGAGATAGCTCCTTTCTCATTCATTATTATTTTTCAGTTTTTATTTTACAACGATATCACACCACCGGCAACAATGATATCACAGCATAATCCACAGCGAAATCCCATTATCATGACATATCAATGAACACGCATGTGGGAACCCCCAACACATAGGTTCGATCCGTCTTCACGGCTCCTGTGGATCTGTTTTTCATTAATACCATAATCTTACCTGTAATGCCCAGCTCACCTGAAATATTAGCAAGACAATACCACGCACTCCAAATTGTAAACTTTGTGCATTAAGCTGTTTTGGTACAACAGAGGAGTCATATTTAGTCATACATATATATATATATATATATATATATATATATATATATATATATATATATATATATATATATATATATATATATGTATGACTAGATATGACTCCTCTGTTGTACCAAAACAGCTTAATGCACAAAGTTTACAATTACACTTTACAGTTTACACTTACACTCCAGCAAGCAAGCAAGCACTCACTCACTCATTCACTCAGCCAACTAAGGTCTTTGGTACGACAAATTCTGTACCTCTGGAGACACTAACATGCCATAGATCAACACTGCTACTCTATAAATAATGGAGGTATTATTCACCTATGTCCTAGGACCAGATTCACAAAGCAGTTACGCAAGTACTTACGAACGTGTACATCTTTCCTCAATCTTTGACGGCTTTGGTTACATTTATTAAACAGTTTACAAGCATGAAAACTTGCCAATCAACTGTTGTTATTGTTATAAACAGCCTCCTGGTGCTTCGGAGCTCATTAACTGTTTAATAACTGTAAACAAAGCCACCAAAGATTGAGAAAACAAGAACAGATTCGTAAGTGCTTGCGTAACTGCTTCGTGAATCTGGCCCCAGACCTACTTAGCCAACCTTTCTTCTACAGGACAGATGGGTATTTTGGTTGAAATTTCTAATACAGAGTTAAGGAAGAGAGTGGCGAGGGAACACACACAGAGGACGAGCACTTACCGGCAGCTTTCTTGGCAGCGTAGAGATTAGCCTCTTCCTGGGCCTTGCCGATATTCTTCTTATATCTGATGCGCTTGTTACCGAACCAGTTGGAGACCTGAGGGTACAGATGCCATCATACGCCTCTCTCAACACACACCACACTACGCCACACACTTTAGGTTATAATTATGCTCTTGCTAGACCATACTACCCCCCTAAGAGCTTGTAACCATATGTATGCATCAGTGAAATGTACCTATAGCCATTTATATCCATATTAAGTAACGTGAATATTGTTATTGCAGGATTAGTGAACACTCGTGATATATTACATAAACATCTTATGAGTAAGTGAGGTGGTGGGGGTGTTAGCATGCGGAAGATACCACCCATTACATCTAGCCACACACACACACACACACACACACACACACACACACACACACACACACACACACACACACACACACACACACGTACATACAGGAAGGTGACGAGGAAGGTGAAGGAGAGAAGATGAGAGGGCGTCATGACAGGGCAGGAAGAGATAGGAATCAACAAAGAATTACAGAGAGCAACAGAAATAGAAACACTCAGCAACAACACAGCAAATAACAGGAAAATAAACCAAGCTACAAGCAGTTAACAAGCGTCAACACTACAAGCCTAGTAACAACACACAACACAAGACAGGCGACACAACTAACACTAAGGCACATAGAAGCTGGGAGCTTGGCTGGTATTCCCAACCTACAGAGATTTTTTTTACAGCATATCTGTTGTTCTGTCTTTGGCTTGAGGCGTGAGGCTGGTGCGCCACGAGGTCTGGCGCCCACACCCGTCACTGTTGGTGAGTACTGTCTGAGGGACAGGTAGAGATGCGAGGATGTCGCGCGCTTACAGGAGGACTGAGAAAGTGGGTTGAGCAGCAGCTCTACAAGCGATCTCGGCCGCCATTAGGGGGGGGAACGGAGTGGCAGAAGCGATCACAGATTGACACTGTAGTGGTGGTAGAGAAGAGGGTGCGGTGTGCAGCATCAGGCCGGGAGGCCGGACGTCATGTATCCGCCGGTCACACCGCCACATAGCGGAAGGCCAGCTAGAAAACACCGACGCCGCCGCCCGCCGGATGGAGCACACCGCACAGGTCATGTGCCACTGCCAGCAGAGAAAGACACTGACAGCACACTACGGTTGGACGCACAGGAGGCCACATGAGCAGCCAGCAGACGGGGCACTGCGTTCCACGCACAAACACCCGCCCACATGCCGCATCTGCGCCCATATTCACACAGTGCAGAAACACTTTTTAAATACCCGGATTTTTTCAGCAAGTTACACTAGGTATGATCGTGTGTCCTGGGGTATGTGGAGGCTTGGCACAAGTGCCGGTGGGCGCAGAAGGGGGTGTGGACGGGTTTGGGGAGGACGCGCGTACTCCGGGAGCAGGCGTAGGGGGAGGCGTGCCGCAGGTTAGTAGATTAGTGAAGCAGGATACGACACGCCTTCGCCCAGGGCGTGGCATCACGACACAGCAGGATATGAACTGAATGCCAAATTAGCTTAGGAGAGGCAAACGGCCGCCTTACATCAGAGCTTCCTCTCTCCCCGTGTGGTGGGGGGACCTCTCTCTCGTGTGGCAACTGCCAGGCGGACAAGTGATACCTGAACACCACACAATACGGACAAGGTATAGTACCGCACACCATGAGTGGTTCCACATTGTTCCACATTGTTCCACATGGCGTGCACCATCAGCTTGGCAAACACTGATTAAAAAAAATGAAAAAAAAAATTGAATAGCTAGATATAGGCTGACAAGAGAGAGAATGTACGAGCATGTGCCTAAGTGATAGTGGTGGAGGGGGACTATTGCCATGGCCTGGTGGCCGCCCGGACGGCAGGGAAGGTCCTCCTCCAACACCCGTGGGCTGCCTGGTGTTACAACTTGAAGGGAAGAGGTAGTGAAGCCCCCGGAGGAGGAGGGGGGTGAGGGCAGCACAGGGGTGTGGGGGGAGGCGGTGCCCGCGGGTGTCGGAGGGCACCTAGCTGCCCCCGGCACCATACCTGCTGTATCGTGATGTCGCACGCTCTCGCCAGTTCCTCCTTGGCTTCCTCGCTCGGATAGGGATTGGACAAGTGGGAATAGAAGTAATCATTCAGGAGCTCAGTGGCTTGTTTACTAAAGTTTCGTCTTCGTTTCCTGCAAGAAAGTGAACGAGACGGTTACGTTCATTACCTGAGCCACAGTTATATTCGACTTCCTGGCCAACTCTTCCTTGGCCTCTTCACTAGGGTAGGGGTTACTCAGGTGCGAGTAAAAGTACTCGTTTAAAATCTCTGTAGCTTGTTTGGAAAAGTTGCGTCTTTTGCGCCTGAAAGAGAACAGCCATAAAAAAACACCTTGACCAAATAAAAAAAAGCTAAGGGAAGGGTTGACAACGAACTACCAAACAGCGGCAACACCGTCCACCCCCAAGCGTTACTCCAATGCCATCTTTGCCGCCGCCCACACGCCCACACGCCCACACTAACCGGGCGGCCGTCCGCCCGTCCACAGAACACGCCCCCCACTGGCAGGGGCGGCCATGGCAGTCACTGTATGTTCCATACAGTGACTGCATGCAGTGTGGGCGTGGCGGTGGTGGCGGCGGGCGGGGAAGCCCTCTACACCCAGCAATGTCCACAGTGCATGTTACCTGGTCTCCGTCACGCCGGCCAGCAATGGNCTCCTTCTTATGTCCGGTCGTGATGGTCAAGTGGTTTAAGGCCATCCCTGTACATACCAGTTGCGTTGCTCCTGGGAGTATGGGTTCGAGTCACTTCTGGGGTGTGAGTTTTTTCAGTTGTATCTAGTCCTGGGACCATTCAGCTTGTTTGCATTTGTGTTCCTCACGTGTGCCCCAAAAAATGAGGTGATTGATAAAATGCTATGCCCAAGATAACCATCCAGGTGCCGGCGGAAGTGGTTCATATAGCCTCGGCTATCACTTCCTTATGTCCGGTCGTATGGTCAAGTGGTTTAAGGCATCCTGTACATACCAGTTGCGTTGCTCCTGGGAGTATGGGTCGAGTCACTTCTGGGGTGTGAGTTTTCAGTTGTATCTAGTCCTGGGGACCATTCAGGCTTGTTTGCATTTGCGTTCCTCACGTGTTGCCCCAAAAAATGAGGTGATTTGATAAAATGCTATGCCCAAGATAACCATCCAGGTGCCGGCGGGGATGGTTCATATAGCTTCGGCTATCACTTCCTTATGTCCGGTCGTGATGGTCAAGTGGTTTAAGGCATCCTGTACATACCAGTTGCGTTGCTCCTGGGAGTATGGGTTCGAGTCACTTCTGGGGTGTGAGTTTTTCAGTTGTATCTAGTCCTGGGGACCATTCAGGCTTGTTTGCATTTGTGTTCCTCACGTGTTGCCCCAAAAAATGAGGTGATTTGATAAAATGCTATGCCCAAGATAACCATCCAGGTGCCGGCGGGGAAGTGGTTCATATAGCCTCGGCTATCACTTCCTTATGTCCGGTCGTGATGGTCAAGTGGTTTAAGGCATCCCTTTAGATACCAGTTGCGTTGCTCCTGGGAGTATGGGTTCGAGTCACTTCTGGGGTGTGAGTTTTCAGTTGTATCTAGTCCTGGGGACCATTCAGGCTTGTTTGCATATATATATATATATATATATATATATATATATATATATATATATTAGTATATATATATATATAGATATAATATATCTAATATTCTATATTTATATAATATTATATATATATCTAGATATATATAGTATCTTATCTATATCTATATATATTATTAAATATGACCGAAAAAGTAAGATTAATAATTCTAACACGAATTTTCTCAATATTTCTTATATTTCTTTTTACTGTCGATGGTAACTGAAAAATCAATTCTCCAAAATTCATTTTTATTTCTAGTCTGACGCGACACTTGAACGAGTTTCGTAATAACTTATTACATTTTCAAAGACTTTAGTTTACACACACACAACTATAATCTGCAAACACTAAACAGAGTTTTACTATGCTATCATTTAAACAGCTTTTATCTTATATACCCGCATTTGGGTGAGGTGATATGTTACAACAGTTTTGGATGAGGTGAACAAAACTTTCAACACAAGACAGAACACGGTGCAATGGGTATAGAATGGATAAATGAGAGAGGAGAATGGAAGTAACTGCAAAGGGCCTATTGGCCCATTCTTCCTCTTGATGCTTCTATATTGGTGTGGAGTCTTGAAGTGGGTAGAATATAGTTGTGGATTAATTGGCTGTTGATTGCTGGTGTTGACTTCTTGATGTGTAGTGCCTCGCAGATGTCAAGCCGCCTGCTATCGCTGTATCTATCGATGATTTCTGTGTTGTTTGTTAAGACTTTTCTGGTGATGGTCTGGTTGTGAGGAGAGATTAAGTGTTCCTTAATGGAGCCCTGTTGCTTATGCATTGTTAATCACCTGGAAAGAGATGTTGTTGTCTTGCCTATATACCGAGTTCTTTGAGGCTTACAGTCCGCAAGTGGGCATTTGAAGGCATAGACGACGTTGGTCTTTTTTAAAGCGTTCTGCTTTGTGTCTGGAGAGTTTCTCATGAGTAGGCTGGCCGTTTTTTTGGTTTTATAGTAAATCGTCAATTGTATCTTCTGATCTTTGTCTGTAGGGATAACGTTTCTATTAACAATATCTTTCAGGACCCTTTCCTCCGTTTTATGAGCTGTGGAAAAGAAGTTCCTGTAAAATAGTCTAATAGGGGGTACAAGTGTTGAGTTAGTTGTCTCTTCAGAGGTTGCATGGTGTTTCACCTTCCTTCTTATGATGTCTTCAACGAAACCATTGGAGAAGCCATTGTTGACTAGGACCTGCCTTACCCTACACAGTTCTTCATCAACTTGCTTCCATCCTGAGCTGTGGCTGAGAGCACGGTCGACATAAGCATTAACAACACTCCTCTTGTACCTGTCTGGGCAGTCACTGTTGGCACTGAGGCACATTCCTATGTTTGATTCCTTAGTGTAGACTGCAGTGTGGAAACCTCCGCTCCTTTCCATGACTGTTACATCTAGAAAGGGCAGCTTCCCATCCTTCTCCATCTCGTAAGTGAAATGCAACACGGAATTCCGCTCGAATGCCTCCTTCAGCTCCTGCAGATGTCTGGCATCCGGTACCTGTGTAAAAATGTCAACATACCTGCAGTATATGACCGATTTCAAGTTCATGTCGACTAAGACCTTCTGTTTGATGGTACCCATGTAGAAGTTCGCAAACAGGACACCTAAGGGGAGAACCCATGGCGACCCCATCTACTTGCTTATACATGTGCCCATCCGGGCTCAAGAAGGGTGCCTCTTTAGTACAAGCTTGGGGTAGTTTCCTTAGAATGTTTTCTGGTATGTCAAGAGGAGTACAGTCCGGATCACGATACACTCGGTCTGCTATCATCCCGACTGTTTCATCCACAGGTACGTTGGTAAACAGTGATTTTACGTCCAACGAGGCTCTTATCCCTGTGGCCCGTGTTCCCCGCAGTAAGTCAACAAATTCCTTTACATTTCCATATACATACCCAGGTTTATATTCCCCAATAATCTTTGGCAGGTGGAGTCTGGATTTCTTGGCGGTCACAGTTTCGATCAATCTGTTAACCTTTGTTTTCAATTCGGCTGTAGTGTCCTTCGTTACCCTTTGGAATTTAGTTTCCTGCACCAACCATTTCCTCCATTTCGCTTTTCAAACCCTCTTTCTCTCTGGGGGTTGTTCACAACCTTCAACTTTCCTCCAAAGCTATTTTCCTCTTTGGCGCGCGTTGTGTAGTGGGCTGTGGCCTTCACGTGAAGGTCTGGGCTGCTGGCGTAGCTGCTTCTCTCCCGAGTGAGGTGTTGCATATGCCTGGATGGGAACACTTGCACTGTTGTTGCATGTCGTGGGGGTAGTGTTGCTGAATCACTCTTGCATGTTGTTGCAGCATTGTTGTATGCCATCTTGAAGTTATCTTGAGATGATTTCGGGGCTTAGCGTCCCCGCGGCCTGGTCCTCGACCAGGACTCCTTTTTGTTAAACATCCCCCAGGAAGCAGCCCGCAGCAGCTGTCTAACTCCCAGGTACCTATTTACTGCTAGGTGAACAGGGGCCATCAGGGTGAAAGAAACTGTGCCCCATTTGTTTCCGCCTCCGCCGGGGATCGAACCCGGAACCTCAGGACTACGAATCCCGAGCGCTGTCCACTCAGCCGTCAGGGCCCTGGTGGGTGAGGAAGCAGAGGTTCATCCGCCGTCATCCACGGTGATAAGTCCGCCCCCAAGACTCCACGAAGAAGGCCAAGGACTGCAGGGCCGGACTTGACTTCTGGCCGCCAAGTTACTGCAGTATAATAATTGAAGGACTGAGGGAGGAGGGAGCGCCGCCCCCCTCCGTCAGGGAGAGCCCTTGGGGCAGGGTGTCATAGTGTCGCTAATTGTGTAGCCAGGCCCCACGGTGGCTTAAGACTTTCTTCACCCCCTCGCCCTCCCCCCCAAGCCATTGAATGCACTCGCTGCCTTCCCCCCCCCCGCCCCCCGGCCCCCCAACTCATAAGACGCACCATGGCAGGCTGCTCCTTCATCCCCCCCCCCTCCCCACCTGTCACCACTACACCATGTGGCGCTGCCTGCCTCTCCCTGCCTACTTTACTGTTTCTTGTACACGGCGTGGCCTACAGGTCGTCCTGTAGTGTGTGGGGGGGGGAGGTGTGGCCTGCAGGTCGTCCTGTAGTGTGTGGGGGGGGAGGTGTGGCCTGCAGGTCGTCCTGTAGTGTGTGGGGGGGGAGGTGTGGCCTGCAGGTCGTCCTGTAGTGTGTGGGGGGGAGGTGTGGCCTGCAGGTCGTCCTGTAGTGTGTGGGGGGGGAGGTGTGGCCTGCAGGTCGTCCTGTAGTGTGTGGGGGGGGGAGGTGTGGCCTGCAGGTCGTCCTGTAGTGTGTGGGGGGAGGTGTGGCCTGCAGGTCGTCCTGTAGTGTGTGGGGGGGGAGGTGTGGCCTGCAGGTCGTCCTGTAGTGTGTGGGGGGGGAGGTGTGGCCTGCAGGTCGTCCTGTAGTGTGTGGGGGGGGGAGGTGTGGCCTGCAGGTCGTCCTATAGTGTGTGGGGGGGGGAGGTGTGGCCTGCAGGTCGTCCTGTAGTGTGTGGGGGGGAGGTGTGGCCTGCAGGTCGTCATGTAGTGTGTGGGGGGGGAGGTGTGGCCTGCAGGTCGTCCTGTAGTGTGTGGGGGGGAGGTGTGGCCTGCAGGTCGTCCTGTAGTGTGTGGGGGGGAGGTGTGGCCTGCAGGTCGTCCTGTAGTGTGTGGGGGGGAGGTGTGGCCTGCAGGTCGTCCTGTAGTGTGTGTGGGGGGGAGGTGTGGCCTGCAGGTCGTCATGTAGTGTGTGTGGGGGGGGGACGGTGTGGCCTGCAGGTCGTCCTGTAGTGTGTGGGGGGGAGGTGTGGCCTGCAGGTCGTCCGGTAGTGTGTGGGGGGGTGTGGCCTGCAGATCGTCCTGTAGTGTGTGGGGGGGAGGTGTGGCCTGCAGGTCGTCCTGTAGTGTGTGTGGGGGAGGTGTGGCCTGCAGGTCGTCCTGTAGTGTGTGTGGGGGGGAGGTGTGGCCTGCAGGTCGTCCTGTAGTGTGTGTGTGGGGGGGAGGTGTGGCCTGCAGGTCGTCCTGTAGTGTGTGTGGGGGGGGAGGTGTGGCCTGCAGGTCGTCCTGTAGTGTGTGGGGGGAGGTGTGGCCTGCAGGTCGTCCTGTAGTGTGTGTGGGGGGAGGTGTGGCCTGCAGGTCGTCCTGTAGTGTGTGGGGGAGGTGTGGCCTGCAGGTCGTCCTGTAGTGTGTGGGGGGAGGTGTGGCCTGCAGCTTGTCCTACACAGTACGGGGCGAGGTGTGGCCTGCAGCTTGTCCTACACAGTACAGGGCGAGGTGTGGCCTGCAGCTTGTCCTACACAGTACGGGGCGAGGTGTGGCCTGCAGCTTGTCCTACACAGTACAGGGCGAGGTGTGGCCTGCAGCTTGTCCTACACAGTACGGGGCAAGGTGTGGCCTGCAGCTTGTCCTACACAGTACAGGGCGAGGTGTGGCCTGCAGCTTGTCCTACACAGTACGGGGCGAGGTGTGGCCTGCAGCTTGTCCTACACAGTACGGAGCGAGGTGTGGCCTGCAGCTTGTCCTACACAGTACGGAGCGAGGTGTGGCCTGCAGCTTGTCCTACACAGTACGGAGCGAGGTGTGGCCTGCAGCTCGTACTACACAGTACGGAGCGAGGTGTGGCCTGCAGCTCGTACTACACAGTACGGGGCGAGGTGTGGCCTGCAGCTTGGCCTACACAGTACGGGGCGAGGTGTGGCCTGCAGCTCGTCCTACACAGTACGGAGCGAAGTGTGGCCTGCAGCTTGTCCTACACAGTACGGAGCGAGGTGTGGCCTGCAGCTCGTCCTACACAGTACGGGGCAAGGTGTGGCCTGCAGCTCGTCCTACACAGTACGGGGCGAGGTGTGGCCTGCAGCTTGTCCTACACAGTACGGGGCGAGGTGTGGCCTGCAGCTTGTCCTACACAGTACGGGGCGAGGTGTGGCCTGCAGCTTGTCCTACACAGTACGGGGCAAGGTGTGGCCTGCAGCTCGTCCTACACAGTACGGGGCAAGGTGTGGCCTGCAGCTCGTCCTACACAGTACGGGGCGAGGTGTGACCTGCAGCTCGTCCTACACAGTACGGGGCGAGGTGTGGCCTGCAGCTTGGCCTACACAGTACGGGGCAAGGTGTGGCCTGCAGCTTGTCCTACACAGTACGGGGCGAGGTGTGGCCTGCAGCTTGTCCTACACAGTACGGGGCGAGGTGTGGCCTGCAGCTTGTCCTACACAGTACGGGGCGAGGTGTGGCCTGCAGCTTGTCCTACACAGTACGGGGCGAGGTGTGGCCTGCAGCTTGTCCTACACAGTACGGGGCGAGGTGTGGCCTGCAGCTCGTCCTACACAGTACGGGGCGAGGTGTGGCCTGCAGCTTGTCCTACACAGTACGGGGCGAGGTGTGGCCTGCAGCTTGTCCTACACAGTACGGGGCGAGGTGTGGCCTGCAGCTTGTCCTACACAGTACGGGGCGAGGTGTGGCCTGCAGCTTGTCCTACACAGTACGGGGCGAGGTGTGGCCTGCAGCTTGTCCTACACAGTACGGGGCGAGGTGTGGCCTGCAGCTCGTCCTACACAGTACGGGGCGAGGTGTGGCCTGCAGCTTGGCCTACACAGTGCGGGGCGAGGTGTGGCCTGCAGCTCGTCCTACACAGTACGGGGCGAGGTGTGGCCTGCAGCTTGGCCTACACAGTGCGGGGCGAGGTGTGGCCTGCAGCTTGGCCTACACAGTGCGGGGCGACTGTGTATTCAGAAAAACACCCCTTCATTTCTGGTGGGTTTTGGGAGTTTCACTCTCTCCACCTTGACCGAGGTGGTACCGTTTTGGCAATGGTTCGTCCAGTTTTGGTACTGGTATTAGTGTGATATTTCCTGCGGCGCTCGAAGGGTGTAGTATAAGTGTGGCTCATGACGAATTGTAATCCAGTCTTGGGCATTTCTCCCTCCTCATCCGTACTCTTGCAATGTTTCTATCTTCCTGTTCCTCTCTCTCTCTCTCTCGTATGTTCTACTCTATTTCTGCCTGCCTATAAAAACTGCCAGAGTTTATATATATTGGGCTTCCTCTCTTCTATATCGCTGTGTACCTCTCGTGTGGAAATCTGGATATTGAAGTTCATGATTTTCCTCTCATTAATCGAGAGTTTGAACAGTTTAGGGTGGAAGTATCTGCAGATACAGGTATGTGCATATTTGTATCTGCAGGTAGAGGTATGTACAGTATCTAGAGAGGGTACATATTGCAACCCGTCCTCGCAAATTCGTATAGTCAATATTGACTTATTAAATACGTGCATAGGTGACATACTAAACATAATAGATACCCTTAAAAAGCTTCATAGAAAACACCGACCTTACCTAACCTTGTTAGTATGTTAAGATAAGCATCTTATTGCTTCGTAATTATAATTGTTACTTAACCTATTATAGGTATAGGTTAAGTAATAATTGTAATTACGAAGCAATAAGATGCTTATCTTAACATACTAACAAGGTTAGGTAAGGTCGGTGTTTTCTATGAAGCTTTTTAAGGGTATCTATTATGTTTAGTATGTCACCTATGCACGTATTTAATAAGTCAATATTGACTATACGAATTTGCGAGGACGGGTTGCATATTGCGTCTGGGACACGAAAACGACGTGTAACCCATCCCCAACATGTTGCGGCATTTCAGGGATGCAGGAATGTGCATTTGGTGCCTTTGGGGCGATATTTGCACATTCCCTTTGCACAATATTTGGGAATATTTTCATTTGTGATTTTTGTTTCTGGTTGTTTATATCTGTGCTTGCCTGGGCCCACCTCTGTTTTGGCGCCATCTGTGTTTTTTTAACATTCTTTGTCGTTTCCGCATTCTTTGTCGTTTCCGCATTCATTGTCGTTTCCTCATTCATTGTCGTTTCTGCATTCTTTGTCGTTTCCGCATTCTTTGTCGTTTCCGCATTCTTTGTCGTTTCCGCATTCTTTGTCGTTTCCGCATTCTTTGTCGTTTCCGCATTCTTTGTCGTTTCCGCATTCTTTGTCGTTTCCTCATTCATTGTCGTTTCTGCATTCTTTGTCGTTTCCGCATTCTTTGTCGTTTCCGCATTCTTTGTCGTTTCCGCATTCTTTGTCGTTGCGCATTCTTTGTCGTTTCCGCATTCTTTGTCGTTTCTGCATTCTTTGTCGTTTCCGCATTCTTTGTCGTTTCCGCATTCATTGTCGTTTCTGCATTCTTTGTCGTTTCCGCTTCTTTGTCGTTTCCGCATTCTTTGTCGTTTCCGCATTCTTTGTCGTTTCGCATTCTTGTCGTTTCTGCATTCTTTGTCGTTTCCGCATTCTTTGTCGTTTCCGCATCTTTGTCGTTTCCGCATTCTTTGTGTTCCGCTTCTTTGTCGTTCCGCATTCTTTCTAATATTTTTCTCATTATTTCTTATCATTTGGCTCTTCCATATTCTCGTGGGTTGTGTGCACCTCAACTTGATGTCCCTCCACATTGCTATCGTGGAATGATATAAGCTATAACTTCCTAAGTTTTGTTCAATGTTCAAAAATTGTTCACAATCTGCATATATGACTCGTAGCTTTCCTAACCTATGACATAGATTCATGTTATGTTATGATGACATAATTATTCATCATAGTGTGGACATGATTTCCCATATCGGTCTGTTATTGTGACAAATCCAGTATGTGGCTTGACGGCTGAGTGGGCAGCGCTCGGGATTCGTAGTCCTAAGGTTCCGGGTCGATCCCTGGCGGAAACAAATGGGCAGAGTTTCTTTCACCCTGATGCTTTTGTTCACCTAGCAGTAAATAGGTACCAGGGAGTTAGACAGCTGCTACGGGCTGCTTCCTGGGGGTGTGTAACAATAAGGAGGCCTGGTCGAGGACCGGGCCTCGGGGACGCTAAGCCCGAAATCATCTCAAGATAACCTCAAGATAACTACCACTGCTCACTATAGTCCATATGCATCGACTATACATGTGTATACATGGGTTTTGTGACGCTAGGCTCACATGTGGTCCAGTGGAGTCACATGTGGTCCGGTGCACGTGTGTATTTTTCATTTAACACAAAGTTCCAAGTGGCCCCACACACCTGTACACCAGGTTAGGTGGACCCCCACACACCTGTACACCAGGCTGGGTGGACCCCCACACACCTGTACACCAGGCTGGGTGGACCCCACACACACACACCTGTACACCAGGCTGGGGTGGACCCCCACAAACACACCTGTACACCAGGCTGGGTGGACCCCACACACACACTGTACACCAGGCTGGGTGGACCCCCACACACCTGTACACCAGGCTGGGTGGACCCCACACACCTGTACACCAGGCTGGGTGGACCCCCACACACACACCTGTACACCAGGCTGGGTGGACCCCCACACACCTGTACACCAGGCTGGGTGGACCCCCCACACACCTGTACACCAGGCTGGGTGGACCCCACACATCTGTACACCAGGCTGGGTGGACCCCACACACACCTGTACACCAGGCTGGGTGGACCNGAAGCATTTGCTAGATATGGATGTGACAAAGGCTATAGGCCCAGATGAATCTCACCATGGATACTAAAAGAAGGAACAGAAGCTCTGTGCCTACCACTCTCCATGGTGTACAACAAATCACTGGTAACAGGTGAACTGCCAGCATTTGGAAGACGACCAATGTAGTCCCAATATACAAGAAGGGTGATGGGCAGAGGCACTGAACTACAGGCCAGTGTCCCTAACTTGCATTACATACAAGATGATGAGAGAAGATAGTGCGAAAAAAAACAGTGGAACATCTGGAGCAAAAGAACTTTATAATACACACCAGCATGGGTTCAGTGATGGCAAATCATGCCTCACAGAATTAATTGAATTCTATGACCAGGGAACACAAATCAGGCAAGATACAGAGGGCAGGGCTGACTGCATATTCTTGGATTGCCAGAAAGCTTTTGACACAGTACCACATAAGAGACTAGTGCACAAGCTGGAGATGCAGGCGGGAGTGAAAGGTAAGATACTCCCTGGATAAGGAAGGTTATCTTGAGATAATTTAGGGGCTTAGCGTCCCCGCGGCCCGGTCCTCGACCAGGCCTCCTTTTTGTTACACACACCCAGGAAGCAGCCCGTAGCAGCTGTCTAACTCCCAGGTACCTATTTGTCTCCGCCTCCACCGGGGATCGAACCAGGAACCTCAGGACTACGAATCCGAAGCGCTGTCCACTCAGCTGTCAGGCGGGAGTACCTAAGCAACAGACTTCCACGCATTCACAAGTTTTAGAACAAATAATAACGAAAAAAGTAACCAACGAATATGGAGGGTTTTGGAAACCAACGAGAGTGGAAATTTAGGTGCTGCTATTATGAGGCCAAGTTCCATTAGACAGTGAACATGAGCACAGGTTCCATTAGACAGTGACATGAGCACAGGTTCCATTAGACAGTGAACATGAGCACAGGTTCCATTAGACAGTGAACATGAGCCAGGTCACATTAGACAGTGAACATGAGCACAGGTTCCATTAGACAGTGAACATGAGGCCAGGTTCCATTAGACAGTGAACATGAGCACAGGTTCCATAGACAGTGAGCATGAGGCCAGGTTCCATTAGACAGTGAACATGAGGCCAGGTTCCATTAGACAGTGAACATGAGGCCAGGTTCCATTAGACAGTGAACATGAGGCCAGGTTCCATTAGACAGTGAACATGAGGCCAGGTTCCATTAGACAGTGAACATGAGCACAGGTTCCATTAGACAGTGAACATGAGCACAGGTTCCATTAGACAGTGAACATGAGGCCAGGTTCCATTAGACAGTGAACATGAGCCAGGTTCCATTAGACAGTGAGCATGAGGCCAGGTTCCATTAGACAGTGAGCATGAGGCCAGGTTCCATTAGACAGAGAGCATGAGCACAGGTTCCATTAGACAGTGAACATGAGCACAGGTTCCATTAGACAGTGAGCATGATCACAGGTTCCATTAGACAGAGAGCATGAGCACAGGTTCCATTAGACAGTGAACATGAGCACAGGTTCCATTAGACAGTGAGCATGAGGCCAGGTTCCATTAAAGAGAGAGCATGAGCACAGGTTCCATTAGACAGTGAACATGAGCACAGGTTCCATTAGACAGTGAGCATGAGCATGATCACAGGTCCATTAGACAGAGAGCATGAGCACAGGTTCCATTAGACAGTGAACATGAGCACAGGTTCCATTAGACAGTGAGCATGAGGCCAGGTTCCATTAGACAGTGAGCATGAGGCCAGGTTCCATTAGACAGAAAGCATGAGCACAGGTTCCATTAGACAGTGAACATGAGCACAGGTTCCATTAGACAGTGAGCATGAGGCCAGGTTCCATTAGACAGAGAGCATGAGCACAGGTTCCATTAGACAGGGAGCATGAGGCCAGGTTCCATTAGACAGTGAACATGAGGCCAGGTTCCATTAGACAGTGAACATGAGGCCAGGTTCCATTAGACAGTGAACATGAGCACAGGTTCCATTAGACAGGGAGCATGAGGCCAGGTTCCATTAGACAGTGAACATGAGGCCAGGTTCCATTAGACAGTGAACATGAGCACAGGTTCCATTAGACAGTGAACATGAGGCCAGGTTCCATTAGACAGTGAACATGAGGCCAGGTTCCATTAGACAGTGAACATGAGCACAGGTTCCATTAGACAGTGAGCATGAGGCCAGGTTCCATTAGACAGTGAACATGAGGCCAGGTTCCATTAGACAGTGAACATGAGGCCAGGTTCCATTAGACAGTGAACATGAGGCCAGGTTCCATTAGACAGTGAACATGAGGCCAGGTTCCATTAGACAGTGAACATGAGCACAGGTTCCATTAGACAGTGAGCATGAGGCCAGGTTCCATTAGACAGTGAACATGAGGCCAGGTTCCATTAGACAGTGAACATGAGCACAGGTTCCATTAGACAGTGAACATGAGGCCAGGTTCCATTAGACAGTGAGCATGAGGCCAGGTTCCATTAGACAGTGAGCATGAGGCCAGGTTCCATTAGACAGAGAGCATGAGCACAGGTTCCATTAGACAGTGAACATGAGCATGATCACAGGTTCCATTAGACAGAGAGCATGAGCACAGGTTCCATTAGACAGTGAACATGAGCACAGGTTCCATTAGACAGTGAGCATGAGGCCAGGTTCCATTAAAGAGAGAGCATGAGCACAGGTTCCATTAGACAGTGAACATGAGCACAGGTTCCATTAGACAGTGAGCATGAGCATGATCACAGGTTCCATTAGACAGAGAGCATGAGCACAGGTTCCATTAGACAGTGAACATGAGCACAGGTTCCATTAGACAGTGAGCATGAGGCCAGGTTCCATTAGACAGTGAGCATGAGGCCAGGTTCCATTAGACAGAGAGCATGAGCACAGGTTCCATTAGACAGTGAACATGAGCACAGGTTCCATTAGACAGTGAGCATGAGGCCAGGTTCCATTAGACAGAGAGCATGAGCACAGGTTCCATTAGACAGGGAGCATGAGGCCAGGTTCCATTAGACAGTGAACATGAGGCCAGGTTCCATTAGACAGTGAACATGAGCACAGGTTCCATTAGACAGGGAGCATGAGGCCAGGTTCCATTAGACAGTGAACATGAGGCCAGGTTCCATTAGACAGTGAACATGAGCACAGGTTCCATTAGACAGTGAACATGAGGCCAGGTTCCATTAGACAGTGAACATGAGGCCAGGTTCCATTAGACAGTGAACATGAGCACAGGTTCCATTAGACAGTGAGCATGAGGCCAGGTTCCATTAGACAGTGAACATGAGGCCAGGTTCCATTAGACAGTGAACATGAGGCCAGGTTCCATTAGACAGTGAGCATGAGGCCAGGTTCCATTAGACAGTGAACATGAGGCCAGGTTCCATTAGACAGTGAACATGAGCACAGGTTCCATTAGACAGTGAGCATGAGGCCAGGTTCCATTAGACAGTGAACATGAGGCCAGGTTCCATTAGACAGTGAACATGAGGCCAGGTTCCATAAGGCAGTGAGCATGAGGCCAGGTTCCATTAGACAGTGAACATGAGGCCAGGTTCCATTAGACAGTGAATATGAGCACAGGTTCCATTAGACAGTGAGCATGAGCACAGGTTCCATTAGACAGTGAACATGAGGCCAGGTTCCATTAGACAGTGAACATGAGGCCAGGTTCCATTAGACAGTGAACATGAGCACAGGTTCCATTAGACAGTGAACATGAGGCCAGGTCACATTAGACAGTGAACATGAGCACAGGTTCCATTAGACAGTGAACATGAGGCCAGGTTCCATTAGACAGTGAACATGAGGCCAGGTTCCATTAGACAGTGAACATGAGCACAGGTTCCATTAGACAGTGAACATGAGGCCAGGTCACATTAGACAGTGAACATGAGCACAGGTTCCATTAGACAGTGAACATGAGCACAGGTTCCATTAGACAGTGAGCATGAGCACAGGTTCCATTAGACAGTGAGCATGAGGCCAGGTTCCATTAGACAGTGAACATGAGGCCAGGTTCCATTAGACAGTGAACATGAGCACAGGTTCCATTAGACAGTGAACATGAGCACAGGTTCCATTAGACAGTGAACATGAGGCCAGGTTCCATTAGACAGTGAACATGAGCACAGGTTCCATTAGACAGTGAACATGAGCACAGGTTCCATTAGACAGTGAACATGAGCACAGGTTCCATTGACAGTGAGCATGAGGCCAGGTTCCATTAGGTAAATCACCGACTATTCCCCACCTCTACAAAGTAACTAGCCTCTGCCAATATTTATATGTAATTTATAAGTAATTACTCTCGGAACGATGGTCTCCTGAAATCAGCATTTCGGCTTTGATCATATGTAATGCCTTGGGACTGTTTGCTGTGCGAATGGCCTATATATGGTTGATTGGTTGACTGGTTGGTCAATTGGATTGGATTTAATTCCAATATGGACAGTGTATTTTTGGACAGTGATAAAGGTGGTTGGTGTTATTTTCACGGCAGTGGGGGCAAAATGTCTTCCATTTTGTATCCAAATATCTAAGTGTTTACGGAAGTGATGTATCTATCCAAATATCTAAGTGTTTACGGAAGTGATGCATCTATCCAAATATCTAAGTGTTTACGGAAGTGATGTATCTATCCAAATATCTAAGTGTTTACGGAAGTGATGTATCTATCCAAATATCTAAGGGTTTACGGAAGTGATGCATCTATCCAAATATCTAAGNCGTACACCAGGCTGGGTGGACCCCACACACACGTACACCAGGCTGGGTGGACCCCACACACACACCTGTACACCAGGCTGGGTGGACCCCCACACACACCTGTACACCAGGCTGGGTGGACCCCCACACACACCTGTACACCAGGCTGGGTGGACCCCCACACACACGTACACCAGGCTGGGTGGACCCCCACACACACGTACACCAGGCTGGGTGGACCCCACACACACGTACACCAGGCTGGGTGGACCCCACACACACACCTGTACACCAGGCTGGGTGGACCCCCACACACACCTGTACACCAGGCTGGGTGGACCCCCACACACACTGTACACCAGGCTGGGTGGACCCCCACACACCTGTACACCAGGCTGGGTCCAGAGACCGGAAGGGAGAGAGACGGGAAAGGAGAGGGGGACAGGAAGGGTTAATAAAGATGCCCATAAAAGAGCTGTGAAGGGGTGAGAGGCGTGTATCAACAGGATATGTGGTATTAGCCAGTGTTGCCCCCCACGGTAGCCACAACACACCTGCCCAGTCAGGTGTGTGGTGGCTACACACACACACACACACCTCGAGCCCCATATACACAGTATACGCATGTATAGATGCGTATGTTATCCGTCAGTGACCACAGTTAGCGCACAGTAACGGTGCTACTGTATTAACACAGTAATATAAATCCACTGTAATAATAATTAATAAATCCGCTAATAAATCTACTAATCAAAATTAATCTAAGAACTGACACTATCCTAATTAGTAACAAAGTAAATGACAGAGTTCTTGGTGTTCTCATTGATCACAAGCTGAATTTTCAGTGTTATAGGTTATCTTGAGATGATTTCGGGGCTTTAGTGTCCCCGCGGCCCGGTCCTCGACCAGGCCTCCGCTCCCAGGAAGCAGCCTGTGACAGCTGACTAACACCCAGGTACCTATTTTACTGCTAGGTAACAGGGGCATAGGGTGAAAGAAACTCTGCCCATTGTTTCTCGCCGGCGCCTGGGATCGAACCCAGGACCACAGGATCACAAGTCCCGCGTGCTGTCCTCTCGGCCGACCGGCTCCCCGAGGTGTTACGGACAAAGTTTAGCTAAACCAAATTTTAAAACAGTTGGCATTCTTTTGTAAAAATCAGATATTATGTACCTCGTCCTGCCTTGATAATGCTCTATTACTCTCTCATCTGTCCTAGATGAGAGAGGCCTCTAAGAACCTCAACTAGAGGTCGACCAGAGGCCTCTAAGATGACGCCTCTAAGGAGGCTTTGATCACGTCAAAGGTTGTTCCTCTCTCTCAGCCAGTTTAAGAGAGAACCTAAGTACTATATGCAGGCGAAGAGTCACAATAACGTGGCTAAAGTATGTTGACCAGATCACACACTAGAAGGTGAAGGGACGACGACGTTTCGGTCCGTCCTGGACCATTCTCAAGTCGATTGTGACAATCACAATCGACTTAAGTACTACCTAATCAACTCCATGTAACCTACTTTACCTCCTAAATGTCAATCTATGTCTTGCTATTATTAAACATGATTTTTTAATGACTGAACTTGTAAAACTGCTGACATCTGTCATGTATAAACTGAAGTTAAAGAAAATATGATTCCTATTCTTTATTTAGTTGAAATTACTACCAGTTATTCTGTTGCAATTTCTGCTGTTCTATTCCACATGTAATTATTGTATTTCTTTGTATTTTTTGTTGTATTCTACTTCAGCTCAATTTTGGCTTTAGATCTCAATTAGTTTTAAGTCTTAATTTCTAAGTTTATTTCTCTACATCAAGCCTGAAACAGTTTGTGTATAAGTGGCTTTAAGTATGTACTAATCTAGAAAACTCTAGAAATGCATCATTCTACTTATAATTCATTTTGTATGTATGTATGTATGTACTTTTCCCTACATAAACATCATCATCATGATTGAATAGCACGGTCAACTAACAACCCAAGAGACCAGGGTTCGATTCCCAGGGGCAGGGGCGAGGCGTTTAGCATGCTTTCTCACACATGACTGCCCCCCTTGTTGTAAATAGTTATCCAGGAGCTATGGAGTTGGCGTGGGTTCGATCCCTGGAAGGGGGAGGGGTTGTTGAAGGCCTGTAGTCGGCCTATGGGGACCTCCATAGGCCTACCAGGCTGCCAATGCTAAAAAAAATGGAAAACATATTCCTATTCCCCTAAAGACCTGCTATCTAATTCGACCTAATTATATATATATATAATTATAATTCGATATACGTCCTACTTCTGCTATCACAACCTTGCCTAGTTATTATCTGATCTATGAGACTATTTGTCCTCGTAACCTGCACAACCATCACAGTTTGACCGATCCAATAACTATTAGAAACTTGTCTAGGTCTCTCTTGAGAGCTTCCATTGTTGTTGTTTCAGATTTAGCTACTCAGAACGAAATGCCCCATGTAGCACGGGCTATGGTGATCCCGTAATTCCATTGTTGTTCCAGCGACATTTTTATATATGCCGGCAGGAAGAGGAAGAGTCGTAGGCCTCTCGTGTAGGCCTCTCATGTATACCGGTGTGTGTGTTCACTAAACAGTTTTCACTAGAAAACCCATTATGGGGGCTTTTCCCATTAGAGTTGTTTGACTTTCTTGCAGATCTTTGACTCCCGAATTTTGTAATGTTATTCTGCAGCATTGGAACTTGACCTTTAAGTAACTTCCAGGTATAAAATCAATCAATCAATCAATCAATATCTATCTATCTATCTATCTATCTATCTATCTATCTATCTCTCTCTCTCTCTCTCTCTCTCTCTCTCTCTCTCTCCTCTCTCTCTCTCTCTCTCTCCTATTTGAGTACAGTTTGAGTGCAGTCAGGAGTTTCAGTATTTTAAAGTGTTTCACGGAGTCTTTGAGGGCAGTGAAGGTGTGTTTCTGCACTACAAGATCTCTTGCCTTGAAAGACGACGTGACGAACGACCGAGATGCCACACAAGATATCTCCTTTCTCATTCATTTATTATTTTTCAGTTTTTATTTTACAACGATATCACACCACCGGCAACAATGATATCACACCATAATCCACAGCGAAATCCCATTATCATGACATATCAATGAACACGCATGTGGGAACCCCCGACACATAGGTTCGATCCGTCTTCACGGCTCCTGTGGATCTGTTTTTCATTAATACCATAATCTTACCTGTAATGCCCAGCTCACCTGAAATATTAACAAGACAATACCACGCACTCCAAATTGTAAACTTTGTGCATTAAGCTGTTTTGGTACAACAGAGGAGTCATATCTAGTCATACATATATATATATATATATATATATATATATATATATATATATATATATATATATATATATATATATATAATAGGGGTGGTAGGAGAAGGAAAGAATTAGGTATTCAGTGAGAATCCACAAGATCTTCTCTGAATGCTCTTTGTTTTCTTCTTCGAGGATGTGGGTCCCTGCAATTGCACCAGAGGTGGTACCCCTAATATATATATATATATATATATATATATATATATATATATATATATATATATATATATATATATATATATATATATATGTATGACTAGATATGACTCCTCTGTTGTACCAAAACAGCTTAATGCACAAAGTTTACAATTACACTTTACAGTTTACACTTACACTCCAGCAAGCAAGCACTCACTCACTCACTCATTCACTCAGCCAACTAAGGTCTTTGGTACGACAAATTCTGTACCTCTGGAGACACTAACATGCCATAGATCAACACTGCTACTCTATAAATAATGGAGGTATTATTCACCTCCGTCCTGGGACCAGATTCACAAAGCAGTTACGCAAGTACTTACGAACGTGTACATCTTTCCTCAATCTTTGACGGCTTTGGTTACATTTATTAAACAGTTTACAAGCATGAAAACTTGCCAATCAACTGTTGTTATTGTTATAAACAGCCTCCTGGTGCTTCGGAGCTCATTAACTGTTTAATAATTGTAAACAAAGCCGCCAAAGATTGAGAAAACAAGAACAGGTTCGTAAGTGCTTGCGTAACTGCTTCGTGAATCTAGCCCCAGACCTACATAGCCAACCTTTCTTCTACAGGACAGATGGGTATTTTGGTTGAAATTTCTAATACAGAGTAAAGGAAGAGAGTGGAGAGGGAACACACACAGAGGACGAGCACTTACCGGCAGCTTTCTTGGCAGCGTAGAGATTAGCCTCTTCCTGGGCCTTGCCGATGTTCTTCTTATATCTGATACGCTTGTTACCGAACCAGTTGGAGACCTGAGGGTACAGATGCCATCATACGCCTCTCTCAACACACACCACACTACGCCACACACTTTAGGTTATAATTATGCTCTTGCTAGACCATACTACCCCCCTAAGAGCTTGTAACCATATGTATGCATCAGTGAAATGTACCTATAGCCATTTATATCCATATTAAGTAACGTGAATATTGTTATTGCAGGATTAGTGAACACTCGTGATATATTACATAAACATCTTATGAGTAAGTGAGGTGGTGGGGGTGTTAGCATGCGGAAGATACCACCCATTACATCTAGCCACACACACACACACACACACACACACACACACACACACACACACACACACACACACACACACACACACACACACACACGTACATACAGGAAGGTGACGAGGAAGGTGAAGGAGAGAAGATGAGAGGGCGTCATGACAGGGCAGGAAGAGATAGGAATCAACAAAGAATTACAGAGAGCAACAGAAATAGAAACACTCAGCAACAACACAGCAAATAACAGGAAAATAAACCAAGCTACAAGCAGTTAACAAGCGTCAACACTACAAGCCTAGTAACTACACACAACACAAGACAGGCGACACAACTAACACTAAGGCACATAGAAGCTGGGAGCTTGGCTGGTATTCCCAACCTACAGAGATTTTTTTTACAGCATATCTGTTGTTCTGTCTTTGGCTTGAGGCGTGAGGCTGGTGCGCCACGAGGTCTGGCGCCCACACCCGTCACTGTTGGTGAGTACTGTCTGAGGGACAGGTAGAGATGCGAGGATGTCGCGCGCTTACAGGAGGACTGAGAAAGTGGGTTGAGCAGCAGCTCTACAAGCGATCTCGGCCGCCATTAGGGGGGGGAACGGAGTGGCAGAAGCGATCACAGATTGACACTGTAGTGGTGGTAGAGAAGAGGGTGCGGTGTGCAGCATCAGGCCGGGAGGCCGGACGTCATGTATCCGCCGGTCACACCGCCACATAGCGGAAGGCCAGCTAGAAAACACCGACGCCGCCGCCCGCCGGATGGAGCACACCGCACAGGTCATGTGCCACTGCCAGCAGAGAAGACACTGACAGCACACTACGGTTGGACGCACAGGAGGCCACATGAGCAGCCAGCAGACGGGGCACTGCGTTCCACGCACAAACACCCGCCCACATGCCGCATCTGCGCCCATATTCACACAGTGCAGAAACACTTTTAAATACCCGGATTTTTCAGCAAGTTACACTAGGTATGATCGTGTGTCCTGGGGTATGTGGAGGCTTGGCACAAGTGCCGGTGGGCGCAGAAGGGGGTGTGGACGGGTTTGGGAGGACGCGCATACTCCGGGAGCAGGCGTAGGGGGAGGCGTGCCGCAGGTTAGTAGATTAGTGAAGCAGGATACGACACGCCTTCGCCCAGGGCGTGGCATCACGACACAGCAGGATATGAACTGAATGCCAAATTAGGCTTAGGAGAGGCAAACGGCCGCCTTACATCAGAGCTTCCTCTCTCCCCGTGTGGTGGGGGACCTCTCTCTCGTGTGGGAACTGCCAGGCGGACAAGTGATACCTGAACACCACACAATACGGACAAGGTATAGTACCGCACACCATGAGTGGTTCCACATTGTTCCACATTGTTCCACATGGCGTGCATCATCAGCTTGGCAAACACTGATTAAAAAAAATGAAAAAAAAAATTGAATAGCTAGATATAGGCTGACAAGAGAGAGAATGTACCGAGCATGTGCCTAAGTGATAGTGGTGGAGGGGTACTATTGCCATGGCCTGGTGGCCGCCCGGACGGCAGGGAAGGTCCTCCTCCAACACCCGTGGGCTGCCTGGTGTTACAACTTGAAGGGAAGAGGTAGTGAAGCCCCCAGGAGGAGGAGGGGGTGAGGGCAGCACAGGGGTGTGGGGGGAGGCGGTGCCCGCGGGTGTCGGAGGGCACCTAGCTGCCCCCGGCACCATACCTGCTGTATCGTGATGTCGCACGCTCTCGCCAGTTCCTCCTTGGCTTCCTCGCTCGGATAGGGATTGGACAAGTGGGAATAGAAGTAATCATTCAGAGCTCAGTGGCTTGTTTACTAAAGTTTCGTCTTCGTTTCCTGCAAGAAAGTGAACGAGACGGTTACGTTCATTACCTGAGCCACAGTTATATTCGACTTCCTGGCCAACTCTTCCTTGGCCTCTTCACTAGGGTAGGGGTTACTCAGGTGCGAGTAAAAGTACTCGTTTAAAATCTCTGTAGCTTGTTTGGAAAGTTGCGTCTTTTGCGCCTGAAAGAGAACAGCCATAAAAAACACCTTGACCAAATAAAAAAAAGCTAAGGGAAGGGTTGACAACGAACTACCAAACAGCGGCAACACCGTCCACCCCCAAGCGTTACTCCAATGCCATCTTTGCCGCCGCCCACACGCCCACACGCCCACACTAACCGGGCGGCCGTCCGCCCGTCCACAGAACACGCCCCCCACTGGCAGGGGCGGCCATGGCAGTCACTGTATGTTCCCATACAGTGACTGCATGCAGTGTGGGCGTGGCGGTGGTGGGCGGCGGGCGGGGAAGCCCTCTACACCCAGCAATGTCCACAGTGCATGTTACCTGGTCTCCGTCACGCCGGCCAGCAATGGTGGTGGTGTTAACATGCCGGAGACCCCCACACCGCCCCCCCACACACACACACACACACACCCTTCACACTCCTTTTTGAAAACACAAACTCACATTATCCAGCACACCAGAGGGGGCAGTTCTGAGGCGTGA
>WNGS01162923.1:4632825-4722234 GCA_020271785.1 Procambarus virginalis | reverse complement strand
CAGGTACACTGTAGGTACACTGTAGGTACACTACAGGTACACTGTAGGTACACACTGTAGTACACTGTAGGTACACTACAGGTACACTACAGGTACACTGTAGGTACACTACAGTACACTGTAGGTACACTGTGGTACACTGTAGGTACACTACAGGTACACTGTAGGTACACTGTAGGTACACTACAGGTACACTGTAGGTACACTACAGGTACACTACAGGTACACTGTAGGTACACTGTAGGTACACTACAGGTACACTACAGGTACACTACAGGTACACTACAGTACACTGTAGGTACACTGTAGGTACACTGTAGGTACACTACAGGTACACTGTAGGTACACTGTAGGTACACTACAGGTACACTACAGTACACTGTAGGTACACTACAGGTACACTGTAGGTACACTGTAGGTACACTGTAGGTACACTACAGGTACACTACAGTACACTGTAGGTACACTACAGTACACTGTAGGTACACTACAGGTACACTACAGGTACACTACAGGTACACTGTAGGTACACTACAGGTACACTACAGGTACACTGTAGTACACTACAGGTACACTGTAGGTACACTACAGGTACACTGTAGGTACACTGTAGGTACACTGTAGGTACACTACAGGTACACTGTAGGTACACTACAGGTACACTGTAGGTACACTGTAGGTACACTGTAGGTACACTGCAGGTACACTACAGGTACACTGTAGGTACACTACAGGTACACTGTAGGTACACTGTAGGTACACTACAGGTACACTACAGGTACACTGTAGGTACACTGTAGGTACACTGTAGGTACACTACAGGTACACTGTAGGTACACTGTAGGTACACGTAGGTACACTACAGGTACACTGTAGGTACACTGTAGGTACACTACAGGTACACTGTAGGTACACTGTAGGTACACTACAGGTACACTGTAGGTACACTGTAGGTACACTACAGGTACACTGTAGGTACACTGTAGGTACACTGTAGGTACACTGTAGGTACACTACAGGTACACTGTAGGTACACTGTAGGTACACTGTAGGTACACTACAGGTACACTGTAGGTACACTGTAGTACACTACAGGTACACTGTAGGTACACTGTAGGTACACTGTAGGTACACTACAGGTACACTGTAGGTACACTGTAGGTACACTGTAGGTACACTGTAGGTACACTACAGGTACACTGTAGGTACACTGTAGGTACACTACAGGTACACTGTAGGTACACTACAGGTACACTGTAGGTACACTACAGGTACACTACAGGTACACTGTAGGTACACTGTAGGTACACTGTAGGTACACTACAGGTACACTGTAGGTACACTGTAGGTACACTGTAGGTACACTGTAGGTACACTACAGGTACACTGTAGGTACACTGTAGGTACACTACAGGTACACTGTAGGTACACTGTAGGTACACTGTAGGTACACTACAGGTACACTGTAGGTACACTGTAGGTACACTACAGGTACACTGTAGGTACACTGTAGGTACACTACAGGTACACTGTAGGTACACTGTAGGTACACTACAGGTACACTGTAGGTACACTACAGGTACACTGTAGGTACACTACAGGTACACTACAGGTACACTGTAGGTACACTGTAGGTACACTACAGGTACACTGTAGGTACACTGTAGGTACACTACAGGTACACTGTAGGTACACTGTAGGTACACTGTAGGTACACTACAGGTACACTGTAGGTACACTGTAGGTACACTACAGGTACACTGTAGGTACACTACAGGTACACTACAGGTACACTGTAGGTACACTGTAGGTACACTACAGGTACACTACAGGTACACTGTAGGTACACTACAGGTACACTGTAGGTACACTGTAGGTACACTGTAGGTACACTGTAGGTACACTGTAGGTACACTACAGGTACACTGTAGGTACACTGTAGGTACACTACAGGTACACTGTAGGTACACTGTAGGTACACTACAGGTACACTACAGGTACACTACAGGTACACTGTAGGTACACTACAGGTACACTACAGGTACACTGTAGGTACACTACAGGTACACTACAGGTACACTGCAGGTACACTGTAGGTACACTACAGGTACACTGTAGGTACACTGTAGGTACACTACAGGTACACTGTAGGTACACTACAGGTACACTACAGGTACACTGTAGGTACACTACAGGTACACTGTAGGTACACTACAGGTACACTGTAGGTACACTACAGGTACACTGTAGGTACACTACAGGTACACTACAGGTACACTACAGGTACACTGTAGGTACACTACAGGTACACTGTAGGTACACTACAGGTACACTACAGGTACACTGTAGGTACACTACAGGTACACTACAGGTACACTGTAGGTACACTACAGGTACACTACAGGTACACTGTAGGTACACTACAGGTACACTGTAGGTACACTACAGGTACACTGTAGGTACACTACAGGTACACTGTAGGTACACTACAGGTACACTACAGGTACACTGTAGGTACACTACAGGTACACTACAGGTACACTACAGGTACACTGTAGGTACACTGTAGGTACTGTAGGTACACTACAGGTACACTGTAGGTACACTACAGGTACACTACAGGTACACTACAGGTACACTACAGGTACACTGTAGGTACACTACAGGTACACTACAGGTACACTACAGGTACACTACAGGTACACTGTAGGTACACTGTAGGTACACTACAGGTACACTGTAGGTACACTACAGGTACACTGTAGGTACACTACAGGTACACTACAGGTACACTACAGGTACACTGTAGGTACACTACAGGTACACTGTAGGTACACTACAGGTACACTACAGGTACACTACAGGTACACTGTAGGTACACTGTAGGTACACTACAGGTACACTGTAGGTACACTACAGGTACACTGTAGGTACACTACAGGTACACTGTAGGTACACTGTAGGTACACTACAGGTACACTGTAGGTACACTACAGGTACACTACAGGTACACTACAGGTACACTGTAGGTACACTGTAGGTACACTGTAGGTACACTACAGGTACACTACAGGTACACTACAGGTACACTGTAGGTACACTGTAGGTACACTACAGGTACACTGTAGGTACACTACAGGTACACTGTAGGTACACTACAGGTACACTGTAGGTACACTACAGGTACACTACAGGTACACTGTAGGTACACTACAGGTACACTGTAGGTACACTACAGGTACACTGTAGGTACACTGCAGGTACACTACAGGTACACTGTAGGTACACTACAGGTACACTACAGGTACACTGTAGGTACACTACAGGTACACTACAGGTACACTACAGGTACACTGTAGGTACACTACAGGTACACTACAGGTACACTGTAGGTACACTGTAGGTACACTACAGGTACACTGTAGGTACACTACAGGTACACTGTAGGTACACTACAGGTACACTGTAGGTACACTACAGGTACACTACAGGTACACTGTAGGTACACTACAGGTACACTGTAGGTACACTACAGGTACACTGTAGGTACACTACAGGTACACTACAGGTACACTACAGGTACACTGTAGGTACACTACAGGTACACTACAGGTACACTGTAGGTACACTACAGGTACACTACAGGTACACTACAGGTACACTACAGGTACACTGTAGGTACACTACAGGTACACTACAGGTACACTGTAGGTACACTACAGGTACACTACAGGTACACTACAGGTACACTGTAGGTACACTGTAGGTACACTGTAGGTACACTACAGGTACACTACAGGTACACTACAGGTACACTGCAGGTACACTACAGGTACACTACAGGTACACTGTAGGTACACTACAGGTACACTACAGGTACACTGTAGGTACACTACAGGTACACTGTAGGTACACTGTAGGTACACTGTAGGTACACTGTAGGTACACTACAGGTACACTACAGGTACACTGTAGGTACACTACAGGTACACTACAGGTACACTACAGGTACACTGTAGGTACACTGTAGGTACACTACAGGTACACTACAGGTACACTGTAGGTACACTGTAGGTACACTACAGGTACACTACAGGTACACTACAGGTACACTGTAGGTACACTGTAGGTACACTACAGGTACACTACAGGTACACTGTAGGTACACTACAGGTACACTACAGGTACACTACAGGTACACTACAGGTACACTGTAGGTACACTGTAGGTACACTACAGGTACACTACAGGTACACTGTAGGTACACTGTAGGTACACTACAGGTACACTACAGGTACACTGTAGGTACACTACAGGTACACTGTAGGTACACTACAGGTACACTACAGGTACACTGTAGGTACACTACAGGTACACTACAGGTACACTACAGGTACACTACAGGTACACTGTAGGTACACTACAGGTACACTACAGGTACACTACAGGTACACTACAGGTACACTGTAGGTACACTACAGGTACACTGTAGGTACACTACAGGTACACTGTAGGTACACTACAGGTACACTGTAGGTACACTACAGGTACACTACAGGTACACTACAGGTACACTACAGGTACACTGTAGGTACACTACAGGTACACTACAGGTACACTACAGGTACACTGTAGGTACACTGTAGGTACACTACAGGTACACTGTAGGTACACTACAGGTACACTGTAGGTACACTACAGGTACACTGTAGGTACACTACAGGTACACTGTAGGTACACTGTAGGTACACTGTAGGTACACTACAGGTACACTGTAGGTACACTGTAGGTACACTACAGGTACACTACAGGTACACTACAGGTACACTGTAGGTACACTACAGGTACACTGTAGGTACACTACAGGTACACTACAGGTACACTGTAGGTACACTACAGGTACACTACAGGTACACTACAGGTACACTACAGGTACACTGTAGGTACACTACAGGTACACTACAGGTACACTGTAGGTACACTACAGGTACACTACAGGTACACTACAGGTACACTACAGGTACACTGTAGGTACACTACAGGTACACTGTAGGTACACTACAGGTACACTGTAGGTACACTACAGGTACACTACAGGTACACTGTAGGTACACTGTAGGTACACTACAGGTACACTACAGGTACACTACAGGTACACTGTAGGTACACTACAGGTACACTGTAGGTACACTGTAGGTACACTACAGGTACACTACAGGTACACTACAGGTACACTACAGGTACACTGTAGGTACACTGTAGGTACACTACAGGTACACTGCAGGTACACTGTAGGTACACTACAGGTACACTGTAGGTACACTACAGGTACACTACAGGTACACTGTAGGTACACTACAGGTACACTACAGGTACACTGTAGGTACACTACAGGTACACTGTAGGTACACTGTAGGTACACTACAGGTACACTGCAGGTACACTGTAGGTACACTACAGGTACACTGTAGGTACACTACAGGTACACTACAGGTACACTGTAGGTACACTACAGGTACACTGCAGGTACACTGTAGGTACACTACAGGTACACTGTAGGTACACTACAGGTACACTGTAGGTACACTACAGGTACACTACAGGTACACTGTAGGTACACTACAGGTACACTACAGGTACACTGTAGGTACACTACAGGTACACTACAGGTACACTACAGGTACACTACAGGTACACTGTAGGTACACTACAGGTACACTACAGGTACACTACAGGTACACTGTAGGTACACTACAGGTACACTACAGGTACACTGTAGGTACACTACAGGTACACTACAGGTACACTACAGGTACACTACAGGTACACTGTAGGTACACTACAGGTACACTACAGGTACACTACAGGTACACTGTAGGTACACTACAGGTACACTACAGGTACACTGTAGGTACACTACAGGTACACTACAGGTACACTGTAGGTACACTACAGGTACACTACAGGTACACTGTAGGTACACTACAGGTACACTACAGGTACACTACAGGTACACTACAGGTACACTGTAGGTACACTACAGGTACACTACAGGTACACTACAGGTACACTACAGGTACACTGTAGGTACACTACAGGTACACTACAGGTACACTGTAGGTACACTACAGGTACACTACAGGTACACTGTAGGTACACTACAGGTACACTACAGGTACACTGTAGGAACACTACAGGTACACTACAGGTACACTGTAGGAACACTACAGGTACACTACAGGTACACTGTAGGTACACTACAGGTACACTACAGGTACACTGTAGGTACACTACAGGTACACTACAGGTACACTGTAGGTACACTACAGGTACACTACAGGTACACTGTAGGTACACTACAGGTACACTACAGGTACACTACAGGTACACTACAGGTACACTACAGGTACACTACAGGTACACTGTAGGTACACTACAGGTACACTACAGGTACACTACAGGTACACTACAGGTACACTGTAGGTACACTACAGGTACACTACAGGTACACTGTAGGAACACTACAGGTACACTACAGGTACACTGTAGGAACACTACAGGTACACTACAGGTACACTGTAGGAACACTGTAGGTACACTACAGGTACACTGTAGGTACACTACAGGTACACTGTAGGTACACTACAGGTACACTGTAGGTACACTACAGGTACACTGTAGGTACACTACAGGTACACTACAGGTACACTGTAGGTACACTACAGGTACACTGTAGGTACACTACAGGTACACTGTAGGTACACTACAGGTACACTGTAGGTACACTACAGGTACACTGTAGGTACACTACAGGTACACTGTAGGTACACTGCAGGTACACTGTAGGTACACTGTAGGTACACTACAGGTACACTGTAGGTACACTACAGGTACACTGTAGGTACACTACAGGTACACTGTAGGTACACTGTAGGTACACTACAGGTACACTGTAGGTACACTGTAGGTACACTACAGGTACACTGTAGGTACACTACAGGTACACTGTAGGTACACTGTAGGTACACTACAGGTACACTGTAGGTACACTACAGGTACACTGTAGGTACACTACAGGTACACTGTAGGTACACTGTAGGTACACTACAGGTACACTGTAGGTACACTACAGGTACACTGTAGGTACACTACAGGTACACTGTAGGTACACTACAGGTACACTGTAGGTACACTACAGGTACACTGTAGGTACACTACAGGTACACTACAGGTACACTGTAGGTACACTACAGGTACACTGTAGGTACACTGTAGGTACACTACAGGTACACTGTAGGTACACTACAGGTACACTGTAGGAACACTACAGGTACACTGCAGGTACACTGTAGGTACACTACAGGTACACTGTAGGTACACTGCAGGTACACTACAGGTACACTGTAGGTACACTGTAGGTACACTACAGGTACACTGTAGGTACACTACAGGTACACTGCAGGTACACTGTAGGTACACTACAGGTACACTGTAGGTACACTGTAGGTACACTGTAGGTACACTACAGGTACACTGCAGGTACACTGTAGGTACACTGTAGGTACACTACAGGTACACTGTAGGTACACTGCAGGTACACTGTAGGTACACTGTAGGTACACTACAGGTACACTGTAGGTACACTGTAGGTACACTGTAGGTACACTGTAGGTACACTACAGGTACACTGTAGGTACACTACAGGTACACTGTAGGTACACTGTAGGTACACTACAGGTACACTACAGGTACACTGTAGGTACACTGTAGGTACACTGTAGGTACACTACAGGTACACTGTAGGTACACTGTAGGTACACTACAGGTACACTGTAGGTACACTGTAGGTACACTACAGGTACACTGTAGGTACACTACAGGTACACTGTAGGTACACTGTAGGTACACTACAGGTACACTGTAGGTACACTGTAGGTACACTGTAGGTACACTGTAGGTACACTACAGGTACACTGCAGGTACACTGTAGGTACACTGTAGGTACACTACAGGTACACTGCAGGTACACTGTAGGTACACTACAGGTACACTGTAGGTACACTACAGGTACACTACAGGTACACTGTAGGTACACTACAGGTACACTGTAGGTACACTACAGGTACACTGTAGGTACACTGTAGGTACACTACAGGTACACTGTAGGTACACTACAGGTACACTACAGGTACACTACAGGTACACTACAGGTACACTGTAGGTACACTGTAGGTACACTACAGGTACACTACAGGTACACTACAGGTACACTACAGGTACACTACAGGTACACTGTAGGTACACTGTAGGTACACTACAGGTACACTGTAGGTACACTGTAGGTACACTACAGGTACACTACAGGTACACTGTAGGTACACTGCAGGTACACTACAGGTACACTGTAGGTACACTACATGTACACTGTAGGTACACTACAGGTACACTACAGGTACACTACAGGTACACTACAGGTACACTGTAGGTACACTGTAGGTACACTACAGGTACACTACAGGTACACTACAGGTACACTGTAGGTACACTGTAGGTACACTACAGGTACACTGTAGGTACACTGTAGGTACACTACAGGTACACTACAGGTACACTACAGGTACACTGTAGGTACACTGTAGGTACACTGTAGGTACACTACAGGTACACTACAGGTACACTACAGGTACACTACAGGTACACTGTAGGTACACTGTAGGTACACTACAGGTACACTGTAGGTACACTGTAGGTACACTACAGGTACACTACAGGTACACTGCAGGTACACTACAGGTACACTACAGGTACACTGTAGGTACACTACAGGTACACTACAGGTACACTACAGGTACACTACAGGTACACTACAGGTACACTGTAGGTACACTACAGGTACACTACAGGTACACTACAGGTACACTACAGGTACACTACAGGTACACTACAGGTACACTACAGGTACACTACAGGTACACTACAGGTACACTACAGGTACACTACAGGTACACTACAGGTACACTACAGGTACACTACAGGTACACTGTAGGTACACTACAGGTACACTGTAGGTACACTACAGGTACACTGTAGGTACACTGTAGGTACACTACAGGTACACTGTAGGTACACTACAGGTACACTACAGGTACACTACAGGTACACTACAGGTACACTGTAGGTACACTGTAGGTACACTACAGGTACACTACAGGTACACTACAGGTACACTACAGGTACACTGTAGGTACACTGTAGGTACACTACAGGTACACTGTAGGTACACTACAGGTACACTACAGGTACACTACAGGTACACTACAGGTACACTGTAGGTACACTGTAGGTACACTGTAGGTACACTACAGGTACACTGTAGGTACACTACAGGTACACTACAGGTACACTGTAGGTACACTACAGGTACACTGTAGGTACACTACAGGTACACTGTAGGTACACTACAGGTACACTACAGGTACACTGTAGGTACACTACAGGTACACTGTAGGTACACTGCAGGTACACTACAGGTACACTGCAGGTACACTACAGGTACACTACAGGTACACTGTAGGTACACTGCAGGTACACTACAGGTACACTGTAGGTACACTGTAGGTACACTGTAGGTACACTACAGGTACACTGTAGGTACACTACAGGTACACTGTAGGTACACTACAGGTACACTGTAGGTACACTGTAGGTACACTACAGGTACACTGTAGGTACACTGTAGGTACACTACAGGTACACTACAGGTACACTGTAGGTACACTGTAGGTACACTACAGGTACACTGTAGGTACACTACAGGTACACTACAGGTACACTGTAGGTACACTACAGGTACACTGTAGGTACACTGCAGGTACACTACAGGTACACTGCAGGTACACTACAGGTACACTACAGGTACACTGTAGGTACACTACAGGTACACTGTAGGTACACTACAGGTACACTGTAGGTACACTACAGGTACACTGTAGGTACACTGTAGGTACACTACAGGTACACTGTAGGTACACTGTAGGTACACTACAGGTACACTGTAGGTACACTGCAGGTACACTACAGGTACACTACAGGTACACTGTAGGTACACTACAGGTACACTGTAGGTACACTACAGGTACACTGTAGGTACACTGTAGGTACACTACAGGTACACTGTAGGTACACTGTAGGTACACTACAGGTACACTACAGGTACACTGTAGGTACACTACAGGTACACTGTAGGTACACTGTAGGTACACTACAGGTACACTACAGGTACACTGTAGGTACACTACAGGTACACTGTAGGTACACTACAGGTACACTGTAGGTACACTACAGGTACACTGTAGGTACACTGTAGGTACACTACAGGTACACTGTAGGTACACTGTAGGTACACTACAGGTACACTGTAGGTACACTGTAGGTACACTGCAGGTACACTACAGGTACACTACAGGTACACTGTAGGTACACTACAGGTACACTGTAGGTACACTGTAGGTACACTACAGGTACACTGTAGGTACACTGTAGGTACACTACAGGTACACTGTAGGTACACTGTAGGTACACTACAGGTACACTACAGGTACACTGTAGGTACACTACAGGTACACTGTAGGTACACTGTAGGTACACTGTAGGTACACTGTAGGTACACTGTAGGTACACTACAGGTACACTACAGGTACACTGTAGGTACACTACAGGTACACTACAGGTACACTGTAGGTACACTACAGGTACACTACAGGTACACTGTAGGTACACTACAGGTACACTGCAGGTACACTACAGGTACACTACAGGTACACTGCAGGTACACTACAGGTACACTGTAGGTACACTGTAGGTACACTACAGGTACACTACAGGTACACTGTAGGTACACTGCAGGTACACTGTAGGTACACTACAGGTACACTACAGGTACACTGTAGGTACACTACAGGTACACTGTAGGTACACTGCAGGTACACTACAGGTACACTGCAGGTACACTGCAGGTACACTACAGGTACACTACAGGTACACTGTAGGTACACTGTAGGTACACTGTAGGTACACTGTAGGTACACTACAGGTACACTGTAGGTACACTACAGGTACACTGTAGGTACACTACAGGTACACTGTAGGTACACTGCAGGTACACTACAGGTACACTGTAGGTACACTACAGGTACACTGTAGGTACACTACAGGTACACTGTAGGTACACTACAGGTACACTGTAGGTACACTGCAGGTACACTACAGGTACACTGTAGGTACACTGTAGGTACACTGTAGGTACACTACAGGTACACTGTAGGTACACTACAGGTACACTGTAGGTACACTGTAGGTACACCACAGGTACATTGTAGGTACACTACAGGTACACTGCAGGTACACTGTAGGTACACCACAGGTAAATTGTAGGTACACTGCAGGTACACTGTAGGTACACTGTAGGTATACTGTAGGTACACTGCAGGTACACTGTAGGTACACTACAGGTACACTGTAGGTACACTGCAGGTACACTGTAGGTACACTGCAGGTATACTGTAGGTACACTGTAGGTACACTGCAGATACACTGTAGGTACACTGTAGGTACACTGTAGGTACACTGCAGGTACACAATGTACACTAGGTAATCTCACAGGTACACTGTAGGTAATACCACAGGTACACTGTAGGTACACTGTAGGTAATACCACAGGTACACTGTAGGTAATACCACAGGTACACTGCTGGTAATATCACAGGTACACTGCAGGTAATATCACAGGTACATTGCTGGTAATACCACAGGTACACTGCAGGCAATACCACAGGTACACTGTAGGTAATACCACAGGTACACTGCTGGTAATATCACAGGTACACTGCAGGTAATACCACAGGTACACTGCTGGTAATACCACAGGTACACTGCTGGTAATACCACAGGTACACTGCAGGTAATACCACAGGTACACTGTAGGTAATACCACAGGGTCACTGTAGGTAATACCACAGGTACACTGCAGGTAATACCACAGGTACACTGCTGGTAATACCACAGGTACACTGCTGGTAATACCACAGGTACACTGCTGGTAATATCACAGGTACACTGCAGGTAATATCACAGGTACACTGCAGTTAATACCACAGGTACACTGCAGGTAATATCACAGGTACACTGCAGGTAATACCACAGGTACACTGCTGGTAATACCACAGGTACACTGTAGGTAATACCACAGGTACACTGCTGGTAATACCACAGGTACACTGCAGGTAATACCACAGGTACACTGCTGGTAATACCACAGGTACACTGTAGGTAATACCACAGGTACACTGCAGGTAATATCACAGGTACACTGCAGGTAATACCACAGGTACACTGCTGGTAATACCACAGGTACACTGTAGGTAATACCACAGGTACACTGTAGGTAATACCACAGGTACACTGCAGGTAATATCACAGGTACACTGCTGGTAATATCACAGGTACACTGCTGGTAATATCACAGGTACACTGCAGGTAATATCACAGGTACACTGCAGGTAATACCACAGGTACACTGCTGGTAATACCACAGGTACACTGCAGGTAATATCACAGGTACACTGCTGGTAATATCACAGGTACACTGCAGGTAATATCACAGGTACACTGCTGGTAATATCACAGGTACACTGCAGGTAATATCACAGGTACACTGCAGGTAATATCTCAGGTACACTGCAGGTAATATCACAGGTACACTGCAGGTAATATCACAGGTACACTGTAGGTAATATCACAGGTACACTGCAGGTAATATCACAGGTACACTGCAGGTAATACCACAGGTACACTGCTGGTAATACCACAGGTACCAGAAACTAGTCCCAAATGACCCGTATATTTCTCAAGATTCATTTACTTCTTTAGCTATGTCCAGGCTTAAATTTTATACTAAAAGAACACTGTACACCGTATGAGTGACTCGAGAGGCACTTACCGGCCACTTCAATCCCCAAGTGCGCAAGCTGGGCGAGTTGTGAAGAATTCCACATTCATGGTAAGTTTTGTTTTTGATCGCACCGCTGCCAGGGGCCAGATTCATGAAAGCAGTTACGCAAGCACTTACGAACCTGTACCTCTTTTCTCAATCTTTGGCGGCTTTGTTTACAATTATTCAACAGTTAATGAGCTCCGAAGCACCAGGAGGCTGTTTATAACAATAACAACAGTTGATTGGCACGTTTTCATGCTTGTAAACTGTTTAATAAATGTAACCAAAGCCGTCAAAGATTGAGGAAAGATATACACGTTCGTAAGTGCTTGCGTAAGTGCTTTCGTGAATCTGGCGCCAGGTCTCCTCCGTGGCACTGATGTCATACCCCCCTGGCTTAACTGACTACTTAGCACTATCAGACACAGTCACGGAAGCTGCTATTTCCTCTCCGGCGTGTTGCACTTCGTAATACAATTACACAATGGTTTTCCTCCGTATTACTCGGGTGTCACGCGTTATGAATACTTGGTCGAGGAGCGTGGCACACGTGTGGGTATTCCTAGGCTTCTTTCTAGGCCCTTCACCCCCCTCCCCCTCCCCTCGGGACGCCCCTTGTCACCGAACTCCAATGGAATCATCAGAAACTGAAGAGGACAGAAGAATGTCAGCTTCAAGGTAATGTACTCGAACATAGATGGGATCACAAGAAAGGCAAGTGAACATAGGGAAAGACCACAAGACGTGAACCCAGATGTAATTGGACTCGCAGAAACAAAACTCTCAGCAATCATAATGAATGTGGTGTTTCCCAGGACTTCACTATAATAAGGAAAGAAATGAAAGGAAGGGGAGGAGGTGGAGTGGCCCTATTAATGAGAAAAGAATTGAGTTTTGAGGAGATGGATATTCCGAACAGCGAGGGGTTCAGAGACTTATAACAGACACCATGACGATGGGAGGACCAAGAGTAGTAGTAGCAGTAATAATACACCATCAAATGGCAGAGGACCTAGGCAGGAGTATAACAGAAAACAATATAGCAGTTAACACTATAATTGAGACAGCAGCCGCTGCTGGCTGTAGAATCACGGAAGGATTGACTGGAAAAACAAGGAACCGCATGGAGGTGAGGAAACATGGAGAGCTAATCTGTTGGAAGTGGCGACAAGAAACTTTGTAAGTCAGCATGTCAGGGAACCCACAAGAATGAGAGGCAATGATGAACCAGTGAGACTCGACCTTCACTCTGAACGACTCGGACATAAGGGAAATCGGTTTCGAAACCCCCGGTGGGAATGAGTGATCACAGTCTATTAATGTTTCAGTACCTGGTCAAAGTAGGGTTAAGGTACTCAAGGAAGGGCTCAGAAAACAAAAGGCCGGCACTCCGGAAGGGAAACTATGAGGAAATAAGGAAATTCCTAACAGATGTAGCTAGGGAAACAGAGCTCAGAGGAAAGATGGCCCAAGATATGATGGACTACATCACACAGAAATGTAAGGAGGCAGCAGACAAGTTCATCCCAGTTCAAAAGGAAAAAAATGAAATGCTGACAGGAAACCCATGGTTTAATCAGAGATGTAGGCTAGCAAAGCAACTAAGTACAAGGGCGTGGAGAAACTAAAGAAATAACAGGACACTAGAGAACAGAGAAAGATACCAGAGAGCCAGGAATGATTACGTCAGGGTGAGAAGAGACAGAGAGTGACAATATGAAAATGACATAGCANACTGTAGGTACACTACAGGTACACTGTAGGTACACTACAGGTACACTGTAGGTACACTACAGGTACACTGTAGGTACACTACAGGTACACTGTAGGTACACTGTAGGTACACTACAGGTACACTGTAGGTACACTGTAGGTACACTACAGGTACACTGTAGGTACACTACAGGTACACTACAGGTACACTGTAGGTACACTGTAGGTACACTACAGGTACACTGTAGGTACACTACAGGTACACTACAGGTACACTGTAGGTACACTGTAGGTACACTGTAGGTACACTACAGGTACACTACAGGTACACTACAGGTACACTGTAGGTACACTACAGGTACACTGTAGGTACACTACAGGTACACTGTAGGTACACTGTAGGTACACTGTAGGTACACTACAGGTACACTGTAGGTACACTGTAGGTACACTGTAGGTACACTACAGGTACACTGTAGGTACACTGTAGGTACACTGTAGGTACACTGTAGGTACACTACAGGTACACTGTAGGTACACTGTAGGTACACTGTAGGTACACTACAGGTACACTGTAGGTACACTGTAGGTACACTGTAGGTACACTACAGGTACACTGTAGGTACACTGTAGGTACACTGTAGGTACACTACAGGTACACTACAGGTACACTACAGGTACACTGTAGGTACACTACAGGTACACTGTAGGTACACTACAGGTACACTACAGGTACACTGTAGGTACACTACAGGTACACTGTAGGTACACTACAGGTACACTGTAGGTACACTGTAGGTACACTGTAGGTACACTACAGGTACACTGTAGGTACACTGTAGGTACACTACAGGTACACTGTAGGTACACTGTAGGTACACTACAGGTACACTACAGGTACACTGTAGGTACACTGTAGGTACACTACAGGTACACTGTAGGTACACTGTAGGTACACTACAGGTACACTACAGGTACACTGTAGGTACACTACAGGTACACTGTAGGTACACTACAGGTACACTGTAGGTACACTACAGGTACACTGTAGGTACACTACAGGTACACTGTAGGTACACTACAGGTACACTACAGGTACACTGTAGGTACACTACAGGTACACTACAGGTACACTGTAGGTACACTGTAGGTACACTACAGGTACACTGTAGGTACACTGTAGGTACACTACAGGTACACTACAGGTACACTACAGGTACACTGTAGGTACACTACAGGTACACTACAGGTACACTGTAGGTACACTACAGGTACACTGTAGGTACACTACAGGTACACTGTAGGTACACTACAGGTACACTGTAGGTACACTACAGGTACACTACAGGTACACTACAGGTACACTACAGGTACACTACAGGTACACTACAGGTACACTGTAGGTACACTACAGGTACACTGTAGGTACACTACAGGTACACTGTAGGTACACTGTAGGTACACTACAGGTACACTACAGGTACACTACAGGTACACTACAGGTACACTGTAGGTACACTGTAGGTACACTGTAGGTACACTACAGGTACACTACAGGTACACTACAGGTACACTGTAGGTACACTACAGGTACACTACAGGTACACTACAGGTACACTGTAGGTACACTACAGGTACACTACAGGTACACTGTAGGTACACTACAGGTACACTGTAGGTACACTACAGGTACACTACAGGTACACTACAGGTACACTACAGGTACACTGTAGGTACACTACAGGTACACTACAGGTACACTACAGGTACACTACAGGTACACTGTAGGTACACTACAGGTACACTGTAGGTACACTACAGGTACACTGTAGGTACACTACAGGTACACTACAGGTACACTACAGGTACACTACAGGTACACTGTAGGTACACTACAGGTACACTACAGGTACACTGTAGGTACACTGTAGGTACACTACAGGTACACTACAGGTACACTACAGGTACACTACAGGTACACTGTAGGTACACTACAGGTACACTACAGGTACACTACAGGTACACTGTAGGTACACTGTAGGTACACTACAGGTACACTACAGGTACACTACAGGTACACTGTAGGTACACTACAGGTACACTGTAGGTACACTACAGGTACACTACAGGTACACTGTAGGTACACTACAGGTACACTACAGGTACACTGTAGGTACACTGTAGGTACACTGTAGGTACACTACAGGTACACTGTAGGTACACTACAGGTACACTACAGGTACACTGTAGGTACACTGTAGGTACACTGTAGGTACACTACAGGTACACTGTAGGTACACTACAGGTACACTGTAGGTACACTACAGGTACACTGTAGGTACACTACAGGTACACTGTAGGTACACTGTAGGTACACTACAGGTACACTACAGGTACACTGTAGGTACACTACAGGTACACTACAGGTACACTGTAGGTACACTACAGGTACACTGTAGGTACACTACAGGTACACTGTAGGTACACTACAGGTACACTGTAGGTACACTACAGGTACACTGTAGGTACACTGTAGGTACACTACAGGTACACTGTAGGTACACTACAGGTACACTGTAGGTACACTACAGGTACACTACAGGTACACTGTAGGTACACTACAGGTACACTGTAGGTACACTACAGGTACACTACAGGTACACTGTAGGTACACTGTAGGTACACTACAGGTACACTGTAGGTACACTACAGGTACACTGTAGGTACACTGTAGGTACACTGTAGGTACACTACAGGTACACTGTAGGTACACTACAGGTACACTGTAGGTACACTGTAGGTACACTACAGGTACACTGTAGGTACACTGTAGGTACACTGTAGGTACACTACAGGTACACTACAGGTACACTGTAGGTACACTACAGGTACACTGTAGGTACACTGTAGGTACACTACAGGTACACTGTAGGTACACTGTAGGTACACTGTAGGTACACTACAGGTACACTGCAGGTACACTACAGGTACACTACAGGTACACTACAGGTACACTGTAGGTACACTACAGGTACACTACAGGTACACTACAGGTACACTGTAGGTACACTGTAGGTACACTACAGGTACACTACAGGTACACTGTAGGTACACTACAGGTACACTGTAGGTACACTACAGGTACACTGTAGGTACACTACAGGTACACTGTAGGTACACTACAGGTACACTGTAGGTACACTACAGGTACACTACAGGTACACTGTAGGTACACTACAGGTACACTGTAGGTACACTGTAGGTACACTACAGGTACACTGTAGGTACACTACAGGTACACTACAGGTACACTGTAGGTACACTGTAGGTACACTACAGGTACACTGTAGGTACACTACAGGTACACTGTAGGTACACTGTAGGTACACTGTAGGTACACTACAGGTACACTACAGGTACACTACAGGTACACTGTAGGTACACTACAGGTACACTGTAGGTACACTACAGGTACACTGTAGGTACACTGTAGGTACACTGTAGGTACACTGTAGGTACACTACAGGTACACTGTAGGTACACTGTAGGTACACTGTAGGTACACTACAGGTACACTGTAGGTACACTGTAGGTACACTGTAGGTACACTGTAGGTACACTACAGGTACACTGTAGGTACACTGTAGGTACACTGTAGGTACACTACAGGTACACTGTAGGTACACTGTAGGTACACTGTAGGTACACTACAGGTACACTACAGGTACACTACAGGTACACTACAGGTACACTGTAGGTACACTACAGGTACACTGTAGGTACACTACAGGTACACTACAGGTACACTGTAGGTACACTACAGGTACACTGTAGGTACACTACAGGTACACTGTAGGTACACTGTAGGTACACTACAGGTACACTGTAGGTACACTACAGGTACACTGTAGGTACACTGTAGGTACACTACAGGTACACTGTAGGTACACTGTAGGTACACTACAGGTACACTACAGGTACACTGTAGGTACACTGTAGGTACACTACAGGTACACTGTAGGTACACTGTAGGTACACTACAGGTACACTACAGGTACACTACAGGTACACTGTAGGTACACTACAGGTACACTACAGGTACACTGTAGGTACACTACAGGTACACTGTAGGTACACTACAGGTACACTGTAGGTACACTACAGGTACACTGTAGGTACACTACAGGTACACTGTAGGTACACTACAGGTACACTGTAGGTACACTACAGGTACACTACAGGTACACTGTAGGTACACTACAGGTACACTACAGGTACACTGTAGGTACACTGTAGGTACACTACAGGTACACTGTAGGTACACTGTAGGTACACTACAGGTACACTACAGGTACACTACAGGTACACTGTAGGTACACTACAGGTACACTACAGGTACACTGTAGGTACACTACAGGTACACTGTAGGTACACTACAGGTACACTGTAGGTACACTACAGGTACACTGTAGGTACACTACAGGTACACTACAGGTACACTGTAGGTACACTACAGGTACACTACAGGTACACTACAGGTACACTACAGGTACACTGTAGGTACACTACAGGTACACTGTAGGTACACTGTAGGTACACTACAGGTACACTACAGGTACACTGTAGGTACACTGTAGGTACACTGTAGGTACACTACAGGTACACTACAGGTACACTACAGGTACACTGTAGGTACACTACAGGTACACTACAGGTACACTACAGGTACACTACAGGTACACTACAGGTACACTGTAGGTACACTACAGGTACACTGTAGGTACACTACAGGTACACTACAGGTACACTACAGGTACACTGTAGGTACACTACAGGTACACTGTAGGTACACTACAGGTACACTGTAGGTACACTACAGGTACACTGTAGGTACACTGCAGGTACACTACAGGTACACTACAGGTACACTACAGGTACACTGTAGGTACACTACAGGTACACTACAGGTACACTGTAGGTACACTGTAGGTACACTGTAGGTACACTACAGGTACACTACAGGTACACTACAGGTACACTGTAGGTACACTACAGGTACACTACAGGTACACTACAGGTACACTGTAGGTACACTGTAGGTACACTGTAGGTACACTACAGGTACACTACAGGTACACTACAGGTACACTGTAGGTACACTACAGGTACACTGTAGGTACACTACAGGTACACTACAGGTACACTGTAGGTACACTACAGGTACACTACAGGTACACTGTAGGTACACTGTAGGTACACTGTAGGTACACTACAGGTACACTGTAGGTACACTACAGGTACACTACAGGTACACTGTAGGTACACTACAGGTACACTGTAGGTACACTGTAGGTACACTACAGGTACACTGTAGGTACACTACAGGTACACTACAGGTACACTACAGGTACACTGTAGGTACACTACAGGTACACTGTAGGTACACTGTAGGTACACTACAGGTACACTGTAGGTACACTACAGGTACACTGTAGGTACACTGTAGGTACACTACAGGTACACTGTAGGTACACTACAGGTACACTACAGGTACACTACAGGTACACTGTAGGTACACTGTAGGTACACTACAGGTACACTACAGGTACACTACAGGTACACTGTAGGTACACTACAGGTACACTACAGGTACACTGTAGGTACACTACAGGTACACTACAGGTACACTGTAGGTACACTACAGGTACACTACAGGTACACTGTAGGTACACTGTAGGTACACTACAGGTACACTACAGGTACACTGTAGGTACACTACAGGTACACTGTAGGTACACTACAGGTACACTACAGGTACACTGTAGGTACACTACAGGTACACTACAGGTACACTACAGGTACACTGTAGGTACACTACAGGTACACTGTAGGTACACTACAGGTACACTACAGGTACACTACAGGTACACTGTAGGTACACTACAGGTACACTACAGGTACACTGTAGGTACACTACAGGTACACTACAGGTACACTACAGGTACACTACAGGTACACTGTAGGTACACTACAGGTACACTGTAGGTACACTACAGGTACACTGTAGGTACACTACAGGTACACTACAGGTACACTACAGGTACACTGTAGGTACACTACAGGTACACTACAGGTACACTACAGGTACACTGTAGGTACACTACAGGTACACTGTAGGTACACTACAGGTACACTGTAGGTACACTACAGGTACACTGTAGGTACACTACAGGTACACTACAGGTACACTGTAGGTACACTACAGGTACACTGTAGGTACACTACAGGTACACTACAGGTACACTACAGGTACACTACAGGTACACTGTAGGTACACTACAGGTACACTACAGGTACACTACAGGTACACTGTAGGTACACTACAGGTACACTACAGGTACACTACAGGTACACTGTAGGTACACTACAGGTACACTGTAGGTACACTACAGGTACACTACAGGTACACTGTAGGTACACTACAGGTACACTGTAGGTACACTGTAGGTACACTACAGGTACACTACAGGTACACTGTAGGTACACTACAGGTACACTACAGGTACACTGTAGGTACACTACAGGTACACTACAGGTACACTACAGGTACACTGTAGGTACACTACAGGTACACTGTAGGTACACTACAGGTACACTACAGGTACACTGTAGGTACACTACAGGTACACTACAGGTACACTACAGGTACACTGTAGGTACACTGTAGGTACACTACAGGTACACTGTAGGTACACTACAGGTACACTACAGGTACACTGTAGGTACACTACAGGTACACTACAGGTACACTACAGGTACACTACAGGTACACTACAGGTACACTGTAGGTACACTGTAGGTACACTACAGGTACACTGTAGGTACACTACAGGTACACTACAGGTACACTACAGGTACACTGTAGGTACACTACAGGTACACTGTAGGTACACTACAGGTACACTGTAGGTACACTACAGGTACACTACAGGTACACTGTAGGTACACTACAGGTACACTGTAGGTACACTACAGGTACACTACAGGTACACTGTAGGTACACTACAGGTACACTACAGGTACACTGTAGGTACACTACAGGTACACTACAGGTACACTGTAGGTACACTACAGGTACACTGTAGGTACACTACAGGTACACTACAGGTACACTGTAGGTACACTACAGGTACACTGTAGGTACACTACAGGTACACTGTAGGTACACTACAGGTACACTACAGGTACACTACAGGTACACTACAGGTACACTGTAGGTACACTACAGGTACACTACAGGTACACTACAGGTACACTGTAGGTACACTACAGGTACACTACAGGTACACTACAGGTACACTGTAGGTACACTACAGGTACACTGTAGGTACACTACAGGTACACTACAGGTACACTGTAGGTACACTGTAGGTACACTACAGGTACACTACAGGTACACTACAGGTACACTGTAGGTACACTACAGGTACACTGTAGGTACACTACAGGTACACTGTAGGTACACTACAGGTACACTACAGGTACACTACAGGTACACTACAGGTACACTGTAGGTACACTACAGGTACACTACAGGTACACTACAGGTACACTGTAGGTACACTACAGGTACACTACAGGTACACTACAGGTACACTACAGGTACACTACAGGTACACTGTAGGTACACTACAGGTACACTGTAGGTACACTACAGGTACACTACAGGTACACTACAGGTACACTACAGGTACACTGTAGGTACACTACAGGTACACTGTAGGTACACTACAGGTACACTGTAGGTACACTACAGGTACACTACAGGTACACTACAGGTACACTACAGGTACACTGTAGGTACACTACAGGTACACTACAGGTACACTACAGGTACACTACAGGTACACTACAGGTACACTACAGGTACACTGTAGGTACACTACAGGTACACTACAGGTACACTACAGGTACACTGTAGGTACACTACAGGTACACTACAGGTACACTACAGGTACACTGTAGGTACACTACAGGTACACTGTAGGTACACTACAGGTACACTACAGGTACACTGTAGGTACACTGTAGGTACACTACAGGTACACTACAGGTACACTACAGGTACACTGTAGGTACACTACAGGTACACTGTAGGTACACTACAGGTACACTGTAGGTACACTACAGGTACACTACAGGTACACTACAGGTACACTACAGGTACACTGTAGGTACACTACAGGTACACTACAGGTACACTACAGGTACACTGTAGGTACACTACAGGTACACTGTAGGTACACTACAGGTACACTACAGGTACACTGTAGGTACACTGTAGGTACACTACAGGTACACTACAGGTACACTACAGGTACACTACAGGTACACTGTAGGTACACTACAGGTACACTGTAGGTACACTACAGGTACACTGTAGGTACACTACAGGTACACTACAGGTACACTGTAGGTACACTACAGGTACACTACAGGTACACTACAGGTACACTGTAGGTACACTACAGGTACACTGTAGGTACACTACAGGTACACTACAGGTACACTGTAGGTACACTGTAGGTACACTACAGGTACACTACAGGTACACTACAGGTACACTACAGGTACACTACAGGTACACTACAGGTACACTGTAGGTACACTACAGGTACACTGTAGGTACACTACAGGTACACTGTAGGTACACTACAGGTACACTACAGGTACACTGTAGGTACACTACAGGTACACTGTAGGTACACTACAGGTACACTGTAGGTACACTACAGGTACACTGTAGGTACACTACAGGTACACTGTAGGTACACTGTAGGTACACTACAGGTACACTACAGGTACACTGTAGGTACACTACAGGTACACTGTAGGTACACTACAGGTACACTGTAGGTACACTACAGGTACACTACAGGTACACTGTAGGTACACTACAGGTACACTGTAGGTACACTACAGGTACACTACAGGTACACTACAGGTACACTGTAGGTACACTACAGGTACACTGTAGGTACACTACAGGTACACTGTAGGTACACTACAGGTACACTACAGGTACACTGTAGGTACACTACAGGTACACTACAGGTACACTACAGGTACACTGTAGGTACACTGTAGGTACACTACAGGTACACTACAGGTACACTGTAGGTACACTACAGGTACACTGTAGGTACACTGTAGGTACACTACAGGTACACTACAGGTACACTACAGGTACACTACAGGTACACTACAGGTACACTACAGGTACACTACAGGTACACTACAGGTACACTGTAGGTACACTACAGGTACACTGTAGGTACACTACAGGTACACTACAGGTACACTACAGGTACACTGTAGGTACACTACAGGTACACTGTAGGTACACTACAGGTACACTGTAGGTACACTACAGGTACACTACAGGTACACTGTAGGTACACTGTAGGTACACTACAGGTACACTGTAGGTACACTACAGGTACACTGTAGGTACACTACAGGTACACTGTAGGTACACTACAGGTACACTACAGGTACACTGTAGGTACACTACAGGTACACTGTAGGTACACTACAGGTACACTGTAGGTACACTACAGGTACACTGCAGGTACACTACAGGTACACTGTAGGTACACTACAGGTACACTACAGGTACACTACAGGTACACTGTAGGTACACTGTAGGTACACTACAGGTACACTGTAGGTACACTGTAGGTACACTACAGGTACACTACAGGTACACTGTAGGTACACTACAGGTACACTGTAGGTACACTGTAGGTACACTACAGGTACACTACAGGTACACTACAGGTACACTACAGGTACACTACAGGTACACTGTAGGTACACTACAGGTACACTACAGGTACACTGTAGGTACACTGTAGGTACACTGTAGGTACACTACAGGTACACTACAGGTACACTACAGGTACACTGTAGGTACACTACAGGTACACTGTAGGTACACTACAGGTACACTGTAGGTACACTACAGGTACACTGTAGGTACACTGTAGGTACACTACAGGTACACTACAGGTACACTACAGGTACACTGTAGGTACACTACAGGTACACTACAGGTACACTACAGGTACACTACAGGTACACTGTAGGTACACTGTAGGTACACTACAGGTACACTACAGGTACACTGTAGGTACACTACAGGTACACTGTAGGTACACTGTAGGTACACTACAGGTACACTACAGGTACACTACAGGTACACTACAGGTACACTGTAGGTACACTACAGGTACACTGTAGGTACACTACAGGTACACTACAGGTACACTGTAGGTACACTACAGGTACACTACAGGTACACTACAGGTACACTGTAGGTACACTGTAGGTACACTACAGGTACACTGTAGGTACACTACAGGTACACTACAGGTACACTGTAGGTACACTACAGGTACACTACAGGTACACTACAGGTACACTGTAGGTACACTACAGGTACACTACAGGTACACTACAGGTACACTACAGGTACACTGTAGGTACACTGTAGGTACACTGCAGGTACACTGTAGGTACACTACAGGTACACTACAGGTACACTACAGGTACACTACAGGTACACTGTAGGTACACTACAGGTACACTGTAGGTACACTACAGGTACACTGTAGGTACACTACAGGTACACTGCAGGTACACTGTAGGTACACTACAGGTACACTGTAGGTACACTACAGGTACACTACAGGTACACTGTAGGTACACTACAGGTACACTACAGGTACACTGTAGGTACACTACAGGTACACTACAGGTACACTGTAGGTACACTACAGGTACACTGTAGGTACACTACAGGTACACTACAGGTACACTGTAGGTACACTACAGGTACACTGTAGGTACACTACAGGTACACTGTAGGTACACTACAGGTACACTACAGGTACACTACAGGTACACTACAGGTACACTGTAGGTACACTACAGGTACACTACAGGTACACTACAGGTACACTGTAGGTACACTACAGGTACACTACAGGTACACTACAGGTACACTGTAGGTACACTACAGGTACACTGTAGGTACACTACAGGTACACTACAGGTACACTGTAGGTACACTGTAGGTACACTACAGGTACACTACAGGTACACTACAGGTACACTGTAGGTACACTACAGGTACACTGTAGGTACACTACAGGTACACTGTAGGTACACTACAGGTACACTACAGGTACACTACAGGTACACTACAGGTACACTACAGGTACACTGTAGGTACACTACAGGTACACTACAGGTACACTACAGGTACACTGTAGGTACACTACAGGTACACTACAGGTACACTACAGGTACACTACAGGTACACTGTAGGTACACTACAGGTACACTGTAGGTACACTACAGGTACACTACAGGTACACTACAGGTACACTACAGGTACACTGTAGGTACACTACAGGTACACTGTAGGTACACTACAGGTACACTGTAGGTACACTACAGGTACACTACAGGTACACTACAGGTACACTACAGGTACACTACAGGTACACTGTAGGTACACTACAGGTACACTACAGGTACACTACAGGTACACTACAGGTACACTACAGGTACACTGTAGGTACACTACAGGTACACTACAGGTACACTACAGGTACACTGTAGGTACACTACAGGTACACTACAGGTACACTACAGGTACACTGTAGGTACACTACAGGTACACTGTAGGTACACTACAGGTACACTACAGGTACACTGTAGGTACACTGTAGGTACACTACAGGTACACTACAGGTACACTACAGGTACACTGTAGGTACACTACAGGTACACTGTAGGTACACTACAGGTACACTGTAGGTACACTACAGGTACACTACAGGTACACTACAGGTACACTACAGGTACACTACAGGTACACTGTAGGTACACTACAGGTACACTACAGGTACACTACAGGTACACTGTAGGTACACTACAGGTACACTGTAGGTACACTACAGGTACACTACAGGTACACTGTAGGTACACTGTAGGTACACTACAGGTACACTACAGGTACACTACAGGTACACTACAGGTACACTGTAGGTACACTACAGGTACACTGTAGGTACACTACAGGTACACTGTAGGTACACTACAGGTACACTACAGGTACACTGTAGGTACACTACAGGTACACTACAGGTACACTACAGGTACACTGTAGGTACACTACAGGTACACTGTAGGTACACTACAGGTACACTACAGGTACACTGTAGGTACACTGTAGGTACACTACAGGTACACTACAGGTACACTACAGGTACACTACAGGTACACTGTAGGTACACTACAGGTACACTACAGGTACACTGTAGGTACACTACAGGTACACTGTAGGTACACTACAGGTACACTACAGGTACACTGTAGGTACACTACAGGTACACTACAGGTACACTACAGGTACACTGTAGGTACACTACAGGTACACTGTAGGTACACTACAGGTACACTGTAGGTACACTACAGGTACACTGTAGGTACACTGTAGGTACACTACAGGTACACTACAGGTACACTACAGGTACACTGTAGGTACACTACAGGTACACTGTAGGTACACTACAGGTACACTACAGGTACACTGTAGGTACACTACAGGTACACTGTAGGTACACTACAGGTACACTACAGGTACACTACAGGTACACTGTAGGTACACTACAGGTACACTGTAGGTACACTACAGGTACACTGTAGGTACACTGTAGGTACACTACAGGTACACTACAGGTACACTGTAGGTACACTACAGGTACACTGTAGGTACACTACAGGTACACTGTAGGTACACTACAGGTACACTACAGGTACACTGTAGGTACACTACAGGTACACTGTAGGTACACTACAGGTACACTGTAGGTACACTACAGGTACACTGTAGGTACACTACAGGTACACTGTAGGTACACTGTAGGTACACTACAGGTACACTACAGGTACACTGTAGGTACACTACAGGTACACTGTAGGTACACTACAGGTACACTGTAGGTACACTACAGGTACACTACAGGTACACTGTAGGTACACTACAGGTACACTGTAGGTACACTACAGGTACACTACAGGTACACTACAGGTACACTGTAGGTACACTACAGGTACACTGTAGGTACACTACAGGTACACTGTAGGTACACTACAGGTACACTACAGGTACACTGTAGGTACACTACAGGTACACTACAGGTACACTACAGGTACACTGTAGGTACACTGTAGGTACACTACAGGTACACTACAGGTACACTGTAGGTACACTACAGGTACACTGTAGGTACACTGTACACTACAGGTACACTACAGGTACACTACAGGTACACTACAGGTACACTACAGGTACACTACAGGTACACTACAGGTACACTACAGGTACACTACAGGTACACTGTAGGTACACTACAGGTACACTGTAGGTACACTACAGGTACACTACAGGTACACTACAGGTACACTGTAGGTACACTACAGGTACACTACAGGTACACTGTAGGTACACTACAGGTACACTGTAGGTACACTACAGGTACACTACAGGTACACTGTAGGTACACTGTAGGTACACTACAGGTACACTGTAGGTACACTACAGGTACACTGTAGGTACACTACAGGTACACTGTAGGTACACTACAGGTACACTACAGGTACACTGTAGGTACACTACAGGTACACTGTAGGTACACTACAGGTACACTGTAGGTACACTACAGGTACACTGCAGGTACACTACAGGTACACTGTAGGTACACTACAGGTACACTACAGGTACACTACAGGTACACTGTAGGTACACTGTAGGTACACTACAGGTACACTGTAGGTACACTGTAGGTACACTACAGGTACACTACAGGTACACTGTAGGTACACTACAGGTACACTGTAGGTACACTGTAGGTACACTACAGGTACACTACAGGTACACTACAGGTACACTACAGGTACACTACAGGTACACTGTAGGTACACTACAGGTACACTGTAGGTACACTACAGGTACACTGTAGGTACACTGTAGGTACACTACAGGTACACTACAGGTACACTACAGGTACACTGTAGGTACACTACAGGTACACTGTAGGTACACTACAGGTACACTGTAGGTACACTACAGGTACACTGTAGGTACACTGTAGGTACACTACAGGTACACTACAGGTACACTACAGGTACACTGTAGGTACACTACAGGTACACTACAGGTACACTACAGGTACACTACAGGTACACTGTAGGTACACTGTAGGTACACTACAGGTACACTACAGGTACACTGTAGGTACACTACAGGTACACTGTAGGTACACTGTAGGTACACTACAGGTACACTACAGGTACACTACAGGTACACTGTAGGTACACTACAGGTACACTGTAGGTACACTACAGGTACACTGTAGGTACACTACAGGTACACTGTAGGTACACTGTAGGTACACTACAGGTACACTACAGGTACACTACAGGTACACTGTAGGTACACTGTAGGTACACTGTAGGTACACTACAGGTACACTGTAGGTACACTACAGGTACACTACAGGTACACTACAGGTACACTACAGGTACACTGTAGGTACACTACAGGTACACTGTAGGTACACTGTAGGTACACTACAGGTACACTGTAGGTACACTACAGGTACACTACAGGTACACTGTAGGTACACTACAGGTACACTGTAGGTACACTGTAGGTACACTACAGGTACACTACAGGTACACTACAGGTACACTGTAGGTACACTACAGGTACACTGTAGGTACACTGTAGGTACACTACAGGTACACTGTAGGTACACTACAGGTACACTACAGGTACACTACAGGTACACTGTAGGTACACTACAGGTACACTGTAGGTACACTACAGGTACACTACAGGTACACTGTAGGTACACTGTAGGTACACTACAGGTACACTGTAGGTACACTACAGGTACACTGTAGGTACACTGTAGGTACACTACAGGTACACTGTAGGTACACTACAGGTACACTGTAGGTACACTACAGGTACACTGTAGGTACACTACAGGTACACTACAGGTACACTACAGGTACACTGTAGGTACACTACAGGTACACTGTAGGTACACTACAGGTACACTGTAGGTACACTGTAGGTACACTACAGGTACACTGTAGGTACACTACAGGTACACTGTAGGTACACTACAGGTACACTGTAGGTACACTACAGGTACACTGTAGGTACACTACAGGTACACTGTAGGTACACTACAGGTACACTACAGGTACACTACAGGTACACTGTAGGTACACTACAGGTACACTGTAGGTACACTACAGGTACACTGTAGGTACACTACAGGTACACTACAGGTACACTACAGGTACACTACAGGTACACTGTAGGTACACTACAGGTACACTGTAGGTACACTACAGGTACACTACAGGTACACTGTAGGTACACTACAGGTACACTACAGGTACACTACAGGTACACTGTAGGTACACTGTAGGTACACTACAGGTACACTGTAGGTACACTACAGGTACACTGTAGGTACACTGTAGGTACACTACAGGTACACTGTAGGTACACTACAGGTACACTGTAGGTACACTACAGGTACACTGTAGGTACACTACAGGTACACTGTAGGTACACTACAGGTACACTGCAGGTACACTACAGGTACACTACAGGTACACTACAGGTACACTGTAGGTACACTACAGGTACACTGTAGGTACACTACAGGTACACTGTAGGTACACTACAGGTACACTGTAGGTACACTACAGGTACACTACAGGTACACTGTAGGTACACTACAGGTACACTACAGGTACACTACAGGTACACTACAGGTACACTGTAGGTACACTGTAGGTACACTACAGGTACACTGTAGGTACACTACAGGTACACTACAGGTACACTGTAGGTACACTGTAGGTACACTGTAGGTACACTGTAGGTACACTACAGGTACACTGTAGGTACACTACAGGTACACTACAGGTACACTGTAGGTACACTGTAGGTACACTACAGGTACACTGTAGGTACACTACAGGTACACTACAGGTACACTGTAGGTACACTACAGGTACACTACAGGTACACTGTAGGTACACTACAGGTACACTACAGGTACACTGTAGGTACACTACAGGTACACTGTAGGTACACTACAGGTACACTGTAGGTACACTACAGGTACACTACAGGTACACTACAGGTACACTACAGGTACACTACAGGTACACTACAGGTACACTGTAGGTACACTACAGGTACACTGTAGGTACACTACAGGTACACTACAGGTACACTGTAGGTACACTACAGGTACACTGTAGGTACACTACAGGTACACTGTAGGTACACTGTAGGTACACTACAGGTACACTGTAGGTACACTGTAGGTACACTACAGGTACACTGTAGGTACACTACAGGTACACTACAGGTACACTGTAGGTACACTACAGGTACACTACAGGTACACTGTAGGTACACTACAGGTACACTGTAGGTACACTACAGGTACACTGTAGGTACACTACAGGTACACTACAGGTACACTGTAGGTACACTACAGGTACACTGTAGGTACACTACAGGTACACTACAGGTACACTACAGGTACACTGTAGGTACACTACAGGTACACTGTAGGTACACTACAGGTACACTGTAGGTACACTGTAGGTACACTACAGGTACACTGTAGGTACACTACAGGTACACTACAGGTACACTGTAGGTACACTACAGGTACACTACAGGTACACTGTAGGTACACTACAGGTACACTGTAGGTACACTACAGGTACACTGTAGGTACACTACAGGTACACTACAGGTACACTACAGGTACACTGTAGGTACACTGTAGGTACACTACAGGTACACTGTAGGTACACTACAGGTACACTGTAGGTACACTACAGGTACACTACAGGTACACTACAGGTACACTGTAGGTACACTGTAGGTACACTGTAGGTACACTGTAGGTACACTACAGGTACACTACAGGTACACTGTAGGTACACTACAGGTACACTGTAGGTACACTACAGGTACACTACAGGTACACTGTAGGTACACTACAGGTACACTGTAGGTACACTGTAGGTACACTGTAGGTACACTACAGGTACACTGCAGGTACACTGTAGGTACACTGTAGGTACACTGTAGGTACACTACAGGTACACTACAGGTACACTGTAGGTACACTGTAGGTACACTACAGGTACACTACAGGTACACTACAGGTACACTACAGGTACACTGTAGGTACACTGTAGGTACACTGTAGGTACACTACAGGTACACTACAGGTACACTGTAGGTACACTACAGGTACACTGTAGGTACACTACAGGTACACTGCAGGTACACTACAGGTACACTGTAGGTACACTGTAGGTACACTACAGGTACACTACAGGTACACTGTAGGTACACTACAGGTACACTACAGGTACACTGTAGGTACACTACAGGTACACTACAGGTACACTACAGGTACACTGTAGGTACACTACAGGTACACTACAGGTACACTACAGGTACACTACAGGTACACTGTAGGTACACTACAGGTACACTGTAGGTACACTACAGGTACACTGTAGGTACACTACAGGTACACTACAGGTACACTACAGGTACACTACAGGTACACTGTAGGTACACTACAGGTACACTGTAGGTACACTACAGGTACACTGTAGGTACACTGTAGGTACACTGTAGGTACACTACAGGTACACTACAGGTACACTACAGGTACACTGTAGGTACACTGTAGGTACACTACAGGTACACTACAGGTACACTGTAGGTACACTACAGGTACACTACAGGTACACTGTAGGTACACTACAGGTACACTGTAGGTACACTACAGGTACACTACAGGTACACTGTAGGTACACTACAGGTACACTGTAGGTACACTACAGGTACACTGTAGGTACACTACAGGTACACTACAGGTACACTGTAGGTACACTACAGGTACACTGTAGGTACACTACAGGTACACTACAGGTACACTACAGGTACACTGTAGGTACACTACAGGTACACTGTAGGTACACTGTAGGTACACTGTAGGTACACTACAGGTACACTGTAGGTACACTGTAGGTACACTGTAGGTACACTACAGGTACACTGTAGGTACACTACAGGTACACTACAGGTACACTGTAGGTACACTGTAGGTACACTACAGGTACACTGTAGGTACACTACAGGTACACTACAGGTACACTGTAGGTACACTACAGGTACACTACAGGTACACTACAGGTACACTGTAGGTACACTACAGGTACACTACAGGTACACTACAGGTACACTGCAGGTACACTGTAGGTACACTACAGGTACACTGTAGGTACACTACAGGTACACTACAGGTACACTACAGGTACACTGTAGGTACACTGTAGGTACACTGTAGGTACACTGTAGGTACACTACAGGTACACTGTAGGTACACTACAGGTACACTACAGGTACACTACAGGTACACTGTAGGTACACTACAGGTACACTGCAGGTACACTGTAGGTACACTGTAGGTACACTGTAGGTACACTACAGGTACACTACAGGTACACTGTAGGTACACTACAGGTACACTGCAGGTACACTGTAGGTACACTGTAGGTACACTGTAGGTACACTACAGGTACACTACAGGTACACTGTAGGTACACTACAGGTACACTACAGGTACACTGTAGGTACACTACAGGTACACTGTAGGTACACTACAGGTACACTACAGGTACACTACAGGTACACTGTAGGTACACTACAGGTACACTACAGGTACACTACAGGTACACTACAGGTACACTGTAGGTACACTACAGGTACACTGTAGGTACACTGTAGGTACACTGTAGGTACACTACAGGTACACTGTAGGTACACTGTAGGTACACTACAGGTACACTACAGGTACACTGTAGGTACACTACAGGTACACTGTAGGTACACTACAGGTACACTACAGGTACACTACAGGTACACTGTAGGTACACTACAGGTACACTGTAGGTACACTACAGGTACACTACAGGTACACTACAGGTACACTACAGGTACACTGTAGGTACACTGTAGGTACACTACAGGTACACTGTAGGTACACTGTAGGTACACTACAGGTACACTACAGGTACACTGTAGGTACACTGTAGGTACACTGTAGGTACACTACAGGTACACTGTAGGTACACTGTAGGTACACTGTAGGTACACTACAGGTACACTACAGGTACACTACAGGTACACTGTAGGTACACTACAGGTACACTACAGGTACACTGTAGGTACACTGTAGGTACACTGTAGGTACACTACAGGTACACTGTAGGTACACTGTAGGTACACTGTAGGTACACTACAGGTACACTGTAGGTACACTGTAGGTACACTGTAGGTACACTGTAGGTACACTGTAGGTACACTACAGGTACACTACAGGTACACTACAGGTACACTGTAGGTACACTGTAGGTACACTACAGGTACACTGTAGGTACACTACAGGTACACTGTAGGTACACTGTAGGTACACTACAGGTACACTACAGGTACACTGTAGGTACACTGTAGGTACACTGTAGGTACACTACAGGTACACTACAGGTACACTACAGGTACACTGTAGGTACACTGTAGGTACACTGTAGGTACACTACAGGTACACTACAGGTACACTGTAGGTACACTACAGGTACACTACAGGTACACTGTAGGTACACTGTAGGTACACTACAGGTACACTACAGGTACACTGTAGGTACACTGTAGGTACACTACAGGTACACTACAGGTACACTGTAGGTACACTACAGGTACACTGTAGGTACACTACAGGTACACTACAGGTACACTGTAGGTACACTACAGGTACACTACAGGTACACTACAGGTACACTGTAGGTACACTACAGGTACACTGTAGGTACACTACAGGTACACTGTAGGTACACTACAGGTACACTGTAGGTACACTACAGGTACACTGTAGGTACACTACAGGTACACTGTAGGTACACTACAGGTACACTGTAGGTACACTGTAGGTACACTACAGGTACACTGTAGGTACACTGTAGGTACACTGTAGGTACACTACAGGTACACTGTAGGTACACTACAGGTACACTGTAGGTACACTGTAGGTACACTACAGGTACACTGTAGGTACACTACAGGTACACTACAGGTACACTGTAGGTACACTACAGGTACACTGTAGGTACACTACAGGTACACTGTAGGTACACTACAGGTACACTGTAGGTACACTACAGGTACACTACAGGTACACTACAGGTACACTACAGGTACACTGTAGGTACACTACAGGTACACTGTAGGTACACTACAGGTACACTGTAGGTACACTACAGGTACACTGTAGGTACACTACAGGTACACTGTAGGTACACTACAGGTACACTGTAGGTACACTACAGGTACACTACAGGTACACTGTAGGTACACTACAGGTACACTACAGGTACACTGTAGGTACACTACAGGTACACTGTAGGTACACTACAGGTACACTGTAGGTACACTACAGGTACACTGTAGGTACACTACAGGTACACTGTAGGTACACTACAGGTACACTACAGGTACACTGTAGGTACACTACAGGTACACTGTAGGTACACTACAGGTACACTGTAGGTAGGTACACTACAGGTACACTGTAGGTACACTACAGGTACACTGTAGGTACACTGTAGGTACACTGTAGGTACACTACAGGTACACTACAGGTACACTGTAGGTACACTGTAGGTACACTACAGGTACACTACAGGTACACTGTAGGTACACTGTAGGTACACTACAGGTACACTGTAGGTACACTGTAGGTACACTACAGGTACACTGTAGGTACACTACAGGTACACTGTAGGTACACTACAGGTACACTGTAGGTACACTGTAGGTACACTGTAGGTACACTACAGGTACACTGTAGGTACACTGTAGGTACACTACAGGTACACTGTAGGTACACTGTAGGTACACTACAGGTACACTGTAGGTACACTGTAGGTACACTGTAGGTACACTGTAGGTACACTACAGGTACACTGTAGGTACACTACAGGTACACTGTAGGTACACTACAGGTACACTGTAGGTACACTACAGGTACACTGTAGGTACACTGTAGGTACACTACAGGTACACTGTAGGTACACTGTAGGTACACTGTAGGTACACTACAGGTACACTGTAGGTACACTGTAGGTACACTACAGGTACACTACAGGTACACTGTAGGTACACTGTAGGTACACTGTAGGTACACTACAGGTACACTGTAGGTACACTGTAGGTACACTACAGGTACACTGTAGGTACACTGTAGGTACACTGTAGGTACACTACAGGTACACTACAGGTACACTGTAGGTACACTGTAGGTACACTACAGGTACACTGTAGGTACACTACAGGTACACTACAGGTACACTACAGGTACACTGTAGGTACACTGTAGGTACACTACAGGTACACTACAGGTACACTACAGGTACACTGTAGGTACACTGTAGGTACACTGTAGGTACACTACAGGTACACTACAGGTACACTGTAGGTACACTACAGGTACACTGTAGGTACACTACAGGTACACTGTAGGTACACTACAGGTACACTGTAGGTACACTGTAGGTACACTACAGGTACACTACAGGTACACTACAGGTACACTGTAGGTACACTGCAGGTACACTGTAGGTACACTGTAGGTACACTACAGGTACACTGTAGGTACACTGTAGGTACACTGTAGGTACACTACAGGTACACTGTAGGTACACTGTAGGTACACTGTAGGTACACTACAGGTACACTACAGGTACACTGTAGGTACACTACAGGTACACTGTAGGTACACTGTAGGTACACTACAGGTACACTGTAGGTACACTACAGGTACACTGTAGGTACACTGTAGGTACACTGTAGGTACACTACAGGTACACTACAGGTACACTGTAGGTACACTACAGGTACACTGTAGGTACACTACAGGTACACTGTAGGTACACTACAGGTACACTGTAGGTACACTGTAGGTACACTGTAGGTACACTACAGGTACACTGTAGGTACACTGTAGGTACACTGTAGGTACACTACAGGTACACTGTAGGTACACTACAGGTACACTGTAGGTACACTGTAGGTACACTGTAGGTACACTGTAGGTACACTACAGGTACACTGTAGGTACACTGTAGGTACACTGTAGGTACACTACAGGTACACTGTAGGTACACTGTAGGTACACTGTAGGTACACTACAGGTACACTGTAGGTACACTACAGGTACACTGTAGGTACACTACAGGTACACTGTAGGTACACTACAGGTACACTGTAGGTACACTACAGGTACACTGTAGGTACACTACAGGTACACTACAGGTACACTACAGGTACACTGTAGGTACACTACAGGTACACTACAGGTACACTGTAGGTACACTACAGGTACACTACAGGTACACTACAGGTACACTGTAGGTACACTGTAGGTACACTACAGGTACACTACAGGTACACTGTAGGTACACTGTAGGTACACTGTAGGTACACTGTAGGTACACTACAGGTACACTGTAGGTACACTACAGGTACACTACAGGTACACTGTAGGTACACTACAGGTACACTGTAGGTACACTGTAGGTACACTGTAGGTACACTACAGGTACACTGTAGGTACACTACAGGTACACTACAGGTACACTGTAGGTACACTACAGGTACACTACAGGTACACTGTAGGTACACTGTAGGTACACTGTAGGTACACTACAGGTACACTGTAGGTACACTGTAGGTACACTACAGGTACACTGTAGGTACACTACAGGTACACTACAGGTACACTACAGGTACACTGTAGGTACACTGTAGGTACACTACAGGTACACTACAGGTACACTACAGGTACACTGTAGGTACACTGTAGGTACACTTCAGGTACACTACAGGTACACTACAGGTACACTGTAGGTACACTGTAGGTACACTACAGGTACACTACAGGTACACTACAGGTACACTGTAGGTACACTGTAGGTACACTGCAGGTACACTACAGGTACACTACAGGTACACTACAGGTACACTGTAGGTACACTGTAGGTACACTACAGGTACACTAGGTACACTACAGGTACACTACAGGTACACTGTAGGTACACTACAGGTACACTGTAGGTACACTACAGGTACACTGTAGGTACACTGTAGGTACACTACAGGTACACTACAGGTACACTGTAGGTACACTACAGGTACACTACAGGTACACTAGGTACACTACAGGTACACTGTAGGTACACTACAGGTACACTGTAGGTACACTACAGGTACACTACAGGTACACTGTAGGTACACTGTAGGTACACTACAGGTACACTACAGGTACACTGTAGGTACACTGTAGGTACACTGTAGGTACACTACAGGTACACTACAGGTACACTACAGGTACACTGTAGGTACACTACAGGTACACTACAGGTACAGTGTAGGTACACTACAGGTACACTGTAGGTACACTACAGGTACACTGTAGGTACACTGTAGGTACACTACAGGTACACTACAGGTACACTACAGGTACACTGTAGGTACACTACAGGTACACTACAGGTACACTACAGGTACACTGTAGGTACACTGTAGGTACACTACAGGTACACTGTAAGTACACTACAGGTACACTGTAGGTACACAACAGGTACACTACAGGTACACTACAGGTACACTGTAGGTACACTACAGGTACACTACAGGTACACTACAGGTACACTGCAGGTACACTGTAGGTACACTACAGGTACACTGTAGGTACACTACAGGTACACTGTAGGTACACTACAGGTACACTACAGGTACACTACAGGTACACTACAGGTACACTGTAGGTACACTACAGGTACACTACAGGTACACTGTAGGTACACTACAGGTACACTGTAGGTACACTACAGGTACACTGTAGGTACACAAACAGGTACACTACAGGTACACTGTAGGTACACTGTAGGTACACTACAGGTACACTACAGGTACACTGTAGGTACACTGTAGGTACACTACAGGTACACTACAGGTACACTACAGGTACACTGTAGGTACACTACAGTGTACACTGTAGGTACACTACAGGTACACTGTAGGTACACTACAGGTACACTGCAGGTACACTACAGGTACACTGTAGGTACACTGTAGGTACACTACAGGTACACTGTAGGTACACTGTAGGTTACACTGTAGGTACACTACAGGTACACTGTACGGTACCCTGTAGGTACACTGTTAGGTACACTACAGGTACACTGTAGGTACACTACAGGTACACTGTAGGTACACTACAGGTACACTGTAGGTACACTGTAGGTACACTACAGGTACACTGTAGGTACACTANGGCCGCTCCAAGCAACAGCCTGGTGACCAAACTCTCACAAATCAAGCCTGGCCTCGGGCCGGGCTTGGGGAGTAGAACAACTCCCAGACCCCATCAACCAGGTATGGGTGCTGGTATGTCCCCTTCCCCTCCATCACTACCCATCACCGTGGGGAGACCCACCACCATCACCGTAGGGAGACCCATCACCGTGGGGAGACCCATCACCGTGGGGAGACCCATCACCCATCACCGTGGGGAGACCCGCCACCCATCACCGTGGGGAGACCCATCACCCATCACCGTGGGGAGACCCACCACCATCACCGTGGGGAGACCCACCACCCATCACCGTGGGGAGACCCATCACCCATCACCGTGGGGACCCGCCACCCATCACCGTGGGGAGACCCGCCACCCATCACCGTGGGGAGACCCATCACCCATCACCGTGGGAGACCCGCCACCCATCACCGTGGGGAGACCCGCCACCCATCACCGTGGGGAGACCCACCACCCATCACCGTGGGGAGACCCATCACCCATCACCGTGGGGAGACCCACCACCCATCACCGTGGGGAGACCCACCACCCATCACCGTGGGGAGACCCATCACCCATCACCGTGGGGAGACCCGCCACCCATCACCGTGGGAGACCCATCACCCATCACCGTGGGAGACCCACCACCCATCACCGTGGGGAGACCCACCACCCATCACCGTGGGGAGACCCATCACCCATCACCGTGGGGAGACCCGCCACCCATCACCGTGGGGAGACCCGCCACCCACCACCGTGGGAAGACCCACCACCCTCACCGTGGGGAGACCCATCACCCATCACCGTGGGGAGACCCGCCACCCATCACCGTGGGGAGACCCGCCTCCCATCACCGTGGGGAGACCCACCACCCATCACCGTGGGGAGACCCATCACCCATCACCGTGGGGAGACCCGCCACCCATCACCGTGGGGAGACCCATCACCCATCACCGTGGGGGAGACCCACCACCCATCACCGTGGGGAGACCCGCCTCCCATCACCGTGGGGAGACCCATCACCCATCACCGTGGGAGACCCGCCACCCATCACCGTGGGGAGACCCATCACCCATCACCGTGGGGAGACCCGCCACCCATCACCGTGGGAGACCCATCACCCATCACCGTGGGGGAGACCCACCACCCATCACCGTGGGGAGACCCACCACCCATCACCGTGGGGGAGACCAACCACCCATCACCGTGGGGAGACCCATCACCGTATATAGAGCAAGTATCACCTAGTGCTTTTAAAACAGTATTTAGGTCAATCGATCACACTGTGATGTTTGGCACGGGGAGCCACTCTAGGTACACTGTAGCTACACTGTAGGTACACTGTAGGTACACTGTAGGTACACTACAGGTACACTGTAGGTACACTACAGGTACACTGTAGGTACACTGTAGGTACACTACAGGTACACTGTAGGTACACTGCAGGTACACTGCAGGTACACTACAGGTACACTGCAGGTACACTGCAGGTACACTGTAGGTACACTGTAGGTACACTACAGGTACACTACAGGTACACTGTAGGTACACTGTAGGTACACTACAGGTACACTACAGGTACACTACAGGTACACTGTAGGTACACTGTAGGTACACTACAGGTACACTACAGGTACACTACAGGTACACTGTAGGTACACTGTAGGTACACTACAGGTACACTACAGGTACACTACAGGTACACTGTAGGTACACTACAGGTACACTGTAGGTACACTACAGGTACACTACAGGTACACTGTAGGTACACTACAGGTACACTACAGGTACACTACAGGTACACTACAGGTACACTGTAGGTACACTGTAGGTACACTACAGGTACACTACAGGTACACTACAGGTACACTACAGGTACACTACAGGTACACTACAGGTACACTGTAGGTACACTGTAGGTACACTACAGGTACACTACAGGTACACTACAGGTACACTACAGGTACACTGTAGGTACACTACAGGTACACTACAGGTACACTACAGGTACACTACAGGTACACTACAGGTACACTGTAGGTACACTACAGGTACACTGTAGGTACACTACAGGTACACTACAGGTACACTGTAGGTACACTACAGGTACACTACAGGTACACTGTAGGTACACTACAGGTACACTACAGGTACACTACAGGTACACTGTAGGTACACTGTAGGTACACTGTAGGTACACTGCAGGTACACTGTAGGTACACTACAGGTACACTGTAGGTACACTGTAGGTACACTGTAGGTACACTACAGGTACACTACAGGTACACTGTAGGTACACTACAGGTACACTGTAGGTACACTGTAGGTACACTGTAGGTACACTACAGGTACACTGTAGGTACACTACAGGTACACTGTAGGTACACTACAGGTACACTGTAGGTACACTACAGGTACACTGTAGGTACACTGTAGGTACACTACAGGTACACTACAGGTACACTGTAGGTACACTACAGGTACACTGTAGGTACACTACAGGTACACTGTAGGTACACTGTAGGTACACTACAGGTACACTGTAGGTACACTACAGGTACACTGTAGGTACACTACAGGTACACTGTAGGTACACTGTAGGTACACTGTAGGTACACTGTAGGTACACTACAGGTACACTGTAGGTACACTACAGGTACACTGTAGGTACACTGTAGGTACACTGTAGGTACACTGTAGGTACACTACAGGTACACTGTAGGTACACTGTAGGTACACTGTAGGTACACTACAGGTACACTACAGGTACACTACAGGTACACTGTAGGTACACTGTAGGTACACTACAGGTACACTACAGGTACACTACAGGTACACTGTAGGTACACTGTAGGTACACTACAGGTACACTGTAGGTACACTGTAGGTACACTGTAGGAACACTACAGGTACACTGTAGGTACACTACAGGTACACTGTAGGTACACTGTAGGTACACTGTAGGTACACTACAGGTACACTACAGGTACACTACAGGTACACTGTAGGTACACTGTAGGTACACTGTAGGTACACTACAGGTACACTACAGGTACACTGTAGGTACACTGTAGGTACACTGTAGGTACACTACAGGTACACTGTAGGTACACTACAGGTACACTACAGGTACACTGTAGGTACACTGTAGGTACACTACAGGTACACTACAGGTACACTGTAGGTACACTACAGGTACACTGTAGGTACACTACAGGTACACTGTAGGTACACTACAGGTACACTGTAGGTACACTACAGGTACACTGTAGGTACACTACAGGTACACTGCAGGTACACTACAGGTACACAACAGGTACACTGTAGGTACACTGTAGGTACACTACAGGTACACTACAGGTACACTACAGGTACACTGTAGGTACACTACAGGTACACTGTAGGTACACTACAGGTACACTGTAGGTACACTGTAGGTACACTACAGGTACACTGTAGGTACACTGTAGGTACACTACAGGTACACTGTAGGTACACTGTAGGTACACTACAGGTACACTGTAGGTACACTACAGGTACACTGTAGGTACACTACAGGTACACTGTAGGTACACTACAGGTACACTGTAGGTACACTACAGGTACACTGTAGGTACACTACAGGTACACTACAGGTACACTACAGGTACACTACAGGTACACTACAGGTACACTGTAGGTACACTACAGGTACACTACAGGTACACTACAGGTACACTGTAGGTACACTACAGGTACACTACAGGTACACTACAGGTACACTACAGGTACACTGTAGGTACACTACAGGTACACTGTAGGTACACTACAGGTACACTGTAGGTACACTACAGGTACACTGTAGGTACACTGTAGGTACACTGTAGGTACACTGTAGGTACACTGTAGGTACACTACAGGTACACTGTAGGTACACTACAGGTACACTGTAGGTACACTACAGGTACACTGTAGGTACACTGTAGGTACACTGTAGGTACACTACAGGTACACTACAGGTACACTACAGGTACACTGTAGGTACACTACAGGTACACTGTAGGTACACTACAGGTACACTGTAGGTACACTACAGGTACACTACAGGTACACTGTAGGTACACTGTAGGTACACTGTAGGTACACTACAGGTACACTGTAGGTACACTGTAGGTACACTGTAGGTACACTACAGGTACACTGTAGGTACACTGTAGGTACACTGTAGGTACACTACAGGTACACTGTAGGTACACTACAGGTACACTGTAGGTACACTACAGGTACACTGTAGGTACACTACAGGTACACTGTAGGTACACTACAGGTACACTACAGGTACACTGTAGGTACACTGTAGGTACACTACAGGTACACTGTAGGTACACTACAGGTACACTGTAGGTACACTACAGGTACACTGTAGGTACACTACAGGTACACTGTAGGTACACTGTAGGTACACTGTAGGTACACTACAGGTACACTGTAGGTACACTACAGGTACACTACAGGTACACTACAGGTACACTGTAGGTACACTGTAGGTACACTGTAGGTACACTACAGGTACACTACAGGTACACTGTAGGTACACTGTAGGTACACTGTAGGTACACTGTAGGTACACTACAGGTACACTGTAGGTACACTACAGGTACACTGTAGGTACACTGTAGGTACACTACAGGTACACTGTAGGTACACTACAGGTACACTGTAGGTACACTGTAGGTACACTGTAGGTACACTACAGGTACACTGTAGGTACACTACAGGTACACTACAGGTACACTACAGGTACACTACAGGTACACTGTAGGTACACTAGGTACACTGTAGGTACACTACAGGTACACTACAGGTACACTGTAGGTACACTGTAGGTACACTACAGGTACACTGTAGGTACACTGTAGGTACACTACAGGTACACTGTAGGTACACTGTAGGTACACTGTAGGTACACTACAGGTACACTACAGGTACACTGTAGGTACACTGTAGGTACACTACAGGTACACTACAGGTACACTGTAGGTACACTACAGGTACACTACAGGTACACTACAGGTACACTGTAGGTACACTACAGGTACACTGTAGGTACACTACAGGTACACTACAGGTACACTACAGGTACACTACAGGTACACTGTAGGTACACTACAGGTACACTACAGGTACACTGTAGGTACACTGTAGGTACACTACAGGTACACTGTAGGTACACTGTAGGTACACTACAGGTACACTACAGGTACACTACAGGTACACTGTAGGTACACTGTAGGTACACTACAGGTACACTACAGGTACACTACAGGTACACTGTAGGTACACTGTAGGTACACTACAGGTACACTACAGGTACACTGTAGGTACACTGTAGGTACACTACAGGTACACTACAGGTACACTGTAGGTACACTGTAGGTACACTGTAGGTACACTGTAGGTACACTACAGGTACACTACAGGTACACTGTAGGTACACTGTAGGTACACTACAGGTACACTACAGGTACACTGTAGGTACACTACAGGTACACTGTAGGTACACTACAGGTACACTGTAGGTACACTACAGGTACACTACAGGTACACTGCAGGTACACTACAGGTACACTGTAGGTACACTACAGGTACACTGTAGGTACACTACAGGTACACTACAGGTACACTGTAGGTACACTACAGGTACACTACAGGTACACTACAGGTACACTGTAGGTACACTACAGGTACACTGTAGGTACACTACAGGTACACTACAGGTACACTACAGGTACACTGTAGGTACACTACAGGTACACTGTAGGTACACTACAGGTACACTACAGGTACACTGTAGGTACACTACAGGTACACTACAGGTACACTGTAGGTACACTACAGGTACACTGTAGGTACACTACAGGTACACTGTAGGTACACTACAGGTACACTACAGGTACACTGCAGGTACACTACAGGTACACTGTAGGTACACTACAGGTACACTACAGGTACACTGTAGGTACACTACAGGTACACTACAGGTACACTACAGGTACACTGTAGGTACACTACAGGTACACTGTAGGTACACTACAGGTACACTACAGGTACACTGTAGGTACACTACAGGTACACTACAGGTACACTGTAGGTACACTACAGGTACACTACAGGTACACTACAGGTACACTGTAGGTACACTACAGGTACACTGTAGGTACACTACAGGTACACTACAGGTACACTGTAGGTACACTACAGGTACACTACAGGTACACTGTAGGTACACTACAGGTACACTGTAGGTACACTACAGGTACACTACAGGTACACTGTAGGTACACTACAGGTACACTACAGGTACACTGTAGGTACACTACAGGTACACTGTAGGTACACTACAGGTACACTGTAGGTACACTACAGGTACACTACAGGTACACTGTAGGTACACTACAGGTACACTACAGGTACACTACAGGTACACTACAGGTACACTGTAGGTACACTGTAGGTACACTACAGGTACACTGTAGGTACACTACAGGTACACTGTAGGTACACTGTAGGTACACTACAGGTACACTGTAGGTACACTACAGGTACACTACAGGTACACTGTAGGTACACTGTAGGTACACTGCAGGTACACTACAGGTACACTACAGGTACACTGTAGGTACACTACAGGTACACTGTAGGTACACTACAGGTACACTGTAGGTACACTGTAGGTACACTACAGGTACACTGTAGGTACACTGTAGGTACACTGTAGGTACACTACAGGTACACTGTAGGTACACTACAGGTACACTGTAGGTACACTACAGGTACACTACAGGTACACTGTAGGTACACTGTAGGTACACTGCAGGTACACTACAGGTACACTGTAGGTACACTACAGGTACACTACAGGTACACTGTAGGTACACTACAGGTACACTACAGGTACACTGTAGGTACACTACAGGTACACTGTAGGTACACTACAGGTACACTGTAGGTACACTACAGGTACACTGTAGGTACACTACAGGTACACTGTAGGTACACTACAGGTACACTACAGGTACACTGTAGGTACACTACAGGTACACTGTAGGTACACTACAGGTACACTACAGGTACACTGTAGGTACACTACAGGTACACTGTAGGTACACTACAGGTACACTACAGGTACACTGTAGGTACACTACAGGTACACTACAGGTACACTACAGGTACACTGTAGGTACACTACAGGTACACTACAGGTACACTACAGGTACACTACAGGTACACTGTAGGTACACTACAGGTACACTGTAGGTACACTACAGGTACACTACAGGTACACTGTAGGTACACTACAGGTACACTACAGGTACACTGTAGGTACACTACAGGTACACTGTAGGTACACTACAGGTACACTGTAGGTACACTACAGGTACACTACAGGTACACTGTAGGTACACTACAGGTACACTGTAGGTACACTACAGGTACACTACAGGTACACTGTAGGTACACTACAGGTACACTACAGGTACACTGTAGGTACACTACAGGTACACTACAGGTACACTGTAGGTACACTACAGGTACACTACAGGTACACTACAGGTACACTACAGGTACACTACAGGTACACTGTAGGTACACTACAGGTACACTACAGGTACACTACAGGTACACTACAGGTACACTGTAGGTACACTACAGGTACACTACAGGTACACTACAGGTACACTGTAGGTACACTGTAGGTACACTACAGGTACACTGTAGGTACACTACAGGTACACTGTAGGTACACTGTAGGTACACTACAGGTACACTACAGGTACACTGTAGGTACACTGTAGGTACACTACAGGTACACTACAGGTACACTGTAGGTACACTACAGGTACACTACAGGTACACTGTAGGTACACTGTAGGTACACTACAGGTACACTACAGGTACACTGTAGGTACACTACAGGTACACTACAGGTACACTGTAGGTACACTACAGGTACACTGTAGGTACACTACAGGTACACTGTAGGTACACTACAGGTACACTACAGGTACACTACAGGTACACTACAGGTACACTGTAGGTACACTACAGGTACACTACAGGTACACTACAGGTACACTACAGGTACACTGTAGGTACACTACAGGTACACTGTAGGTACACTACAGGTACACTACAGGTACACTACAGGTACACTGTAGGTACACTACAGGTACACTGTAGGTACACTACAGGTACACTGTAGGTACACTGTAGGTACACTACAGGTACACTACAGGTACACTACAGGTACACTACAGGTACACTGTAGGTACACTACAGGTACACTACAGGTACACTACAGGTACACTGTAGGTACACTACAGGTACACTACAGGTACACTGTAGGTACACTGTAGGTACACTACAGGTACACTGTAGGTACACTACAGGTACACTACAGGTACACTGCAGGTACACTACAGGTACACTGTAGGTACACTACAGGTACACTACAGGTACACTGTAGGTACACTACAGGTACACTACAGGTACACTGTAGGTACACTACAGGTACACTGTAGGTACACTACAGGTACACTACAGGTACACTACAGGTACACTACAGGTACACTGTAGGTACACTACAGGTACACTGTAGGTACACTGTAGGTACACTACAGGTACACTGTAGGTACACTACAGTACACTACAGGTACACTACAGGTACACTGTAGGTACACTACAGGTACACTACAGGTACACTGTAGGTACACTGTAGGTACACTGTAGGTACACTACAGGTACACTACAGGTACACTACAGGTACACTGTAGGTACACTACAGGTACACTGTAGGTACACTACAGGTACACTACAGGTACACTGTAGGTACACTGTACAGGTACACTGTAGGTACACTACAGGTACACTACAGGTACACTACAGGTACACTGTAGGTACACTACAGGTACACTACAGGTACACTGTAGGTACACACGTAGTACACTACAGGTACACTACAGGTACACTACAGGTACACTGTAGGTACACTACAGGTACACTACAGGTACACTACAGGTACACTACAGGTACACTGTAGGTACACTAGGTACACTACAGGTACACTACAGGTACACTGTAGGTACACTACAGGTACACTACAGGTACACTGTAGGTACACTACAGGTACACTACAGGTACACTAAGGTACACTACAGGTACACTGTAGGTACACTACAGGTACACTACAGGTACACTACAGGTACACTACAGGTACACTGTAGGTACACTACAGGTACACTGTAGGTACACTACAGGTACACTGTAGGTACACTACAGGTACACTGTAGGTACACTACAGGTACACTGTAGGTACACTACAGGTACACTACAGGTACACTGTAGGTACACTGTAGGTACACTACAGGTACACTACAGGTACACTACAGGTACACTACAGGTACACTGAGGTACACTACAGGTACACTGTAGGTACACTACAGGTACACTGCAGGTACACTACAGGTACACTGTACAGGTACACTACAGGTACACTGTAGGTACACTACAGGTACACTACAGGTACACTGTAGGTACACTGTAGGTACACTACAGGTACACTGTAGGTACACTACAGGTACACTACAGGTACACTGCAGGTACACTGTAGGTACACTACAGGTACACTACAGGTACACTGTAGGTACACTACAGGTACACTACGGTACACTGTAGGTACACTACAGGTACACTGTAGGTACACTACAGGTACACTACAGGTACACTACAGGTACACTACAGGTACACTGTAGGTACACTACAGGTACACTGCAGGTACACTGTAGGTACACTACAGGTACACTGCAGGTACACTACAGGTACACTACAGGTACACTGTAGGTACACTACAGGTACACTACAGGTACACTACAGGTACACTGTAGGTAACTGTAGGTACACTGTAGGTACACTACAGGTACACTGCAGGTACACTACAGGTACACTACAGGTACACTACAGGTACACTACAGGTACACTGCAGGTACACTACAGGTACACTGTAGGTACACTACAGGTACACTNGGAGTCAGCCTATACATCAAAGACACACTCACCTGTACTGAGCTGCTAAACACCTCAAATGATATGGTGGAAGTGCTAATAATCTAAATAGAGATCTTAAATGTAGTTATTGTCCTTGTATATAAATCACTGGAGGCAAATCTCAGCAGTTTAAAGACGAAATAATGAAAATAGAACACTGCTTGGAAAACCTCACAAATCCAGCCCCAAACATCATCCTGCTTGGGAACTTCAACCTACGGCACCTGAAATGGAAGACCATAGCTGATACAGTTGTATTAGAGATAATTCTGGGAAGTAGCCTAAATGAACAGTCACATGCAAATGACCTGCTACAGATGTGCTACAGATTTGCCTTAAACCAACAAATAGTAGAACCAACTAGGAAGGAGAACACGCTGGACATCATTTTCACTAATAATGATGAATTGATCAGGAACATAATGATTACAAATACCTGTTACTCAGATCACAACTTAATTGAAGTTCTGACAAGGATGGGGAATAGACCTTCAAAACCAGTCCTGATTCCCAGTGGAGATTTCAGCAAATTCAACTTTAATAATAAACAGATAAACTGGGAGCAAATAAACCAGGACTTCACAGAAATAACTGGGAAGAACAGCTAGAAAATGCAAACGTGAACCAGTGCCTGGAAAAAATAAGCTCAGTAGCACTAGAAATATGCTCAAACTGTATGCCCCTAAGAAAAAAGCGGAAGAGATGCTGATTGGAACGGGAACGTCGTTCCCTCTATAGGCAAAGAAAATGAATCGCGGAACAACTTGAGATCGCACCTTATCTCAAGAACAGTAAAGAAGGTTAGGTAGAGAAATAGAAACAATTGAACTAAAGCTACAGGAATCATACAAAACCCAGACAAGAGCAAAAGGCCATCAGTGAAATAGAGAAATCCGAAATATTTTTACTCCTATGCAAAATCAAGATAAAAACCACATCTAATATCGGCCCCTGCGAAAGGGAGATGCAACTTTCACAGATGACAACAAAGAAATGAGCGAATACTGAGGAATCAGTACGACTGTTTTCAGTGAGCCACTAAACACACTGAAGATTGATAACCCAAATGAATTTTTCATGGATATGATACAAACATCAAATCATATATCAGATGTCACCCTATTCCCACTGGATTTTGAAGAAGCCATAGACAGTATACCTATGCACTCTGCACCAGGCCCTGATTCTTGGAACTCCATATTCATCAAGAACTGTAAAAAACCATTATCGCAGGCCCTTCACATTCTTTGAAGACAAAGCCTAGATACTGGCTTTATCCCTAACATACTAAAAACAGTAGAGATAGCACCACTCCATAAAGGAGGAAATAAGGCAGAGGCAAAAAATTACAGACTGATAGCACTAACATCACACATAAGAACTTTGAGAGAGTGCTAAGAAGTAAGATCACAAAATACATGGAATCACAACATCTCCATAACCCCAGACAATATGGTTTCAGAACAGGGCACTCTTGCCGTCACAGTTGCTGGACCACTATGACATGGCACTAGATGGCATGGAAGACAAACAAAACGCTGATGTAATTTACACAGATTTTGCAGAAGCCTTCGACAAATGTGACCATGGTGTTATTGCACATAAAATGCATTCAAAAGGAATTACTGGAAAAATAGGCAGATGGATCTACAATTTCCTGACTAACAGAACCCAATGTGTAATAGTCAACAAAATAAAATCCAGCCCATCAACCGTGAAGAGCTCAGTCCCCCAGGGTACTGTGCTTGCTCCAGTACTTTTTCTCATCCTCATATCGGACATAGACAAGAACACAACCTACAGTACTGTATCATCCTTTGCAGATGACACTAGGATTTTTATGGGAATAGACAACATGGAGAACACGGCAAACCTTCAATCAGATGTAAATCAGGTCTTTCTACAGCCTTCAGAAAATAATATGATGTTTAACGAAGGTAAGTTCCAGCTTATGCCCTACAGAAAAATGAAATTGTAAAAACGGAAACCACGTACAAAACGCAGTCAAATCATACCATAGAACGAAAAGGCAATGTAAAGGATCTGGGTGTACTCATGTCGGAAGACCTTACCTTTAAAGAACACAATAAAGTAACAGTCACAACTGCAAGAAAAATTGACAGGTTGGATAACAACCAGAGATGCTATACCGACGATGATACTTTTCAAGACACATCTGGAGAGCGTGCAGAGATCCTTACTGCTTGCTTGATTCCACACGGTAAAGCATCTAAACTATTGGGACCGACTAAAGAGCCTAAATCTGTATTCTCTTGAGCGCAGGTGGGAGAGATACATAATAATTTACACATGGAAAATAGTAGAGGGGCTGGTCCCAAACCAGCACACAGAAATAACATCACATGAAACCAGAAGGCATGGCAGGATGTGCAGAATACCCCCATTGAAAAGCAGAGGTGCAACAGGTACTCTGAGGGAGAACTCTATCAACATCAGAGGCCCGAGGCTGTTCAACACACTTCCACTTCACATAAGGGGCATAACTGGCCGAACCCTCACAGTGTTCAAGAGAGAACTTGACAAACACCTCCAAAGGATACTGATCAACCAGGCTGTGACTCATACGTCAGGCTGCAAGCAGCCGCGTCCAACAGCCTGGTTGACCAGTCCAGCAACAAGGAGGCTTGGTCGACGACCGGGCCACGATGTCGCTAAGCCCTGGAATCACCTCAAGGTAACCCTCAAGGTAACCTCAAGGTAACCTCCCAAGCCCTGGAAGCTAGCCATGATAGCCCTGGGGCAGTGCCATATGCCACACCCAATCCGTAAAACAGAAAGGTGTCATTCCAAAGAGAAACGATTGGAGCTGGTGAGCACTTGTGAAATTGAAGCTTCACATCCCCAGCAGGAAGAGATGGATCAAGTGCCTCCACTGTCAAAGTGGATGGGGCCACCCCAGAGAAGGCCAAGTTACACATTGCCCTGACTCTAAAACCCTAAGATGCTTTGGAGCCAGAAACAGAGGGGTAGACCAGAAGGAGGGTGAACCACACTGCAAGAGAACGGAAGTGGAAGGGTAGATTTAGCCCAGGTGAAGTTCATTAACACCTCCAATTCTAGGTCTTTAAAACACCATAGGACCAATTCCATGGTATTCAAACACCATGTAGAGAACCCAAATATGGTTAGACCTTGCCCTGTAAAGCAGCAGCTGTCTGATAATCTTCTTGATGAGATGCAAGCTCAGACAGAATGGAAACCCAGTGTGTATACTTTGCAGGACTCTGAATTGGATCAGTGTCATTGACCCTAGAGTCTGCATAGCAGAGGCAGAAAGAATGATCATCAGGCAGTATCAGGGCCAATGACCACTCTTCAAACTCAATCATGACAAATGTAGACTCAATGAGTCGATCCATAATGAGCCACACCACATACCCAAATGGGAATTACAGGGCCTGTAGATGACTAGTCGAACAGGACATCCAGGCGCTAGGGATGCTCACCAAAAGAACACACATCAAATGGAGCCTACAACTGCTTGGCTACAAAGAGTGTCTGCAGCATGCTGTATAAAACAAGCACACATGTACCGTAGCAAACCCTACACAACCTATACGATGCTCACCCCAGCCAAAGAACTACACAGAGGAGTCAAGGACTAGTGTACTCTCCAAGGCGAGGCACCCGAGTGATCACGCCTCAGAGGGATGAACTCCCAAACACACCAGAACATCTGAGATGTTAGCACAGGGGCAATGCTAAATGAACACCCAAGGATAGGTCACCCTAAGCACATGCAACTCGAAGTCCACACAAAACTACTAGGAAAGAAAATGCATGAGAAGCAATACTAAAAAAGAAAAGAATGATACAAGTAAATGGAATTGAGCTAGTTCAGAGTGAACCAATTGTCTGGAATGAATCATTTGTAGAGTCATTTGGCTGTTTCTATACTTTGTTTTCTATGAATGTTGTAGTTGTCTGTAAAGCATCACTGGTTTTCTGGATGCTTTCCCAGTGAGGGCGACGATAATTATTCCCTACTTCCAGCACCTATAATTGGGACCAGGTTCTACCTCTGGTTCCCCCAGTATGCCAAACAGGATCTATAACTGATGTGATCCAGTAGTGGGGAACCTTCTCAGTGAGACAACTTCAAAGAGCCACCAAGCAGCTCCTCCTAAAAAAACAGCGTTGAATGTAATGAAACGCCATTTTCTGGGTGAGTCCCGGAGGCTCCTTGGAGCTATCCCAGGCTGATATGCTAATGTCAGACTTCGGCATCAGTCATGTGTATGGAGTTCTTAGGCCTACCGGTTCGTATCCTGGCTGTGAAGGATTGACTGGGTACCAATTCTTAACTGTAGCCTCTGTTCACCCAGCAGTGAATGGGTACCTAGCTGGTAAACGGTGGGTCGTATTCGGAGGAAAATTAGGATTAAGGACCTGCCCAAACTGCTATGCGTGCTAGTGTCTTTACAAGAATGTAAAAACTCTTATATTCTTGTATACATCTCTTACATACAGTCATACATAATGACAGTATACTGTATATTAAAAAAAAAATCTTAATACAGGAGGAAGAAAGGGGTAGCTATCATAATCCAAAATCCATCAAATGGCACCTACCCCTCCCCCCTTCCTTTCATAGATTACTACCTCAGGCAGTGTAATGCAATTCTAAAAGGACTCACCAGACTGCAAATCATCAAGACACAAAATACAGTCTCATGAAACCAATAGGGGGACATAATGCCCAAACAGATCATTGAATCACCTCTGAAGTCCTACCTCAAAAAGCCAAGCACAGGAAGGCAAAGTAAGGCCTGCCAAGACCTGATTCAAATCACACTGCCTTGTATAGTGTTTTACAGGTCTCCAAGATGCTCACGGGCATAAAATAAAAATGGGACACAAATCCTGCTAAAGCACAACCTGGTGGGTACAATAGATGTTCGCAGCTGTGCATTGGATGCACAGCTGCAAACACCTACATTCTTGGACCAAGAACCAGACAACCATGAATGCATTGATTTCTCCAAGAACATAAACCGGTGATGTGAACACCAGCACTGCTGGTATACAAAAGACCTGGGGCCAGATTCATGAAGCAGTTATGCGAGTACTTACAAACATGTACAGCTTTCCTCAATCTTTAATGGCTTTGGTTACATTTATTAAACAGTTTACAAGCATGAAAACTTCCCAATCAGTTGTTGTTATTGTTATAAACAGCCTCCTGATGCTTCGGAGCTCATTAGCTGTTTAATAATTGTAAGCCGCCAAATTATTAAAACAAAGTGCTAAAGATTAAGAAAAGATGTACAGGTTCGTACTGCTTGATAACTGCTTCGTGAATCTGGCCCGAGATATTCTGGAACAGACTAACAAACTTAACATCATGACACAGATGGAGCTACCAAGTGAGCATGCAACAAAGATGAAGTTGAACTATACCTAGGTATCCCCAGCTCTGTATTATTATGACTATATTGCTCCAAATATTCAGGTATGATAAGAGAGAAGGCACAAACTTTCAAAGGTCTGAAAGCATTAGTATAAAAATTTATACTTGTTTAGATCTGACACACACCGAAACTACGACATTGGTACAACGTTCGAACAAGTTCTAACCCCTCCTAACCAGTTATAACAACCAATATAGCAAGTTGTAACAACGTTCTAATACGTCATAAACACGTTAAGCCAAGATGTAACAACTTTATTACAAGTTGTAACAAGAGAAAGTAGAGACAGTTTCGGTTTGTGTTTCCAAGGTTTAGATCTGACACCTGGACAGCACAACTTCTACCAGACAATGTGTAAGTGACTACCAAGATCAGGTTAACCTACAGTTACATGTGGTAGGTGGCTGCAGGTGACGAATCTCCCAACCCCGAGTACTCCAGGTATAAACTTTATGAGGAAGACCTGGATCATTACATTACTAAATATCCAATCATTAGATCCTTCATATCTGCTAGCATGAAGTACAGTACTGGAGCTTTCCAAATATTTTATTCACTCATGTTCTTGAGGATATCCTCATAATGCATCCAAACTTTGTCTGTGCAGGCAACTGATCACATGTCCCTGCATGAATAAGCACACTGTAAGACACTGTATTTTAGGATCACATAAGAGTTCCTAACCAAACTGTTACCCATCATATAGTCTAGGGTAGCTGCATTTATATAGATATACATAAGCTAAAAAACAACCAACTAACATACTCCAATATATTCTACTATTGAAGCCACACACACACACACTAAATAACAGTCGGGGAATATGCACGCTGGCATGAGCAAGTTGTTGTTTTAGATTCTGCTGCTCGAAACAACAAGTTCCAAGCAGCACGAGCTATGGCGAGCCCGTAGTGGACTTTACAAGTCAGTGATTTTGCTTTCAAATGGCAGTTGGAGGGGGTTGATTAGACAACCTAAGAGGTATCTCAACCGTTGAAATGTGCATAATAACAGATAATGCTCGCCTGGTGTGTGTGCCTCACATCATATAATGTTTTAGGTACTGTACTTTGACATTTTTAAACTCCCACTGGTACACAAGTCTTCCAATAGCTTTTTAGCAATATAGAAAGACAAAACACTGTTTTGAGTATAATTTTCTGTGTGCATACAGATAGTGTCTTGTGTAACCCTTGTGCAATGCAAGTGTTAGTAATAGCCTCATTTGGCAATCAACAGTTTTACAGTATTACCTAAGTTTAATTACTAAGTGTATTAAGGATGAGAGCTACGCTCGTGTGTGTCTTCCCTACTCTGTCTATAACGCTTTGAACTACTGAGTTTTTGGGCCTCCACCACCTTCTCATTAACTGTTCCAACCGTCTACCACTCTATTTGCAGTGATGCCAAGCAAGTGCGTAGAAGGTCTCATTTATGGATCAAATTTTTTTTTCTTCAGTGCTTCCATTACCACATTGATCCCTCACGAGATGCTTGAAATATGTTGTCTTACATTGTCGAGCCTGGCCTCAGGCAGGGGCTTGGGAAGTAGAACAACTCCCAGAATCCTCTCCAGGTATGTCTAGGTATGTTGTCCCTGACTTCATTCTGGATCTAATATCCAAAGTGGGACCTTACAAGACAACAAAGCTGAATGTATGAGATCAAAGAGTTGAAAATCTTTTGAACAAAATGATTATTACAGCTTTAGCAGTTACCTCCTGTTATAGGGTAGGAGAAAGCATCTAGATCAAATTAGTATCCATTTAATTTCTGTATTATAATAGAAAATAGGATATTTTTTGTAATACTGTATATCACCCAAGGATAGATAACGGAGGTACATTGTATAGCCTTTGAAATCATTTATTTGATAACATTCATACCTAATAGTAAAAGTTTGTATGTTACAGTACATATAAACAGTGCTTCTTCGTCTCCGGCACAGTGGGTCAGCCTCCCTGCCTTTGGCCACATGGGAGGGGAGTAGTGCACGCTGCGTGACACCTTAAGGCCAAGGACACATTACAGTATGGTATACCAAATTTTTTATTTATTTCTCTATGCTTACTATTATTTCCTTTTTAATCAGGAAGCGTCAGCAGCGGGCACTACCCCTGAACCACTGGCCTGCTGGTATACTGAGGGACCATGGCGGGCAGCCGTGACACTGAGCGTTCACTAGGTCATTGCCCTGTTTTAGGAATGGGTCAGTGTCACGGGTAGTGGCTACAGCATTTTAGTAAATGCAACCAAGAATATCCTGTACCTGACACTATAAAATAATCTAGTTTGAGCTTTCAGATGAACCTTAAAACACAAATAGACCTACAGCTCACTGCAGAGTCCAACAAAACATCATGGTAATTAATATCATGAGGACTGGCTTTCCTTGTAGCCAAAATACTTACAATGCAACTTATGCATGACAATACAAAAGACAGTAATGTACATGTACTTCACACTCACATAGCAAAGAGGTTAGAATGGTTAAGTTAACTAAGTGAAATGAGAGTGAATGGAATGCTTCCAGGCACGAGACAAAGTGGGCAATGGACATTAATACAAAAACGGTCCTCATAGAAAATGGATTGTAGCTGAGAGCACAGGGCAGTTGGCAACAAATGACCTACAGGAGTATGGGTGATGGGATTATACCTTGCACTCAGTTTGATTTGCCCAGTTTGTAACGCCTGGAAACATAAGTAGCACTTATCTTTCGCCTCCGCAATAGATTTCTAATGTACAAGCACTCGACTCTTGCTCAAAATGAAATTAATGTAATCTTAGAAATGAGGCGGGGTATCTCAAAATGACCCAGCCTGCATAAATAAGGTGGCTAAACAATGAAAACAATAACTGGTTACATGAAAAAAAAATTCCTTAAAATGTGTAAGTAAGAATGCACCAATTTTGCAGACTTTCCTATACCGTCCTAAAGGGGAGAAAAGTAGCGAGATTGTACTACATATACTATTACAAAACTGGAACAAATACACAGCAAAAATACACAGTATCTCTACAAGAATTATGAGAAAATTACGTATTTTGGTACAGGACGGTATTGGAGAGTATATCTAGGCAATACATTTACAGTTATTCATAAGAATTCAATACAGGAGGTTTATTCTTGCATCATTCACTACAGCGAACAGCGAGAAGAGACAGAAGAGAGCTTTAAGTTACATGGAGACAACTACGGTACACCTCAGCAGCTCAGAAAAATCAGGAAACGAGATGACGGCCCTTTAGCTGGCTACAGGAGTCAAAATAATGCTAACAGTTCATGAAAAGAGGGCAGGCTACTCTGCTTATTCTTTGTAGTTATACTTTTGTCAATGAAGAACATTGTTTCTCGTATACTGCAGTATTATCACTGTATACTTGTGGTCTAGCTACCTTGCACTACTCCTGCACTACCCATACAAACATGCGCACTCGACAGCTTCGGGTCTTTTGGGCCACCATTGGTGCACCACCTAGATCCGATGCTGCCCTTACACTACCGTACAAACCGTATGGAAAAGGACTTAACATTACCAAATGTTAAACGGATTGTAAAGAGTATTATTAGAATTTTCTATCCATACTAATAATATACAGTTACACAAGACCATCTATCTTTTTTCCCATTTCAATTTTCAAGTCTTATCTATCCATATAAAAATAGACCTACTTCAAAGTTCCAGGTCCTTAAGTGTTCATTATCCAGTGTATCACAAGATCATCTGTGTGGTCTCATCTTTCCTACGTAATACCCTGCATCAATCGGGCAGCACCAAAAAGGCGCTGCCCCACCAACTGTGCCTTGCTGTGGATGGGCCGGGAGGCGCCACACCGTTGTTTTCCTACAACCATACCTACATCACAAACACTTGCAACTTTAGTTGGCTAAAGTGATGATGTAAATGTGGTCATCTGCCTCTCGGCCAGGTGTGGCCAGCCAAAGACCATAAAAGAATTCCATGGACAAGGGAAGGCCACACCCTCCGACTTCCACAAGATCAAGAACACAGTAACTCAAGCCAGTCAGAGACCAGCACATACACACATTACACAACCCATTAGAACACAACTGAACACAAACAAAAACAACAGAAACATCCAATCAATGTGCGTTGAAACAACAAACAGACATCTTGAGAGCCAGTTCGGTCTGACCATTACTTTTTCAATCTTGGTGCTGCTGCCGTCCAGAGTACGTATACTGGGTTGGATGGGGCCCACTGGGCAATGTGGCCCTATAGCCACGTCAAGGTGGGGGTGGACCGCCCAGTGGAGCGTGTGCAGGGCCGGGGGGCAGCCGGGCCTCACTGGCCACACTCCCCTATGCTACATGGATACAGAGGCTTGTACGGGTCGCCGCGGACCGCCTGGTGGACCGCACCAACCTGGGTGGTCACGCAAGGCGGGAGGGCCGCTAATCACGCTGAAGCCCACCTCGCCGGGGGTGACGCAAAGTACATCTGGCTCATTCGCCAATGAGGAACATGTGTGTATTTTTTAAAGAATGTTCAAACAGCAGAAACTTTATTAAAAGCCTACACATATAAGCAACACGAGTGTGACTATCACATACCAACCGTATACATGGTTCTGGGCTCCCTGGTACTGGGAGGGTCCACTACCACTGTACCCACCTTCACCTCCCATGGCACCTTCTGTCTCGCACATTTAAAACTGGCTATAAAACATACTTTGTTACCTGCTGACCTTCCCATTCATTCATATTTACATTACAGTAGTACTTCATATTGTATACAAGAAGATTAATGCATCACAAGCTCCTCCAGTTAAGTGAATATGCTTGGACCCTTAACACAGAAACTGGTCCAGTTGTCAGGTGTAATATGGCTGAGTGTGCTCACAGAAGTGTGACCATGGATGGATGGGGTTGGGCAACTGCGTGGACAGGTGGATATCAAGATGGCGTAGCGCTATGGGTCATGAGAGCGTCACCCATGGGCGAGTGGTGGGCGTGGGTAGCGGCAGTGTGGTGTGTGGAGTGGCCGTGGGTGGCTACCGCCCCGGCTCTCGTATACTATGGGCTGGGCGGGCCCCGCTGTTCCCGCTCAGCTGCAGGACGGGCCCCGCTGGTCCCGCTCGGCTGCAGGGCGTATGGCAGCGGCCCGCTGCCTGCACACTGGGCTGACAGCTCTGATCACTGTTGCCTGAGGTGGGCCACATGCAGCCCATGTGGCCTACTATGACAATGTGGTTAGGCCCAAAAAAGAGCCACATGCAGCCCGATCGCGGCTGGTGACCCGGAGTTACACGGCCTGCACTGTGTGTCTGAAGGATGGGTGGGCCGCGGGAGGTAGTGTGGGGGGGCGGGGGAGGGCAGCCTGGCACCTAGGTTGGTCACCACTGATACTTCAGGAGGATTAGCAGAAAGGCCAACCAGGCCACCCCACCACGCCGGCCCGGACTCCACAACCCGCTAACCGCCCACGCGTCTTATTGCTGCTGAAACGAAACAAAGCAACAACAAATTAGTTAACATGAAAAAAGAATTACAAACTGTAGTGCAGTATGGTAATAGTGGTATTTGTAAAGTCCTTGTGATCAGACTTCACTTCACGATTAACTACCAACACAACATACTACTCTTAATCAAATCAAGAGGAATTGGCCATGCAAATATCTGGATGCATTACCAAGAACAATTATTAACGGAAGTTAGTACAGTACAAAGACCATTTCAACAATTAAGGTTAAAAATAAAACAAGCAAACAGTTCATGGAATAAAAAGTTATAGTTTCATGCTGAGAAAACAACTTTTACAGAGTGATTTACAAAGTGTAATCTCTATTTCTCATGTGAGGAAAGCNGGAAGAAGGAAGAGGACTCAATACACAGGGGCAAGAACCAAGGCAGACCCCCTCCTTCCCACCATGCAGAAAAACAAAAAAAAAAGACAACCCGCAAGAGGACAGCGTACCCATGCGGAACAGAGCCAGCCGCTATGATAGCTGAAAGCTAGCTGCGTAGTACCCTGCGCCCGCCAGCAGTGCAAACTGCCCCTTACCCCAAGGCGAACAAGGGAGACAGAACACCCGAGTACACAAGGGGCAGCCGAAAACCAAGCAGTAAACAACCTAGAAGGGGCAGTACTTACAGGGCACCTAGGGAAGGAAACCCTAGGCGCATGCAGCCCGAGTACTGAAGAAACACTCCCGGCTCACGCACCACCTAGAAGACAGACACCACACTCTAGGTGCAGTGCTGAAACAATCACCGGAGCCGGAGCACACGACCTCAGCCATTAGCATCAGCCTTAGAACTAGGGGTGGATAGCTGGCACAATGGGTCTGGGGCTCCCCCTTCCCCCTCCCGGGCAGGGGGGAGCTGCGCGGACAGCGGCGCGGCGACGTGTGATGTCATGATTGTTTGCTTGTTTATTTTAGAGGAGTTCTATCCACTTGTTCGGCTTGTGGTAGCAATTTTCACCAGAATAAGGGTTTGTTTTGGGACGCTTACCTTTCTGGGTGAAAACCCGGTAGATGGCAGACACAGAATGCTTCCAACCACACGGGGGTTTCTATAGGCCATTGCTCCCCTTGCCTCTTCTGAGGGGGCCAGGTTCTCGCTCGTGGTCCCCGGTAGGCCCATAGAACTCCATACACATGACTGATGCCAAAGTCTGACATTAGCATATCAGCCTCGTAAGCTCCGGGGAGCCCAAGAGCCCCCCTCCCCCCAGAAAAGATGATGCCGAAACCATGCCAACATGAAGAGGTTGATTTTCAGGCACCTGAACATGTGGCAAAGTCACAGAAAGGAAGCGGCATCAATAGTCCATTCTGTGGAGATGAAAACAAACTGGGACAGACCATCGGCCAGGACGTTGAACACTCCCTGAATGTGAATGGCATTGAAAGCCAAACCCCCGAGAACTCAGCAGATGAGCTGCTCAAAGAGACCAGCTCCAGAGAGACAGGGGACTGCAGAGAATTTCCCCAATTGAGACAAGGAGCCATGAAGGAACAGTCTGAAAGAAGCCAGATCACAGAACTTGGAAGAATCTAAACTCTACACAGCCGCAGACTTCCGAACCACACTGTGAGCTCAACAAAGGGCTGGAGAACAACCACCATGGCCAGACTGGTAAGTACAAAACCTCAAACGAGAGCCCAGGCATCAGTAAGAGAACATCTGTAAGATGCCGAGCCAAGGTGGAAGAAGTTGCCAGGGAATCAAACCCAGAAAAACTCGTAAGAAGCTGGCAATGCAACAACCAGCGCAGGGAACCTGGAGTCCACACCCAGCAATCGCGAGAGTGGCTAAAGGTACTGCCCCAAAAAAACAGAACCGCTTCCGAAGCCAAACCCTGCTCAGAAAAAACAAGGATGGCGAAGTTCAGAATCTTGCACAACTGCTCAAGCAACCGTCAAGTCACCCAGCGCCTGCTCAACACCAAGAAACAGCAGCACTGCAGCCAGAGGCAAGCTGCTGGAGGCAGGGAAATCGACATTGACCATGAGTCCCAAACTAAGTCCAACCAAGTCCAAACTTGGGACAGTACCATCAGGGACTTCTGTCAGTTCACCCGAAATCTGAATCCGGAAAGCTGAGAAAGAAGCAGATCCCTGGTCAGCAGACATGTGGACCGTCTAGGAGCCCACACCAGCCTCATCGAGGTAGGTTAACACCCAAACACCCAGAACCTAAAACGACAAAGGAGAGGGGAAGAGGGCCTGCCCAGAATTGCCCAAACACCTCCAAGGGAGGTAGGACCAGTCAATGCCACAGCAGACCTCAAGAAACAACCCAAAAAACCCATGAGTCATGGGACCAAGTGAGCCTCTCCCCAACTGCCCCATCAAGGGGGTGACCTATAAAAGAGCCGGTGTAAACCCCCACAAGCTAGCCTTCTGAACAGCCAGAGCATGGTGAAGACTAGAAGATGAAGAAACAGCTGCAGGAAGCACATGTAATGAGGCATTTGGTCAAAGGATGACCTACCTTAACCAACAGCAGATGAAGCCCTGGGTCAAACTGCCATGGGAAATGAGGATGACCCCCACGAACACACAGTAAGTCAGAACCAAAAAGCAGTGGCCGCAGAAGACAGGCACTGGAAATAATGTCCTCAGGAAACAGGAGTGAGGAAAAGGGAGAAGCAGAGATAAGAACCAGGACTCACGCCAAGTCTAAGGATCAGGCCAGCATGGCCTGTCAACATATGAAATAGGAGGCAAAAAATGCAGACTGCCTCCTGAAGGATTGTAGCATACAGCTTAAGGAGAGTCGCTAATGTAGAAATGCAGAAGCGGCAGAAACCTGAAATCCTGTAAATGGAACTCACCGAGCTCCCAATGTCCTACATAAGCCAATCACAATGAAGCTTAAGGAGGCTCAAAAAGTGCATGACGGAACCCCTAGTGTGAGCAGGCATGAAGGCCATCTGTAACTAACATAGCCGACAACTGAGAGACTTGAGAATGCAGCTGCATGAGACCAACATCACGGGAGAGAGCAAAAGTAAAGAGGCATGCACTGAGAGGCTCCAAAGCTTCACCCAGAAACACCTGCAACACAGGAGACACCTCTCGCCATAACAAGTGTGTAGGAATGACAGAAACCGTGCCAAACCCCAAGGGTAAACAAAAGAGACTCTGCTAGCCAGGATAACTCTGGAACCTCAGAATGCACCCCAAATTGGGAGAAGAATCAAACTCAAAGAAGACCGGGTCCATCACAGATGCAGAGGTTGTACAGGAGGTACCCACAAAGGGCCTCCCGAGCTCCAACTGGGTGGACTCGTGAGGAAGAAAATATTCAGAAACACGAAACCGAAGAGTCAAAAGGTCCTCGGAAACGAACCAGGTCAAAGCAGCACCAAAAGACCCAAAACTGACTTCCCCAAGCCCTGGAAACTGCAGAAGAGGGTCCCAGAGCAACGCCAATGTCCACACCCACTGCCCAGAATAGAAAAGCGAAGTCCAAGCCTCAGAAGAGGTGGCCAGCTAGAGGGACCCAGAAGCCTCTGCGAGACCAATACACTTAACTGGCTCTGTGCCCAAGTTGGAAGGGGCAAACCCTGTATTCACCCCAGCCACATCCTGAGCTAAACCCCAACCTGAACCTGAAACACTCAGATGCCTCAGGGCTGGAAGCAGGGAGTGAAGAAGGGTACACCATGCCTGCCAGAGGAGGAGGAGGAAGTACAGATGGAACCATGGTCGAGGCAACCAACACAAACCAACCCTAACACTAAGCGGAGCAAATCCAGGGCAATCAATCAAGCACAGAACTTAGACCGCTGCAGCACAAATACAAAGTGGTCACTGCCAAATACCCTTGAACATCATTAGGAGGGTGGATAAGGAGAACATCGTGTGGGGAGCAGGTCACGGATTGTATGGGACCCAACAGGCAGCATGGCGGAAGCAGAAAATCTGAATGTTGCCTGGTGGCATAGATGATGGACAATCCTCATATGCACACAAAGCCAGAGCAGGCCCAGCAGAGGTATCCATAGCACCACCAAGCCCACAGGAGTTTTCCAGGGCCCTGCAGGGTTAGTGTTCCCTGCAGGTATGCCCAGTTACTGGAAACTCTATGTCAGTAACAACTTTATAGTTGTATAGGCACTATGGATACCTGATTCCAACGAAAAGGGAAAGACTGTAGCGAGTAAATATTATACTCGCTCTAATCTCTCATTATCTTAATTGACATAACTAATTAGCACTAATTACAGAAGCTAAAATCCTTTCCGCAATTACAGGTAATACTCTTTTCATTCTGTTGGAGGGAGCTGAGGTGTAGTCACCATATATAAGCAAGCTTGAAGTGAATAGCCAACAGTACAATTTCCACAGTCAAGAATGTAGCACTCGGTGTATGTAGTTCTAATCGACCCCAAGACGCTACAGCTTCGACACAGAACAGACAGCAGACTAGCGCCGCATCGAGCTACAACGCTCTCCCACATAGAGCTCCGCGACTCCGGCCTCACTCAGCTCTGCTCTGCTCCAAGCTCCGTCTCAACGTCTATGACACTGCTGTATCCAAGACTACTAAATAAATATGAAAACCCACTAAACACTGTGTATCTAATCTACTCAACAATGTAACATAATCGTATGTTACAAGACAAAAAAGGGGATCACTCGCACCCAGACATTAGGTAAAAACCCAAAAAGTCAAAAGAAGTACAAAGAAAACCCTTAAATGAAAAGTAGCACCAATGAAGTAAAACAGCCCCAAAAGGACTGAAAAGCAAAAACTAAGACTGCTACTCTCAAGTACCAGGCTGTGGAGCACGAATAAACAGGTAGAATCATAGTCCCAACTAGGCACATAAGCTGGAACGACTACCTCGGTGTGCTGGGTAGGTCGCGAGAACCACAGTGCACCCCACCAGCCAAAGATCACTACCGACCCCAGGAAAGATACAGTCCAAGACAACTGGCTTACCTGACAGGTAAGGGTCACCTCAAGCAAGGAGATCCCCTAAGGGAGTGAACCCTGAACACACCAGGGAAGAATACCCGGACAGCATAAGGGCAGCACTTGAGGAACACACACAGGGAAGGTAACCCTGAGCACATGCAGCTCTAAGCACACGAAACTCCTGGCTCACACTGCACAACTGTGCACAGGAAAAGCCTCAAAGGCAAATAACTACTTAGCTGATGACAGGAAAACAGAGCCAGAGCGAGCTGAGAGGATTACCAGGCACATACTCATCGGCATAAGAACTGGTATTGGAGCAGCCTGCTGACCCAGTCTGCCTCCCTCCTCCCCCCATACAAGCGATAGATGTGGGATGAACTAGTGCACAATAGTTTCACAATTTTTCTATGTTTGTTTACATAGTTGGGGAGTTCTTTTGGTTGTTTTGAGGCTGCAGTTCTGTTTATAACCAGCCAGTGGTGTGTTTTGTTTTGTTGACTTTCTGGGGTCCCGGAGCTCACCAAGTCACTACTACCTCACCAACCCAACCTCCAGAGGCCAATGCCAACAGAAAGAGAGCCCTGGAAAAAACAATCTTGAACCGAAGGGGCCACCACCACAATCCCAAGGTGGTGGCAAACATGAATAAATTTACATAAAAATTTTCATAGCACCACTGCTCCCTGTGCCTATCTGAGGGGGCCAGGTTCTGGCTCATGGTTCCCGGTAGGCCAATGACAACTCCATGAATGATGGCACCTAGTAGTCTGGCATTATATCAGTATAGTAGCTTCAGGGAGCCTCAAGAGCTTCCCCATAAAAAAGACTTTTTGACAGAGTCCCTCATAAAAGGTAGTTCTAGAAACTGGAACATAATGAAGGTGTGACAGAGAATTCTGTCATGGATGAATAATTTTCTGACAGAAAAATGAGGGCAATAATTAAGAGGCAATGTATCATACTGGAGAAATGTTACTAGTGGAGTACCTCAGTTCAGCTCTAGCACCACTAATGTTCACGAGAAAAAGTGCATAAGAAAATATAGTATATATACAATGTTCACTGTATATATAAATGAGGGGCAAAACACTACTAAAAATACAAAGAATACAGAATATACTAAAAATACAGAATGATATTTTTATTGTAAAACTCTTATGTTTGCAGATGATGCTAAGCTACTAGGGAAAATAAGAAACTTGGATGAGTTTCATGCCCTTCAAGAAGAGCTGGACAAAATAAGTGTATGGAGCAACACTTGGCAAATTTATTCCCTTATTAACATTTATAAATGCCATGTTATGGAATGTGGAATATGAAAAAATAGGCCACACATACCCTAGAAATTATTTGAAAAAGCTATAAAGAATTCTGAAAAAGAAAAAGATCTAGGAGTGCTTCTCGATAGAAAACCGTCCCCCGAGGACTACATAAAGAACACTGTGCAAGGAGCATATGCTACACTTTCCAACTTTAAAATAGGTTTTAGGTATTGTACATCGATGATGAAATAATAAAGAAATTGTTCTCTGACAAGTTGGAATATGCTGTGGCTGTAATGGTGATCATATCTCAAGAAGCACATCAATAAACTGGAAAAGGTACAATGACATGCAACCAAATGACTCCCAGAACTGAACAACAAGAGCTAATAAGGAGAAGTTAAAGATACCAAAGATTGAAGATAGAAGCAAAAAAAACAAGCATTGAATGTAATGGAATGCCATTTTCTGGGTGAATCCCGGAGGCTCCTTGGAGCTATCCAGGCTGAATGGATATGTATATCTTTCTGGCATCAGTCAGTGCATGGCCCCCTCTAGAGAGGCACGAGGAGCAATAGCCTATAGAGGCTCCCCTGTGGTTGGGAGCATTCTGTCTGCTATCGACCGGGACAGGCACCCAGAAAGGCCAGCGCCCCAAAACAAACCCCTCTTTTGGTAAACTATTGCGACCGAAGGCCGAAGAAGCACAAGTTGTTAAACACGTGGGACAAAATTTTACTGAAGCGACCATACGAGTCATAAATACTCACACTCCGCCCAAGTAAAACAGAAACAAGCAACACTTAGTGGGCCAGCCAGAGGCTTAGGGCCCGCACAGGAATATTCCTGCGCAAAAAAAAAAAAAAAAGTCATCATGTCGCTGTGCCGCTGTCTGCGCAACCAACCCACCCCCCTCCCTGGGAGGAGGGGAAGGGGGAGCCCCAGACCCACCTGCTGGCGACCCAACTTTCAGTTCGTAGGCTGGAAGTCAAAAAGCATGAAAAACACCGCCGACCAGGAGGGAGGGATGCCGGTTAGCCTCTGGGACTCGCCGAGAAAATGGCGTTTCATTACATTCAACGATGGTTTTTTGGGGAAGAGCCCCGTCAGCTCCCCAGAGCTACCTCACCACAGATAAGGAAAAGAGGGAAGGATACAAGAGGCGGACGCCACGTGCCCTAACATAAAAACAAGACCACAGACGAAACGAAAAGACCTTGCAGATGACCCGGGAGATCCGAACACCAAAACAGGAAGGAGAGAAGGAAGGAAACCCAGGCAAATCAAAACGCGTCCATGGCCCCAGAGGCCAAGACGTGCAGAGAACAGCGAAGAGCTGCAACCAAACAACAAAGGAAGCACCCCCGGCTTGACCAACCAAGCAGCAACCCAAGGACCCCTCCGGAAAGCAGCAGACCCAAACATCATCCGAAAAGAAGGAAACTGCATCAAATGAACAACCTATCATGAGGACCAAACAAGGCAGAGAAACATGGGCGCCGGAAGAGAGTCGGAAACTCCCCGACCCACCCCTAGAGGTAAACACCAACAGATGGAGACCTGAAAAACAAAACAAAAACACACCAGAACCGAAAGGATTACGACAAACTGAGGAGATGAAAGAAAATGACCACCCTGGCCAACGACCAGGATGACACCAGAAGAGCAAGAACAGGCCGGAGGTGAAACAACGCCCAAGACAGTACGTAGAATGGAGCAGAAGGAACAGCAACACCGAAGGCAAGCTGCAGCAGCTCTGCCAGCACCACCCAAGATGAGGCGACAGTACACAGCACCAGACGGCGGTCACGGAACAGCCCGGAAGGGAAAGACAAGACAACCCTATCAGAGACCGAAGAACCCTGCGCAGTGATAGGAAAACTGGAAGGACCGCCAGGAAAACTACACACTGCTGCCGAGACGAAGCACGCAGGGGGAAACCAACAACGAAACCACCAGTGCCCACACAAGCGATGAGAACTCGAGACAAAAACCCAAGACGCGAAGACTTGAGGGGAAGAACGAACCAGCCTTGAACAGGGCTGGACCAATTCGCAAAAAGAGGCAGAGCCACGGTAAGCCCCTCAGGATCGGAAAACCAGTAAAGCAGCGCCCCCTAACCAAGGCTGGCAAAACCAGAAGGAATGGCCACCAGGGAACCAGGAACCCAACCCCGGCGAGCCGAAAAAGAACCAACCCAAGTGAGCAGACACCCCCCGTCGGGAGGAACCTCCCCCAGAACCCCTGAAGGACCAACAACACTAAAGATCCAGGGCCCAGGCAGAGGCCAACGAGGAAAACTAGCACCACGAACTAAAGCGCGAGACACGAAGCGAAAAACAGCGACCCCGCAACCCAAAGAAGCAGTGCACCCAGCTCCAGCAGAGAATACCTTTACGGGAGATGGGACAAGTGTGGATAGCTTCCTTAGCGGCAGCATCCACATGCTCATTTAAAGAGACACCAACATGGCTGGGAACCCAGCAAAACTCTACCAACTTAAATTTACTGGAGATAAGAAACAGCCAACGTTGAATCTCGTTGACCAAGAATCTCGGGGTCTTTAGTGTCCCCGCAGCCCAGTCCTCGACCAGGCCTCCACCCCAGAAAGCAGCCCGTGACAGCTGACTAGCACCCAGGTACCTATTTTACTGCTGTGTAACAGGGGCATAGGGTGAAAGAAACTCTGCCCATTGTTTCTCGCCGGCGCTCGGGATCGATCCCGGGACCACAGGATCACAAGTCCAGTGTGATGTCCGCTCGGCCGACCGGCTCCCTGGAGCCGGTCCGGGTAGAGTCAGCCAGTCGGAGTCCACCCGACCAGGTGGAGTCAGCCTAGTACATCAAAGACACACTCATCTGTACTGAGCTGCTAAACACCTCAAATGATATGGTGGAAGTGCTAATAATCTAAATAGAGATCTTAAATGTAGTTATTGTCCTTGTATATAAATCACTGGAGGCAAATCATCAGCAGTTTAAAGACGAAATAATGAAAATAGAACACTGCTTGGAAAACCTCACAAATCCAGCCCCAAACATCATCCTGCTTGGGAACTTCAACCTACGGCACCTGAAATGGAAGACCATAGCTGATACAGTTGTATTAGAGATAATTCTGGGAAGTAGCCTAAATGAACAGTCACATGCAAATGACCTGCTACAGATGTGCTACAGATTTGCCTTAAACCAGCAAATAGTAGAACCAACTAGGAAGGAGAACATGCTGGACATCATTTTCACTAATAATGATGAATTGATCAGGAACATAATGATTACAAATACTGTACCTGTTACTCAGATCACAACTTAATTGAAGTTCTGACAAGCATGGGGAATAGACCTTCAAAACCAGTCCTGATTCCCAGTGACTGGTTTTGAGAGATTAAAATTAAGAGATTTTGGTTTTTTATTAAAGTGGAGATTTCAGCAAATTCACTTTAATAATAAACAGATAAACTGGGAGCAAATAAACCAAGACTTCACAGAAATAAGCTGGGAAGAACAGCTAGAAAATGCAAACATGAACCAGTGCCTGGAAAAAATAAGCTCAGTAGCACTAGAAATATGCTCAAACTGTATACCCCTAAGAAAAAAGCGGAAGAGAGGTGCAGATTGGAACGGGAACGTCGTTCCCTCTATAGGCAAAGAAAACAAACCGCGGAACAACTTGAGAGTCGCACCTTATCTCAAGAACAGTAAAGAAGGTTAGGTAGAGAAATAGAAACAATTGAACTAAAGCTACAGGAATCATACAAAACCCAGACAAAAGCAAAAGGCCATCAGTGAAATAGAGAGAAATCCGAAATATTTTTACTCCTATGCAAAATCAAGATAAAAAACCACATCTAGTATCGGGCCCCTGCGAAAGGGAGATGCAACTTTCACAGATGACAACAAAGAAATGAGCGAAATACTGAGGAATCAGTACGACTGTTTTCAGTGAGCCACTAAACACACTGAAGATTGATAACCCAAATGAATTTTTCATGGATATGATACAAACATCAAATCATATATCAGATGTCACCCTATTCCCACTGGATTTTGAAGAAGCCATAGACAGTATACCTATGCACTCTGCACCAGGCCCTGATTCTTGGAACTCCATATTCATCAAGAACTGTAAAAAACCATTATCGCAGGCCCTTCACATTCTTTGAAGACAAAGCCTAGATACTGGCTTTATCCCTAACATACTAAAAACAGTAGAGATAGCACCACTCCATAAAGGAGGAAATAAGGCAGAGGCAAAAAATTACAGACTGATAGCACTAACATCACACATAAGAACTTTGAGAGAGTGCTAAGAAGTAAGATCACAAAATACATGGAATCACAACATCTCCATAACCCCAGACAATATGGTTTCAGAACAGGGCACTCTTGCTGATCACAATTGCTGGACCACTATGACATGGCACTAGATGGCATGGAAGACAAACAAAACGCTGATGTAATTTACACAGATTTTGCAGAAGCCTTCGACAAATGTGACCATGGTGTTATTGCACATAAAATGCATTCAAAAGGAATTACTGGAAAAATAGGCAGATGGATCTACAATTTCCTGACTAACAGAACCCAATGTGTAATAGTCAACAAAATAAAATCCAGCCCATCAACCGTGAAGAGCTCAGTCCCCCAGGGTACTGTGCTTGCTCCAGTACTTTTTCTCATCCTCATATCGGACATAGACAAGAACACAACCTACAGTACTGTATCATCCTTTGCAGATGACACTAGGATTTTTATGGGAATAGACAACATGGAGAACACGGCAAACCTCCAATCAGATGTAAATCAGGTCTTTCTACAGCCTTCAGAAAATAATATGATGTTTAACGAAGGTAAGTTCCAGCTTATGCCCTACAGAAAAAATGAAATTGTAAAAACGGAAACCACGTACAAAACGCAGTCAAATCATACCATAGAACGAAAAGGCAATGTAAAGGATCTGGGTGTACTCATGTCGGAAGACCTTACCTTTAAAGAACACAATAAAGTAACAGTCACAACTTCAAGAAAAATTGACAGGTTGGATAACAACCAGAGATGCTATACCGACGATGATACTTTTCAAGACACATCTGGAGAGCGTGCAGAGATCCTTTACTGCTTGATTCCACACGGTAAAGCATCTAAACTATTGGGACCGACTAAAGAGCCTAAATCTGTATTCTCTTGAGCGCAGGCGGGAGAGATACATAATAATTTACACATGGAAAATAGTAGAGGGGCTGGTCCCAAACCAGCACACAGAAATAACATCACATGAAACCAGAAGGCATGGCAGGATGTGCAGAATACCCCCATTGAAAAGCAGAGGTGCAACAGGTACTCTGAGGGAGAACTCTATCAACATCAGAGGCCCGAGGCTGTTCAACACACTTCCACTTCACATAAGGGGCATAACTGGCCGAACCCTCACAGTGTTCAAGAGAGAACTTGACAAACACCTCCAAAGGATACCTGATCAACCAGGCTGTGACTCATACGTCAGGCTGCGAGCAGCCGCGTCCAACAGCCTGGTTGACCAGTCCAGCAACAAGGAGGCTTGGTCGACAACTGGGCCACGATGTCGCTAAGCCCTGAAATCACCTCAAGGTAACCCTCAAGGTAACCTCAAGGTAACCTCCCAAGCCCTGGAAGCTAGCCATGATAGCCCTGGGGCAGTGCCATATGCCACACCCAATCCGTAAAACAGAAAGGTGTCATTCCAAAGAGAAACAATTGGAGCTGGTGAGCACTTGTGAAATTGAAGCTTCACATCCCCAGCAGGAAGAGATGGATCAAGTGCCTCCACTGTCAAAGTGGATGGGGCCACCCCAGAGAAGGCCAAGTTACACATTGCCCTGACTCTAAAACCCTAAGATGCTTTGGAGCCAGAAACAGAGGGGTAGACCAGAAGGAGGGTGAACCACACTGCAAGAGAACGGAAGTGGAAGGGTAGATTTAGCCCAGGTGAAGTTCATTAACACCTCCAATTCTAGGTCTTTAAAACACCATAGGGACCAATTCCATGGTATTCAAACACCATGTAGAGAACCCAAAATATGGTTAGACCTTGCCCTGTAAAGCAGCAGCTGTCTGATAATCTTCTTGATGAGATGCAAGCTCAGACAGAATGGAAACCCAGTGTGTATACTTTGCAGGACTCTGAATTGGATCAGTGTCATTGACCCTAGAGTCTGCATAGCAGAGGCAGAAAGAATGATCATCAGGCAGTATCAGGGCCAATGACCACTCTTCAAACTCAATCATGACAAATGTAGACTCAATGAGTCGATCCATAATGAGCCACACCACATACCCAAATGGGAATTACAGGGCCTGTAGATGACTAGTCGAACAGGACATCCAGGCGCTAGGGATGCTCACCAAAAGAACACACATCAAATGGAGCCTACAACTGCTTGGCTACAAAGAGTGTCTGCAGCATGCTGTATAAAACAAGCACATGTACCGTAGCAAACCCTACACAACCTATACGATGCTCACCCCAGCCAAAGAACTACACAGAGGAGTCAAGGACTAGTGTACTCTCCAAGGCGAGGCACCCGAGTGATCACGCCTCAGAGGGATGAACTCCCAAACACACCAGAACATCTGAGATGTTAGCACAGGGGCAATGCTAAATGAACACCCAAGGATAGGTCACCCTAAGCACATGCAACTCGAAGTCCACACAAAACTACTAGGAAAGAAAATGCATGAGAAGCAATACTAAAAAAGAAAAGAATGATACAAGTAAATGGAATTGAGCTAGTTCAGAGTGAACCAATTGTCTGGAATGAATCATTTGTAGAGTCATTTGGCTGTTTCTATACTTTGTTTTCTATGAATGTTGTAGTTGTCTGTAAAGCATCACTGGTTTTCTGGATGCTTTCCCAGTGAGGGCGACGATAATTATTCCCTACTTCCAGCACCTATAATTGGGACCAGGTTCTACCTCTGGTTCCCCCAGTATGCCAAACAGGATCTATAACTGATGTGATCCAGTAGTGGGGAACCTTCTCAGTGAGACAACTTCAAAGAGCCACCAAGCAGCTCCTCCTAAAAAAAACAGCGTTGAATGTAATGAAACGCCATTTTCTGGGTGAGTCCCGGAGACTCCTTGGAGCTATCCCAGGCTGATATGCTAATGTCAGACTTCGGCATCAGTCATGTGTATGGAGTTCTTAGGCCTACCGGTTCGTATCCTGGCTGTGAAGGATTGACTGGGTACCAATTCTTAACTGTAGCCTCTGTTCACCCAGCAGTGAATGGGTACCTAGCTGGTAAACGGTGGGTCGTATTCCGAGGAAAATTAGGATTAAGGACCTGCCCAAACTGCTATGCGTGCTAGTGTCTTTACAAGAATGTAAAAACTCTTATATTCTTGTATACATCTCTTACATACAGTCATACATAATGACAGTATATATTAAAAAAAAAATCTTAATACAGGAGGAAGAAAGGGGTAGCTATCATAATCCAAAATCCATCAAATGGCACCTACCCCTCCCCCCTTCCTTTCATAGATTACTACCTCAGGCAGTGTAATGCAATTCTAAAAGGACTCACCAGACTGCAAATCATCAAGACACAAAATACAGTCTCATGAAACCAATAGGGGGACATAATGCCCAAACAGATCATTGAATCACCTCTGAAGTCCTACCTCAAAAAGCCAAGCACAGGAAGGCAAAGTAAGGCCTGCCAAGACCTGATTCAAATCACACTGCCTTGTATAGTGTTTTACAGGTCTCCAAGTTGCTCACGGGCATAAAATAAAAATGGGATACAAATCCTGCTAAAGCACAACCTGGTGGGTACAATAGATGTTCGCAGCTGTGCATTGGATGCTGTACATTGGATGCACAGCTGCAAACACCTACATTCTTGGACCAAGAACCAGACAACCATGAATGCATTGATTTCTCCGAGAACATAAACCGGTGATGTGAACACCAGCACTGCTGGTATACAAAAGACCTGGGGCCAGATTCATGAAGCAGTTATGCGAGTACTTACAAACATGTACAGCTTTCCTCAATCTTTAATGGCTTTGGTTACATTTATTAAACAGTTTACAAGCATGAAAACTTCCCAATCAGCTGTTGTTATTGTTATAAACAGCCTCCTGATGCTTCGGAGCTCATTAACTGTTTAATAATTGTAAGCCGCCAAATTATTAAAAACAAAGTGCTAAAGATTAAGAAAAGATGTACAGGTTCGTATGTGCTTGCATAACTGCTTCGTGAATCTGGCCCGAGATATTCTGGAACAGACTAACAAACTTAACATCATGACACAGATGGAGCTACCAAGTGAGCATGCAACAAAGATGAAGTTGAACTATACCTAGGTATCCCCAGCTCTGTATTATTATGACTATATTGCTCCAAATATTCAGGTATGATAAGAGAGACGGCACAAACTTTCAAAGGTCTGAAAGCATTAGTATAAAACTTTATACTTGTTTAGATCTGACACACGCCGAAACTACGACATTGGTACAACGTTCGAACAAGTTCTAACCCCTCCTAACCAGTTATAACAACCAATATAGCAAGTTGTAACAACGTTCTAATACAACATAAACACGTTAAGCCAAGATGTAACAACTTTATTACAAGTTGTAACAAGAGGAAAGTAGAGACAGTTTCGGTTTGTGTTTCCAAGGTTTAGATCTGACACCTGGACAACACAACTTCTACCAGACAATGTGTAAGTGACTACCAAGATCAGGTTAACCTACAGTTACATGTGGTAGGTGGCTGCAGGTGACGAATCTCCCAACCCCGAGTACTCCAGGTATAAACTTTATGAGGAAGACCTGGATCATTACATTACTAAATATCCAATCATTAGATCCTTCATATCTGCTAGCATGAAGTACAGTACTGGAGCTTTCCAAATAATTTTATTCACTCATGTTCTTGAGGATATCCTCATAATGCATCCAAACTTTGTCTGTGCAGGCAACTGATCACATGTCCCTGCATGAATAAGCACACTGTAAAACACTGTATTTTAGTATCACATAAGGAGTTCCTAACTCAAACTGTTACCCAACATATAGTCTAGGGTAGCTGCATTTATATAGATATACATAAGCTAAAAAACAACCAACTAACATACTCCAATATATTCTACTATTGGAGCCAAACACACACACTAAATAACAGTCAGGGAATATGCATGCTGGCATGAGCAAGATGTTGTTTTAGATTCTGCTGCTCGGAACAACAAGTTCCAAGCAGCACGAGCTATGGCGAGCCCGTAGTGGACTTTACAAGTCAGTGATTTTGCTTTCAAATGGCAGTTGGAGGGGGTTGATTAGACAACCTAAGAGGTATCTCAACCGTTGAAATGTGCATAATAACAGATAATGCTCGCCTGGTGTGTGCCTCACATCATACAATGTTTTAGGTACTGTACTTTGATGTTTTTAAACTCCCACTGGTACACAAGTCTTCCAATAAACATCATTGTTCCTATATTTAGAGCATAGCTTTTTAGCAATATAGAAAGACAAAACACTGTTTTGAGTACAATTTTCTGTGTGCATACAGATAGTGTTTTGTGTAACCCTTGTGCAATGCAAGTGTTAGTAATAGCCTTCATTTGGCAATCAACAGTGATGCCAAGCAAGTGCGTAGAAGGTCTCAAGTTTATGGATCAACTTTTTTTTTCTTCAGTGCTTCCATTACCACATTATGATCCCTCACGAGATGCTTGAAAATATGTTGTCTTACATTGTCGAGCCTGGCCTCAGGCAGGGGCTTGGGAAGTAGAACAACTCCCAGAATCCTCTCCAGGTATGTCTAGGTATGTTGTCCCTGACTTCATTCTGGATCTAATATCCAAAGTGGGACCTTACAAGACAACAAAGCTGAATGTATGAGATCAAAGAGTTGAAAACATCTTTTGAACAAAATGATTATTACAGCTTTAGCAGTTACCTCCTGTTATAGGGTAGGAGAAAGCATCTAGATCAAATTAGTATCCATTTAATTTCTGTATTATAATAGAAAATAGGATATTTTTTGTAATACTGTATATCACCCAAGGATAGATAACGGAGGTACATTGTATAGCCTTTGAAATCATTTATTTGATAACATTCATACCTAATAGTAAAAGTTTGTATGTTACAGTACATATAAACAGTGCTTCTTCGTCTCCGGCACAGTGGGTCAGCCTCCCTGCCTTTGGCCACATGGGAGGGGAGTAGTGCACGCTGCGTGACACCTTAAGGCCAAGGACACATTACAGTATGGTATACCAAATTTTTTATTTATTTCTCTATGCTTACTATTATTTCCTTTTTAATCAGGAAGCGTCAGCAGCGGGCACTACCCCTGAACCACTGGCCTGCTGGTATACTGAGGGACCATGGCGGGCAGCCGTGACACTGAGCGTTCACTAGGTCATTGCCCTGTTTTAGGAATGGGTCAGTGTCACGGGTAGTGGCTACAGCATTTTAGTAAATGCAACCAAGAATATCCTGTACCTGACACTATAAAATAATCTAGTTTGAGCTTTCAGATGAACCTTAAAACACAAATAGACCTACAGCTCACTGCAGAGTCCAACAAAACATCATGGTAATTAATATCATGAGGACTGGCTTTCCTTGTAGCCAAAATACTTACAATGCAACTTATGCATGACAATACAAAAGACAGTAATGTACATGTACTTCACACTCACATAGCAAAGAGGTTAGAATGGTTAAGTTAACTAAGTGAAATGAGAGTGAATGGAATGCTTCCAGGCACGAGACAAAGTGGGCAATGGACATTAATACAAAAACGGTCCTCATAGAAAATGGATTGTAGCTGAGAGCACAGGGCAGTTGGCAACAAATGACCTACAGGAGTATGGGTGATGGGATTATACCTTGCACTCAGTTTGATTTGCCCAGTTTGTAACGCCTGGAAACATAAGTAGCACTTATCTTTCGCCTCCGCAATAGATTTCTAATGTACAAGCACTCGACTCTTGCTCAAAATGAAATTAATGTAATCTTAGAAATGAGGCGGGGTATCTCAAAATGACCCAGCCTGCATAAATAAGGTGGCTAAACAATGAAAACAATAACTGGTTACATGAAAAAAAAATTCCTTAAAATGTGTAAGTAAGAATGCACCAATTTTGCAGACTTTCCTATACCGTCCTAAAGGGGAGAAAAAGTAGCGAGATTGTACTACATATACTATTACAAAACTGGAACAAATACACAGCAAAAATACACAGTATCTCTACAAGAATTATGAGAAAATTACGTATTTTGGTACAGGACGGTATTGGAGAGTATATCTAGGCAATACATTTACAGTTATTCATAAGAATTCAATACAGGAGGTTTATTCTTGCATCATTCACTACAGCGAACAGCGAGAAGAGACAGAAGAGAGCTTTAAGTTACATGGAGACAACTACGGTACACCTCAGCAGCTCAGAAAAATCAGGAAACGAGATGACGGCCCTTTAGCTGGCTACAGGAGTCAAAATAATGCTAACAGTTCATGAAAAGAGGGCAGGCTACTCTGCTTATTCTTTGTAGTTATACTTTTGTCAATGAAGAACATTGTTTCTCGTATACTGCAGTATTATCACTGTATACTTGTGGTCTAGCTACCTTGCACTACTCCTGCACTACCCATACAAACATGCGCACTCGACAGCTTCGGGTCTTTTGGGCCACCATTGGTGCACCACCTAGATCCGATGCTGCCCTTACACTACCGTACAAACCGTATGGAAAAGGACTTAACATTACCAAATGTTAAACGGATTGTAAAGAGTATTATTAGAATTTTCTATCCATACTAATAATATACAGTTACACAAGACCATCTATCTTTTTTTCCCATTTCAATTTTCAAGTCTTATCTATCCATATAAAAATAGACCTACTTCAAAGTTCCAGGTCCTTAAGTGTTCATTATCCAGTGTATCACAAGATCATCTGTGTGGTCTCATCTTTCCTACGTAATACCCTGCATCAATCGGGCAGCACCAAAAAGGCGCTGCCCCACCAACTGTGCCTTGCTGTGGATGGGCCGGGAGGCGCCACACCGTTGTTTTCCTACAACCATACCTACATCACAAACACTTGCAACTTTAGTTGGCTAAAGTGATGATGTAAATGTGGTCATCTGCCTCTCGGCCAGGTGTGGCCAGCCAAAGACCATAAAAGAATTCCATGGACAAGGGAAGGCCACACCCTCCGACTTCCACAAGATCAAGAACACAGTAACTCAAGCCAGTCAGAGACCAGCACATACACACATTACACAACCCATTAGAACACAACTGAACACAAACAAAAACAACAGAAACATCCAATCAATGTGCGTTGAAACAACAAACAGACATCTTGAGAGCCAGTTCGGTCTGACCATTACTTTTTCAATCTTGGTGCTGCTGCCGTCCAGAGTACGTATACTGGGTTGGATGGGGCCCACTGGGCAATGTGGCCCTATAGCCACGTCAAGGTGGGGGTGGACCGCCCAGTGGAGCGTGTGCAGGGCCGGGGGGCAGCCGGGCCTCACTGGCCACACTCCCCTATGCTACATGGATACAGAGGCTTGTACGGGTCGCCGCGGACCGCCTGGTGGACCGCACCAACCTGGGTGGTCACGCAAGGCGGGAGGGCCGCTAATCACGCTGAAGCCCACCTCGCCGGGGGTGACGCAAAGTACATCTGGCTCATTCGCCAATGAGGAACATGTGTGTATTTTTTAAAGAATGTTCAAACAGCAGAAACTTTATTAAAAGCCTACACATATAAGCAACACGAGTGTGACTATCACATACCAACCGTATACATGGTTCTGGGGCTCCCTGGTACTGGGAGGGTCCACTACCACTGTACCCACCTTCACCTCCCATGGCACCTTCTGTCTCGCACATTTAAAACTGGCTATAAAACATACTTTGTTACCTGCTGACCTTCCCATTCATTCATATTTACATTACAGTAGTACTTCATATTGTATACAAGAAGATTAATGCATCACAAGCTCCTCCAGTTAAGTGAATATGCTTGGACCCTTAACACAGAAACTGGTCCAGTTGTCAGGTGTAATATGGCTGAGTGTGCTCACAGAAGTGTGACCATGGATGGATGGGGTTGGGCAACTGCGTGGACAGGTGGATATCAAGATGGCGTAGCGCTATGGGTCATGAGAGCGTCACCCATGGGCGAGTGGTGGGCGTGGGTAGCGGCAGTGTGGTGTGTGGAGTGGCCGTGGGTGGCTACCCGCCCCGGCTCTCGTATACTATGGGCTGGGCGGGCCCCGCTGTTCCCGCTCAGCTGCAGGACGGGCCCCGCTGGTCCCGCTCGGCTGCAGGGCGTATGGCAGCGGCCCGCTGCCTGCACACTGGGCTGACAGCTCTGATCACTGTTGCCTGAGGTGGGCCACATGCAGCCCATGTGGCCTACATATGACAATGTGGTTAGGCCCAAAAAAAGAGCCACATGCAGCCCGATCGCGGCTGGTGACCCGGAGTTACACGGCCTGCACTGTGTGTCTGAAGGATGGGTGGGCCGCGGGAGGTAGTGTGGGGGGGCGGGGGAGGGCAGCCTGGCACCTAGGTTGGTCACCACTGATACTTCAGGAGGATTAGCAGAAAGGCCAACCAGGCCACCCCACCACGCCGGCCCGGACTCCACAACCCGCTAACCGCCCACGCGTCTTATTGCTGCTGAAACGAAACAAAGCAACAACAAATTAGTTAACATGAAAAAAGAATTACAAACTGTAGTGCAGTATGGTACATAGTGGTATTTGTAAAAGTCCTTGTGATCAGACTTTCACTTCACGATTAACTACGCAACACAACATACAGTACTCTTAATCAAATCAAGAGGAATTGGCCATGCAAATATCTGGATGCATTACCAAGAACAATTATTAACGGGAAGTTAGTACAGTACAAAGACCATTTCAACAATATAGGTTAAAAATAAAACAAGCAAACAGTTCAATGGAATAAAAAGTTATAGTTTCATGCTGAGAAAACAACTTTTACAAGAGTGATTTACAAAGTGTAATCTCTATTTCTCATGTGAGGAAAGCTATATCAGCAGGTAGACAACAATATCCAGACAAGACATTACTTGGAAGATTGCACACAGGGCCATGCGACAAAACTATGACTACATGGAGGAACGATGACAACATCTAGGTCTACCACACCACAGGAACACTAGTGTCTTGTGGAGCTGTAGGTTAATTCGACAATGTAGCTACCAACATACAAGTCACTGAGCTGTAGGGGTAAGCTGCACAGAGCAAAACTAATACATTACTAATTTGCTCATGCAATGCGCAAGCTTCGCTACAAACAAAAATTTGTTTCTCGTATAGGAAACATGTTACTTCCACAGAACACTGAACTAACTATACTACACTAATGACTGACCCTCATTACTGTGGTCAAATACATTCTGAGGAAAAACGAGCCAGAAGTCACGAAATATTATAAACTAACTTTAGGGTGTGGGTGGAGGGCGGGCTGGGCGTGGGCGGATGTATATGTGCCGCCTACACATCAGGCGACTCCGGATGGAGGTCGTAGCCCATGCCCTGGCAAGGAACACCCACTGGTCATTATATATTTAGGGACAGGGACAGGTCAGTTAATCCTCTCCAACAGGAACAACACAAACCTCATTAGACCAATTTTCTATACATAATAAATACTGATTTTGTAAATGCAGTAATTACTTTTCAACTAGATGTGATGTGATTTTACTCCGATACTTTAGAAATAAACAGCTATCAGAAAATTTTCATTGCACCCAAGTTCAAACTTCCTAAACATACATTCCCGAAAGTCTAATTAACTGTCAACTTACTTTGGTGTAACCATGCTTGTGTAACATTATATTACGGAATATACTTTATTGCTGTTGTGGTATCAAGTATGATGGATGATAAACTTTCCCACACTGACATAAAATAAAGCAAAATACAATTATAGTCAAATACAGATTTTTAAAAGTAGAGTGCAGTAACTGCAAACATCTTCATACAACTAATACACAGTATAATAAATCCCACACTTATGACAGATAAATGCAAATATGCACGATGCTTTAATTTAATTGAACAGCCATATACATCTTCAGATTTTACAAATTAAACCTGAACATGTCCTGATCATGGACTAAAGAGACCTTGAGGTGCCTAATGCAGTAATAATCATGAATTATTATTTATCCCTAGTTCATCATAATCGTCATTTAATATTTTTAATTCACAAAGCAGTCAAAAGGCAAAACAGATTGTTAAAACTTGGACAAAAGAAGCATGTGTGTGTGTACAGATATGCACATGATACACTTTACCCCCACAGAGGTGGTTTCGAGGGTCAATGTCCCCATGGCCCAGTTTCTGGCCAGGCCTCTTGATTGCTGGTCTGGTCAATCAGGCTGTTATATGCAGGTGCTCGCAGTCTGACACATGAATTATTACATCTTGTCAATTGCCATTTCTCAAGGTACTGTATGCACATATCTGAATTGCACATCTGTTATTCATTTCCTATTTGAAGCATATTCGACACAGCTTTGGAGCACCTCTCTAATAAGACAGGCTTCCTAAATCTTTGACATACAAGTGACGACCAGTGTTGTGTTACTGATGTAAAAAGAAAATTCCAAAAAGTTAACTAAGGCGATTATGAAAAAACAGATATAAAGTCAATCCAAGGATTTGATGATAAAGGAGGTGTTATTCTTGATCTACAGATAGTAGAGACGCCCAGGACTAAACAAGATGAATGTGCTGTGACTTTAGCCAAATGCCAGTTGAACTATGTTTCCTCTCAGGGCTAATCGACATTCTCTCTCCTCTCTGTGTTTACATAGCTTTCTCTATATGTCTCAGAAAATGATACAAAAAGATGAAAAACTGCTCAAAAACTCTAAAGAAAGCAAATCTCTAATTTTTTATTTCATCAAAATCGCAGGGGGTCACTGCAGGCGCTGATATTTCTTAAGAGAGGCAAAGTGGCCAATCCTGATCCACCTATGCCAGTTACAGCCCACCCTGTGTCATCTTGAAAAGTTGACTGAAGCTAGCCAAAGTGTCTAGTCTCATACCTTGGACAGACAAACACAGAAATTAGGAAGAGTTCAGAGGTAATAGACCAGACTAGTCCCAGAGCTGAAAGGCATGAGCTATGTTAGGCCCCGATAGGACCTGCCTCGTATGGGCCATTAGGAGCTGCCTCGTATGGGCCAATAGGCCTTCTGCAGTTGCCTTTGTTCTTATGTTCTTATGTTGAAAGACTATTTGAATTAAACCTCATGAAACGGGAAGACAGAAGAGTTAAGAGTGACCTTTACCTTGAGGTTACCTTGAGGTGCTTCCGGGGCTTAGCGTCCCCTCGGCCCGGTCATCGACCAGGCCTCCTGGTTGCTGGACTGTTCAATCAGGCTGTTGGACGCGGCTGCTCGCAGCCTGACATATGAGTCACAGCCTGGTTGATCAGGTATCCTTTGGAGGTGCTTATCCAGTTCTCTCTTGAACACTGTGAGGGGTTTGCCAGTTATGCCCCTTATGTGTAGCGGGAGCGTGTTGAACAGTCTCGGGCCCCTGATGTTGATAGTTCTCTCTTGAACACTGTGAGGGGTTTGCCAGTTATGTCCCTTATGTGTAGCGGGAGCGTGTTGAACAGTCTCGGGCCCCTGATGTTGATAGAGTTCTCTCTCAGAGTACCAGTTGCACCTCTGTTTTTCAACGGGGGTATTCTGCACATCCTGCCATGTCTTCTGGTCTCATGTGATGTTATTTCTGTATGCAGGTTTGGGACCAGCCCCTCTAATATTTTCCATGTGTAAATTATTATGTATCTCTCCCGCCTGTGCTCAAGGGAGTACAGATTTAGGCTCTTTAGTTGGTCCCAATAGTTTAGATGTTTTACCGAGTGGATTCTAGCAGTAAAGGATCTCTGCACGCTCTCCAGGTCAGCAATTTCTCCAGCTTTGAAAGGGGCTGTCATTGTGCAGCAGTACTCCACTCTAGAGAGCACAAGCGTTTTGAAAAGTATCATTATCGGTATAGCATCTCTAGTGTGAAAAGTTCTTGTTATCCAACCTGTCATTTTTTGTGCAGTTGTGATGGCCACTTTATTGTGTTCTTTAAAGGTAAGGTCTTCCGACATGAGTACACCCAAATCCTTTACATTGCCTTTTCGTGCTATGTTATGATTTGTCTGAGTTTTGTACGTGGTTTCCGTTTTTATATTTTCATTTTTTCCATAGCGCATGAGCTGGAACTTATCTTCGTTAAACACCATATTATTTTCTGTAGCCCATAGAAAGACCTGATCTACATCTGACTGGAGGTTTGCCATTTCCTCTATGTTGCGTACTCTCATGAAGATCCTGGTGTCATCTGCAAAGGATGATACAGTGCTATAGGTTGTGTTCTTGTCTATGTCCGATATGAGGATGAGAAAAAGTACTGGAGCAAGCACAGTACCCTGAGGGACTGAGCTCTTAACGGTTGATGGGCTGGATTTTATTTTGTTGACTATTACACATTGGGTTCTGTTGGTCAGGAAATTGTAGATCCATCTGCCTATTTTTCCAGTAATTCCTTTTGAGCACATTTTATGTGCAATAACACCATGGTCATATTTATCAAAAGCTTTTGCGAAATCTGTGTAAATTACATCAGCGTTTTGTTTGTCTTCCATAGCATCTAATGCCATATCATAGTGGTCCAGCAACTGCGACAGGCAAGAGCGCCCTGTTCTGAAACCATGTTGTCGGGGTTATGGAGATGCTGTGCTTCCATGTATTTTGTGAGCTTCTTCTTAGCACTCAAAAATTTTAATGATGTGCGATGTTAACGCTATCGGTCTGTAATTTTTTGCCTCTGCCTTATTTCCTCCTTTATGAAGTGGTGCTATCTCTGCTGTTTTTAGTATATCAGGAATAACACATGACCATCTACAAAATCCTAAGAGGAATTGACAGAGTAGATGAATGCAAATTATTTTAACCTGGATGGTACATGAACAAGAAAACATAGATGGAAATTGAGTACACAAATGAGCCTCAGGAAACTTAGAAAGAATTATTTCAATGTCAGAGTAATTAACAAAACGAAAGCACTAGGAAGTAATGTGGTGGAGGCAAACTCCATACACAGTTTCAAATGTAGATATAATACAGCCCAAAAGGCTCATGAACCTGTTCATCACTTCAGTAATCTTGAGGTTATCTTGAGATGATTTCGGGGCTTTTTAGTGTCCCCGCGGCCCGGTCCTCAACCAGGCCTCCACCCCCAGGAAGCAGCCCGTGACAGCTGACTAACACCCAGGTACCTATTTTACTGCTAGGTAACAGGGGCATAGGGTGAAAGAAACTCTGCCCATTGTTTCTCGCCGGCGCCTGGGATCGAACCCAGGACCACAGGATCACAAGTCCCGCGTGCTGTCCGCTCGGCCGACCGGCTCCATTTCGGGGCTTTTAGTGTCCCCGCGGCCCGGTCCTCGACCAGGCCTCCACCCCCAGGAAGCAGCCGTGACAGCTGACTAACACCCAGGTACCTATTTTACTGCTAGGTAACAGGGGCATAGGGTGAAAGAAACTCTGCCCATTGTTTCTCGCCGGCGCCCAGGATCGAACCCGGGACCACAGGATCACGCGTCCAGCGTTCTGTCCGCTCAGCCATCGGCTCCCGGTGGTGAAATAAACTTGTTGGCATCTCAAAGACTTCCATTTTATATATAGTACTGTATGTACTTTCTGTTACATTTGTTACCAAGTACTGTATACAGAACACTTTGTGCCTTGTCATAAATCTGCCCCTGCATCTTTCATTTCAATGAACAGCAAACTGAGAGTAAACTAATGTGAACATCTAGGTACCTCCTCAACCTTACATTATGCCGGAAACACCGTAATTAGTGGTTTTAAAATATATAATTACTGAACGTAGTTATTAACAACTTCAAGCTGAGGCTTTGTATATATTATAAATAAAATAATATTACATTATTATTATTATTACTGATAAAATCCACTGAGGCTGCGAGGCGACGCGAACCCGCGACCAAGGCATTGCCAGCCACATACTCTACCACTGTGCAACCGTTGACTTGTTAAAAGTCTTAGAACCATATTTCTACTGAAATCACAGGAAGTCTGGAGGCCTTTACTGAAGCCGGTCCAAGTTTTATGTAAGACCCCAAGCACTCGGGTGAAGGGTAAACTAGTTCAACACAACTTCAGATACAGAAAATCACACTAAATTATTAGTGTGTGTAAATTAGTGTAAATTAAGTTAGTGTGATTTTCTATGTGTTTATTATTATTATTATTATTATTATTATTATTACTGTATTATTATTATTATTACAGTATTATTAATATAAGTAAAATGGGCAAAGCAAGGAGGCAGTGTTGTTTCATAGTCAATTGAAGCTAGCTTCTTGATCACAACCTGCTAGTAAAAACTCAACTGGTTACCAAATATCTTCCCGTTTCACTCCGTCAGTAGTAGTGAAGCCGGAGCCATACGTGGGATGTCTTAATACTGTACTTTGTCCCTGTACTCAATGGCAAAACTTGCCCTTCAAGGGTACCAAGTAATTAAACAGAAGTACTGTACTTCATGCTTATTGAATAATGAGTTGCATTCTCTTTCCTTTCAGCCTCACATATCAGATATAGAGAATACAGTGGTATCTCGGAATACGAGCTGTCTCCAGGAACGGATTAAACTCTTAAGCCGAGGTACTTCAAATACAACCATCGATTAATGTTTCGAGTGTGCACGAACCGGGTCGTAGTGGATATGTGGCCCTGCGGTCTGCTCCAAGCAACACCTTTTTAGATCAAGTTATTACAACAGTGAGGAGCAGATGAACTCTCAGAACCCCACTCCATGAATATTCCAGGTACTTATCATTGATACCGATGAAATACAGTATCTCAAACCCCATTCCCAAATTTGTAGATGATTCCCAGATTTACAAGAAGAGGTACTAGTGTAGAGGGTATTACCGCCACACAAAATGGTTTACATGAACTTTAAAAGCAACATGCAAGACTGCCTGTTTTGTTGAAAAATAATTTATCGGACACTGTCACAACCAAATCATTTTAACATACAATAACAATATCCACCGAAACTTTCAGGGTAGCTTTACAGCTTCGGCTCGATGCCCCAACAGGTAGAGATAAATCAAAGTTAGGTAGGCTCTGAGGCTACCTAAATATAGGGTGTATCTGAACAGGATGGGACATTTAGTCTGTCTCATATCCTTGATGAGAAGAGGGGATTTATAAACAACATTAAATTGCAATCTGAGTTATCAAAAGATGCAATCCTTCTCTTCCCTAAGAAAAAGTGGGTGAGCTGGCATATAGTATGCAACAATGCAATTCAAAATTATAATGAAAATTCATAACTGCCACTGTGGAAAAAGATTTACAATTCAGTGTGATTCCCTCACCTTGACAACTGTGTTCAAGCATAAGGAACACATACAAAAAGATATATAATTCCTGTTGAAATTAAAAAATTATCCCAGAACACTCTCACATCAAATACAAAAGTATATCAAGAGTTAAGGAACATACTTGTTCACATGAGACATACCACACCAGGGGCCAGATTCACAAAGCAGTTATGTAAGTACTGTACTTACGAATGTGTACATCTTTCCTCAATCTTTGACAGCTTTTGTTACATTGATTAAACAGTTTACAAGCATGAAAACTTGCCAATCAACTGTTGTTATTGTTATAAACAGCCTCCTGGTGCTTCGGAGCTCATTAACCGTTAATAATTGTAAACAAAGCCGCCAAAGATTGAGAAAAGATGAACAGGTTCGTAAGTGATTGCGTAACTGCTTCGTGAATTTGGTCCCAACTCTCTAAACCCAACATTTAAGATTTTGCAACAAATTGTATCGATAAGAATCCAACCCCCTTTTTACCCCCTGGGTAACAGCTTCTCCCCGAATCAACCTACCCTGGATTTGCGCCCTGGTGAGGCCACTCCAGACCGACAACCAGAGCGCAACTCCATAGTCTCCTGAGACTGATGGATGCCTACTACTAATAGGAAACCTGATCAAAGCCACAACTTAAAAGTATGGCAAGCCACAGTGCAGAATAGACAGAGAAATACCTGTCCCAGAGAATAATAAGCCTATACCAGAGGCCCTGCTGAAGTATGGTAGTTGTAATAAAAACAGCTCTCAAGTTTAAAATACAACTGGAAAAGATACAAGCACTGTAGGGAACCCATCACCAGCCAAAGGATTGTTGACCGTGACGCTGGTGAGCAGAGAGAGAGACGCAAGATACAACAAGAATAAGGTAATGAAACTGTATCGTTTCCATCAAATTCTCTTGTACGGCAGTCACACCAAAATGCTCCTTTATAAACCCTATAAAACACAAGATTTAGCATATTCCTAAAAATCAACACACAGAAATTGAACAAATTACAACAATACATGACTAGAAAATATACTGCACATTCAATTTATAAACTGTGAAGGATGTGAAGGAATGGCAGCAGCAGGTGTTGAGTGTCTCCTGTGTGTGGAGAGTGTGCCGCTCAAGTCACCAACCTCAAAATGGACCCCAACTCACCCCTACGCCTGAGTATCCTGAGCCATTCATTCCTGGTATGCATAACCATGGAGTCTTCCCCTGGTTGGCGGAGACATCATGGGACCTGGTGTCCCACTCATGCTGTATGGCGACGCCCCTGCTAAGGTACAATCTATAATGAAATGTGCAGAAAGTATCGCATTTAAATATCGATGATAGAAAGCTATTTAAGTACACACCACAATTACTACCTACTAAACAAACTAATGTAAGTTCATACAAACAATACACACACATTTCTTGACCATGAATTTTTAAGTGAAAGAGTATTATTATTATTATTATTATTATTATTATTATATTATTTTATTATTATTATTATTATCAAAATATTTTAATAAAGTGAAGGATATCTAAGAACAACTTTTAAACTAGCTTTATCAGCCATTTTAAAATGTCACAAAGGTATGTCACATTAGAAAACAGCGGAATTGTGTCAAATACTGACAATATAATATGTGCAACAACTTATTACTTGTCATGCAAGGTTTTGCTCAAGTTCAACCACAGCTACAAGGGGAATATCTGACAATATCAGATACATTCCCCTACAAAGGGGAATATCTGACAATATAGATACATCCCCTACAAAGGGGAATATCTGACAATATCAGATTACATTCCCTACAAAGGGGGATATCTGACAATATCGATACATTCCCCTACAAAGGGGAATATCTGAAAGGGGAATATATCTGACAAAATATAAGTTAATATTATATACTATATAATATAAACATATAGTTTATAATATAAACTATATGTTTATATATTATAGAATATTTATCCTATGTGGACAAGGGCAGGACTGACTGACATCATAATTTTTTGTCCTGGCACCCAGACAAGGTCACTGGCACCACACAATTTGAGTAATAAGACATTAATATTCTTAAAATCTGTCAAGTAGCTTTGCCATCTTTCACTTGACAGCCCCACAAGAGGGGGGCCAAACTACAAAGTGTGTGCTCGTGGCTCAAGTTCCGGGCTCATCCTATGTGGATGGATACTTAGGTCTGTCTCATGGCTATCCTTTGACCAGAAGAGGGGCTATACAACAATACATTAACTTCATAATAATGGCATCTGCTAAAGGTTTACTGGCCACCCAATGCAAGGCAACGACCATTATTGCAATCACGCTCACTCGCACATTTGTCTTATGCACTACTTGAAACTTTGAAGTGGGTTTGCTTTTGTGATGTTAATATAGTTTATCAACTAGTCTGCTTATTTCTTTTCTAGCGCGATAATTATGTCAAA